>VXAK01011327.1:151576-195773 GCA_013399435.1 Arenaria interpres
TGCTTTGCGCTCCTGGGCTTCTGACCCCGGATATTGTCCCTTTATTTGATCTAACAAAACAATGCGGGAGCCCCCCTCTGCAGATTAAGAATTCCCATTTAAACCAACTGCATAACGTTGGGCAGGAACAGGAATAGTCCGTTCAAAATTACTTTGAAATCACAAACTTATTTGAACTTTACTGGAGCTTTTAGTTTTACAGAGTTTAGAAACTAATAAATTATGTAGCAGGGCTCATGAAAATCTACCCGAGTCCGTTTATCCAAAAGAATATGCAACATTTTGGTTTTGCAAGAAAATAAAAATAATTGTTTACACATGTTCAGGAGTCATTGGCAAGCATATAAAACTGATGGTTAAGGAGGCGAACATGTCAATAATTGCACTTTAAGAGAAGAGAGAGGCAAATAGGCCAGCGCCACGGAGGAAAAAGCACACAGCATTCGGATCTGGCCTTGCTATTATATCAAATGTCCCTGTTGTATCGCACCCTCCACTCGAGAGGAGCCCAGTCACTTAACAACCCAGACCCGCTCCTGTGTTGGTAATTTAAAACCAGAGTTTCAGAGCAGAGTCAAGGATTTGCTGCCTTTCCCCCCCCCTCCCCGGCCCCGTTCTTGCGCGTGTAATTGTGTTGATGAAGCTAATGGCAAGTCAGGAGGATGCGGGTTGTGGCGGGTGATTCTGCTGAGTTGGGAAGGTGCTTTTGCAAAAGGATCTTTGCTGCTGAAACCTGAGAGTAGGTGAAAAGGGAGAAAAGTGCTAGAGTTTCGTTAAAACGGCTCTGGTTTTGGAGGGAGCAGGGCTGGGCGAGGTGCCTGGCAGTGCCAGAGAGGAATGAGGCGCTGCTTTCCTCCCTCCTGAATTTCAGGGTGGGAGGTGATAAGGCAGAGGGGATGGCAGGGAGGAGGGAGTGCTGTGTGTCTTTTGAATCCCCTGGATGCGATCAAGAGTTTCAAAGGTTTTAATGTGCACGGAAACTTCTCTTCCCCCAGCAGGACCTTGCCTTCCCTTTCCTTGCATGCTTGCCAGTGCTCAAGCTGAATGTCAAGGACTGGGTGACGGGGCTGTGCTGGCTGGCGGTTTTGGCACCGTGATGCCAGGGTGCCTGTGGCTCTCCTGGCAGCCTTGTGCCATCCAGCCGACGTGCCTGTGATCCACGAGCGTTGTCACCCACCGTGTGGCCAGTCTGTTCCCTGCCGGGTCTGTGCAAGGGACCAGACACAGGGACAGCCACCTCCTTGATGCTTTCTTGCAGAGTTGGGGACTGAAACCGGCTCTTGCCCCATTCTGCATTAAAGGAGCTTTGGGGGCTGGAGCCTGCGTGGACACCGGCTCTGGCCACGGCGTTTCCCATCTTGGCCACTGCCTTTGCCGTCCTCTCCTGCGCGGTTGTTTCCTGCTCCGTATTTGTATCGCTGATGCCCTCTGTGGTGAGACTGTGATTTGGTCAGGGCTGTGAAACATGTGGGGAATGCAAATAACAACACATCCCATGCTTGGCTTGCTGCCGTGCTCTCTGTGGATGGAGCTACTGTGGGCTACCTGAGAAAAGGTATACCTTTCCAGCTCTACCAACAGGTTTTACCCCGCTTTCTTCGGGGATGGGGGAAGCCCACAAGGACTCAGAGCTCATCCTGGAAAGGGTCTTTGTGCTGTGAACACTTCCAGCTTTCACCCTGTGTTTAACAAGCAACCTCCTGGGATTTGCCCACTCTGGTCTCAAACGTCTGAAAAATTATTTGGGGCAACTCCTCTGGCTCTTCGGCTGTGTTTGCCTTCCTCGGCTAAAATCTGTCTCCCTGCCGAGGGCAGTGATGCTGGGCATGTCTCTGGGCTCTGCATCAGGTGGCTGAGACATCGCGTTAACCTCAACAGGGACCTCCTGCAATCACTTAACGAGTGGATGTGGTTTATGCGCCCTGATGGAAAAATCGCTTTATATAACCTCTCCTCTGAAAGGAAAGGGAATAAAAAAATTCTGAGCTAGTAAACTTTACTGCCAGCAAGATGTTGGGCCTTTAACAGCCTATTCTCTTCTTCTTTAAATGTAAATTTTTCTGGATGCCCTTAAGAACCAATTTGCACTTTATGGCACTGCTTTTCTCCTTAGGGTCTGGGTCAGCTTCAAGGAGATTTAAGGGAGCACCAGCTGGATCTTTAGGTTGCCAATTTCATCAGCCTGAAACCTGTTATAATCTGCTGAAGAACATCTTTCAGGTCCAGATATCTCTTCCTTCTGTATCGTCCCATTTGCAGAAGGGTTTTGGAAAAAAAAAAAAAAAGCCGAAAAACCCCAAACCAATAAATGCAAACTTCCACTGAAAAAACAGGAGCAATTTTTTTTAAGGCTGTCCCAACCTGCTCCCAGGCTTTTGATGCTAATAATCGCCTGTGTTCCACTATAAAAACCTCTGGTCCTGGGCTGGTGGGAGCCCAGGGACATTTTCTTGTGGCTTTATTGAAGCAGGACCAGAGTGGCTAACCTTGGTGGTGGTAAAACTCACCGGTGGGGCACTGCTGATTTATGCCATGTTATGCTGGGAGCAAACACGGTAAATCAGGAGAGGACAAATTTCTGCTCATGAGAGTGTGAGAGGCTGTTTGCAGGTGGATGTTGGGCTGTGGATGTGATGAGAGAGGAGCTGAGGCTGCCTCGGTCTCCCCACCAGCGCTTTTGGTGATGCTGCATGAGGAAGACCAAGGTGGACTTGGCTGCTCTTGCAATATCTGGCTTCACCACGAGCTCGTACCAGGCCTTTGGCAGGTCATTTCATCTCCCTGTGATTAATGGTCCCTGTCTAGAACGGGAGTAATAATACGGGCTTCATCTGTCGGGATCATGAGCTCCTGGGGCAGGGATGGCCCTGCTGGCTATGGGTCTGGATGGGGTCCAGGAGGATGAGCTGTGATGTGACTGAAGTCCTTTGCGATGGATGTCACCGCTAATTAGAGCGGTGAGATTAGCTGCTGCATTTTTCAGAAGCGCAGGAGGGAAAGCCAAAATCGTGTTTCCCAAATGGAAAAGGACAATGCTAGGGTATGAGCAAGTTCTTTTGAAGCTTTGAACATGAATCACAGTGTCAAGTAAAAAATAATTAAACTTATTTTTTTTTAAATGAACTTCAAAGTGTCTTTTAAGCTTCACATTAATTCGAAGTTCTTTCTCTCAGCACTAAATAAATCTCTTGGTTCAAAAGCACAAGTGCTAATTGGTTTCTCTGAGTATGCCTGTCTGCTTGATCAATAGGGAAAATAGTTTTTGTTAAATATTTGCACATATAGTCACAGATTGTATTGCTCAGGGAGATGGTAAATGTTTCTCAAAAGGAGACTTGTAGAATGAGGATTCCAATAATTTTCTTGTGGCCTTTATGTCAGAGCTAATAACGCTTCCTCCTCCATCCTTTTGCAGAAAGCAAAGCAATTTTCCCTTGCGCGCTCCCCGGCACAGCCGGCCGGCGCTGAGACAAGCGCTCTGCTCAGCTGCCTGCCGAACGCCCCTGCCTCCAACTACAAACTCAGGCTGCCGTGAGCCGAGTTTTACGGTTTCTGCCTCGAGCAGAGGGTGGCTGTGAGCCACGCTGCCTCACAGTCCGTTTTGGGAGATGCCCGGGAGGTTGTGTGGGTTGAGCTGGGTTTGGATACGCAGCCAGCCGGGGCTTTCAGACTCCCCGAGTGAATGTGCACGGCCTCGTTGATTTCCTCTCTGCTTCTCTCAATTAATTGCACTTTTACTGTTTCCTTGTGCCTTTGGAGCGTCGTTTACTTCCGACTTTGTAGCATAAATTCTGTGCCTCATGACTAACCACAATCAGTTATTTACGCTAATGGAGTTGGCTGCCCCTCTCCCTCCCTTACCTCCTTGCTTTGATGTGCTCTCCCTCTTGCCCATCTGAGCTGACCTCTAGAGCAAACACCAGGAGCCTTCTTGTCCCGCCATGGAAATTCCTCTGCAAGCGTCTCTGTTCCTTTTTCTCTCATCCTGAGCATCCCAGGGAGACTGGGCTCTGCATTCGGAGTCTGCCTTTGAGACCTGGAGCTTCACGGTGCCAATCTTGGAAGGTCAAATCCCAATGTCCTTGTTTGAAGCCTGATCCTTGAAAACCATTTTCAATGCAAATAATGCCATGGTTACAGCCAAATGGATGAATAGAGGTATTTAGAAAGGGACGAAGAAGGTGTAAGGTGCCTAGTTTCCACTGTGCCTTGCACTCAGTTCCCTCTAGAGAGGCTATGTGGATCTCAGGTTGAGCTGTTTGTGGACCAGTTCCTCATACCTGATGGTATGCAGCATCTGAGGGCCTCATTCTTTCTTGAGAAAAATCCCAGGAATGTGATGCCCTGGCATTGAGAGGACTATCCTTCTCACCAAATCTGCTCTATGCCCCCAGATTAGGCCATGAGGCTGAGGGCCATAGGGGATGGGGCTGGCCTAAAGGTGTCCTTTGGCTGGAGAAGAGCCCGTGGCCACTTCCTCAGAACTTTCTGCATTCTGGGGACCTGCTGGGCTCAGTTTTCCCTGTACCAGCGGTGTTTCAGTGGTGCAGACATGCTCAGGTCAGCTGGCTAGCTTGGGTCTTGCCGACTGTGCCACCAATGACTTAGCTATTTGGGAGATTCAGGCTTTCACACCACAAGAGACAGAGCCTGTGGATTTTGCAGACTGGGATACTGAGGCTCCTGAGGACCAAAACTTAGTATTTTAAAGCAATACCAGGTGTATCTCTTTAAGGATGCAGATAGGCAGCTTTAGGATGTTTAATGTGCCCTTGGTGCCAGGGAGGGGCATAGGGACTTTTGAAGAGCAGCAGATGCCTCTGTGCGTCTTTCAGGAACTAAGTATCTGGGGAGAAGAGAGACTTTTGGGTGAATTTGCATGGAAAGCCCATGTCAGGGTGAAAGATAGAGCTGGGCTTCTCCCAGATCCCAGGATGAGGTGGGTTTGCTTCTCCCCATGTCTCTGGTTAGTTGGTCACCTGGCCCTGAAGCCCTAGGAAAGAGACAGTGGGATTTCTTCAAGGTCTGAAAAGCATCCATTGAGGAGTAATTTGAGTGCTTCTGGACAGTGCGAGGTGTCTGCAGGTTACAAACCAGTTGCACACTATCCATTGCACAGTGTCACACCTTGAGGCACAGTCCTGCTCTCCACTACTGCCCAGGAGACGCCAGGACCAGCCAGTGTCCATCCCCACCTGGGTGTGTGTCTGAGGGCACCAGTCCTAATTATGAGTGTCATCACTTCTGCTGCTTGAGCAGCCCGGAGTTAGGATGCAGACCGAATGTTTATGGAGGTAAACATGATTATCTCCAATCACAGGCCTTAATGATGGTTATTATAATGACAGCTATTGTGGGAAGGGCATGTAATTATGTTGATTCTTCCTTTTATTATACATATAATAATAAGCTGTTTTATCTAAGAGTACAGGGGAGCTGGAGGAAGATGGGGCATTTATTTCATTAGGGATTTTTTCTGATTGCCTGTTAGGCTTCAAATCCTTAAATCTTGTTCAATCTTTCTGTAGTCTGAAGTCCCCCTCAGTTCAGCGTTCCTGACTCCCAGGAGCACCCACGCAGGGAATGGGGCCCTAGCGTGGTAGGGGCTGTTGAGACTCTGGCCACTTTGCAGAAAAATGCGGAGCATTCATCTAATTCCTTAATTTTCACCAAAAAAAAGTAATTGATGGGTTTGTGCTGGCTGTAGTCTAACTTGCTGAGAGGACCCCAGGGCTATCTCATAAAATAGAAGTCACAGTGAGCGATAGATCACTGAGATGGCTGGAGCTAGCCTGACATTTTAAGACTTAATGGGTTAATAAAGAGTGTGTTTTAGGTGTCTGTCACTAAGTAGAGTTTGTCCATTCCCCGCACACACTCATACCTTGACAGCACTACCTTTGACCTGCCGTGCACTACCCCTGCCTTCTTTGTCTGCTCCGTCCATCTGCCTCGGCTCAGGTTGCACTCAATGTTTATCCCCCGTAATCCAATTTAAGTTGGTGTAGAAAGCAATGGGGATTTACAGAAAGAAAGAAAGAAAAAAAAAAATCTCACTGGGGTTGCAGAGCAGAAAAGACAGACTTTTTTTTTTTCTTCTTTAAGATAACTGCCTCTTCTCATCTCTTATTTTTACCATGCATTAACGAGATGACCTCCACTCTGTTTCTGAGCTTAGTGCGGTGGGATCCTGTCCTCGGTGGGGTCTGTATTAGGGACAGGCATTACAAAGTCTGTGCTGTGGCTGACGTTTGCCAAGAGAAATTGCCTGTGTGTCCCCCAATTCTGCGAGCAGCTGTGGAGCTGGTCCCCCCGAGCCCATGAAACTGGGGAGAAGCTGTATTGCAGGTTGGAGCAGCTGGAAACCTCCACCCATCAAGGGGCTGTTGCGCAGGAGAGCTGTTAGAAAGGCTTTCCCCGTGTTCGGATGAAACTGTAGTTTTCTTACTCTGCCAGAATCTCTTCTCCATTGCTCTTTGGGGGGGAAAAAAAAAAAAAAAAAAAAGAATTCTCCTCCATCTCTGCATTACACCCTTCAAATATTTGTATGACTCCTGTTTCTTGGTTGCTTTTTGTCTTTCATGTCAGCGTGTATTTTTGTGCTAGTTTTTAAACAATTGACTGCATGGCAAATTATACCCTAAAAAGGTGTGCTGGACCGAGTGAAGCGTAACATGCCAAAGACATAGTATTTTAACGTTCTTTTGGCAAAAGAAGTAAATTAGGATGTATCTGTATGATGGGAAGCGAGGGTTTGCTGGTACAAATTCTGCCACAGCTTGTCCCTCGTGGACTGCGTTTAGCATAATCGCTTTGCAAGAAACCTTTTGCTGGGAGATATGGTTTAGTGATGGTGTTGCTTCTTGTTTGTTGTGTGGGTGTTTATTTTTGTCAAAATTAGGTTGACGGTTGGACAAGATGATCTTTAAGGTCCCTTCCAACCTAGAAGATTCTGTGATTCTGTGTCGCTGAGCCAGAACATGGTGCATTTGTACTCGCTCTTCGTTAAGGACTGAATAGCACCATCCTTTGCCCGTTACAGACTGAGAGAGACCAAAGGGACAGAAGGGCATGGTGTTAGGTGTGAGAGGCAAACAGCTTCCTGCTCTGCCGAGCGGGAGAAGTGTCACAGAAGTGCCGGTGACAATATGGTCTGAATCGGGAGCTGCCGATGCCCCTCTTCGCCCCCCCAGGCTGTGCTGCAGAGGGGTCTGGGGCATGGCACGGCTCCCCCTCCACCTGGTTACATGAGGGAGAGGAGCAGATTTCTTGAGTTCGTGTGAACTTCTGCTCCTGGGATGGGAACGGCTGATGCCCCATGCTCGTGCAAGTTGTTATTGCCTATTGCTGCAGCCCTGCAGAGGTGCAGAGGGGTATGAATTGGAGCTGGGGCTTGGCAAGCCACCTCAGGAGTCTGCCTGCCTGTCCCCTTCACTGGAGTCTCCAAAGGGGGTCTTGAAAGACTGTGCCTGTGGTTGTGCCTTTGGAAATTGTGCCCTGAGATTTTGATAGCAAAGTCTTGGGAGGCAAAGCGCGCCCAAGGGTTTTGTGTTTCTCCAAAACACTTGTACCCTGTAGCCCTATTGGAGCCCACTCTGTCCAAAATCACAGAATCACAGGGTCACCATGGTTGGAAGGGCCCTCTGAGATCATTGAGTCCAACCTTAAAAAAAAAAACAAAAAAAAAACCCACCAACCAAAACCAAAATCAAAAAAACCCACAAAAAGCCAAACAACACCAACAAAAAACAACACAAAACAAAACAAAAAACAACATAAAACATGTTCTCATCATCCCTTGTAATCCGCCGTAGCAGTTGGCTCTTGCTGCTTCTTATGGGTACGCTGTTGACTCTGTCCTTTTCTCTTCACTTCAGATTTTGGGCATTCTTCCGAGCTGGCGTTCGTTGTGGAGCCTAGTGATGACATAGCTGTACAGGAGCAGCCCTTGATCCTCTACTGCCAGGTGGAGGGCATCCAGCCCATCACCATCACGTGGCGGAAGAATGGCGTGATGATCGTGGACAGCGAGAATGCCTTCATGTTGGCCAACGGGTCGCTCTACGTCTCCCGTTTCCAGAGGGTCCGGGGAGATGGGTCCTCGGATGAAGGCGAGTACGATTGCATGGCACAAAACCACTACGGGCTGGTGGTGAGCCGGAAAGCAAAGATTCAGGCAGCGAGTAAGTACGGGCATCGTCCCACCTGCACCTCGTGGAGCAATCCTGCAGGGGGTCCTGGCTTTGCTGGGAAGCAGGAGGGAAGCGTGGTGGGTGTTGGGTGTTCAGGGAGAGAGGATTCAAGAAGGGGAAGAGAAAAAAGAACCTGGAACTGGTGTGGGCATCTGGCTGGTGTCTAATCTGTGTAGCTGTCCGGGTGTAAAAGAAGAGCTAATCAGCCTTCTTGGGGAGAAAACTGAAAGCCGCCTTCTAGCTGGAAATTCCCTGTCTCGGAGGGGTAAATTACGTTAAAGTCATGCAGTGAGGTGGTCTGGGGTTCACGTATCTCCCGCTGTGGGTGTGGAAGCCCCTTTGCTGTGCGTCATGGCTGGGCTCTGCATGGCAGGCAGTGCTTTCCAAACCATAGGCAAAGACCTTCTGAAGGTCACAGTTTCTTTCATTTTGTTATTTAAGGCAGGCAGTGTGGAGGCAGCAAGGTCTTATTTACTACCTGGCGTGGCAATGTCTTTGGGGGCAAGGCTAACATCACCAGACAGATTGTCTGGTGGGGGAGCCTGGAAGAGGAGAGAGATGAAAATGTCAGCGAGGGAATGAAATTTAAAGGTGGGGGAGGAAGAATTGCGGGGCAGGCTGTGACTCCAGCCCTGCGCGGTACCCAGCATAGCCCGTTGCATCCCTGTGGCCAGAGCGGTTGGTCCTGTTGGGTCTCCTGCCATGCAGGGAAAGGTTCCCCCTTTGCCAGCTTTGGTTGCTGGTTTTGTGTTTGCCCCGGGACTGGTGGCAGAGCTGAGATGTCATGGTAGTTTCTGTCCCTGTCGTGTTGGTGGTCAGCTTTGCCCACAGACTGTCTGGGGACTCTGGGGTGCAGCTGCTAATCCTTTTTGCCTTCGACCAGAAATTACTACTGGGTTTCTTTTATATATGAGTGTGAGGACAGGTGTCTGGTACGGCCCTGGGATCTGGCCGAATGCTGGTTCGTTAAATAAGTTCTACTGAAGGGTTCTCCAACTTGTTTGGGTGATGGCGACCACTCTTCTTTCTGTGCGAGCCACTTACTACTGCTTCTGTTGCGTTTGCAAATTGCACTGTGATTATTTTTTTTGGTGCAAAGCAGGAAATGTCTGCGGCAAAGTCTGGGGCCGAGGTCCCCTGGCTGCGCTCCCCAAACTGGGGAGGGGGGGGGGGGTCCTTTCGGAGCGCTGCCGCCCGCTCCCCGCAGCGCCGGGGCCGACTGGCAGCCCACCAAGGGAACACTCCAGCCCTTGTGTATAACAATCCCCGAGTGCATGAAGTGGCCATCTGCAAACCTAGCTTTTTCAGTCGTGTAAGAAGTGACATTGTCCAGGAGCCAAGGGCTTTGGGGCCCTGCCAGATTAGCAGCTGGATCTCAAACTTGTCAGTCTCGTGGTGCTAAACCTTGGAGCGCTTTTGGTGCACGGCTCTGGCATTTACGAGCCGGGAGCTGGCTGATGCACAAGCACAATGTCAAACTTCTCGGACCTGTAAACAGGAGATGTGAGAACTGGAGGAATTACCTTTGGGATAGCGAATTGTCAATAAACACTGTTATCTCAGCTCCTGCATCAATATGTATGTGATGTGCTGTGTGTCCCTGAATAGCATTTCTTTTTGTAGCCCTAGTTTCGCGTGAATCAAAATGAAAAAGGGATCGTGTTGAAAATGCCCTGAACCCTGTTTTTGCTTGAGGCTTGGTTTCTTGCCAGCTCTGAGAAAAGGTCTGGGTGAAGCCAGCACAAAACAGAAGGCACCTGGCCTTCGATGCCACAGGTGCCTGCAGATAATGGGAATAAAACGGGATGTTGTGGGTAAATGTAACCTGCTGCTCAGGGCGAGCTCCCCTGCTGTGCCTGAACCGCAGGAGCGCACACTTGCATGTAGAACTCAGCTTAAATGTAGATGAAATCTCCTAAGAATGAATCGCGGTTGTACCCTTAAGCCCCCATGTCTCAGAGTGGTTACACACAAGTAATAATGATTTTCCTTGCCCCAAGTCTGGGTAAGCAAGTCAAACAAAGGAGGAGGGCGATTGTCCCCACTTTAGAGATGACGGGACCATTGCGTCGAAGAACTGGGTGCTGGCTGCCTGGAAGGGAAAAAAAAAAAAACCCAATCGCTAAGCAGACCTTTGCGGAGCAGAGTAAATACTGCCGGTGGGTAAAACCTCATCCCAGTGCTGATCTCTTCTTCCCTCTGAGCCTGACATCTGAACACAAAAGCAAAGGAGAAATAAAAACCTTTCACAAACAAAAATCTTGAAAGTTGATCAAGGCCGTGCTACTGAGGAATAAAAGGGATCTGACAGAGCGGAGCCCCTCGAGAGCTCTGCTGCACTTTTCGCTGTCTTCAAAGGCAGGCTGTTAGTCTCATATCACCGTTACAGACCCTGGCTTTGTATTATTGCTTGGAATATAATCTTCTTGGCTTGGAGGAATGTACATATTTGCATTCAGGAAATGTGGGCTGGATATCATATTTTTATGTTTCAAATTTACTTCAACACTTGGCATTGAGTAAAATTTAACTGGAAGAATATGCTGCTCTCAGCCGCTGCGCGTGCGGCCCCGATGAGCTCGAGGTGCCTGTAGCTTCCCCATGGAGCCACCACTTAAATTCTTCATCCTAGAAACGGGCTCATGAAATGTCTTTAACTGAAATTCAAGGGAATTTCTATATGTCATTATTAACTGAAGATGCCCAGCAGAGGGATTGTGGCTGGTTTGTGGATTGACAGGTCAGGTGCTAAACACATTGATAATATTTTTGTGGCATAACCTTCTTTTGAACGAGTACAAGTGTGCAAGAAGTCCATGTGTGATTGAGTTGAGCGGAGGCCCTCGGCATTTCCACCCTCTGCCGAACACGCCGGTTGGAATTCTTTTGCTTGCTGTTGCTGTGCCTGCTCAGACCCTGGTGTGTTAGTTTAAAAGGTTGTGGAATGCAACATGTTTTTATAATCTGATCAGGTTATTGAATACAGATCTTTTCTTTCTCCTAATGACAGTTTCATAATTTCGCATGACTCCGAGCTGTCTTAATTAAAATCAGTTTTGTAGGCAGAGCGTTCTCTGGAGGCACTGCTTGGCTGGGTCTCTCTGAGGAGCTGTATTTCCCTTGTGCATGCCAGAAGCTGATACACGCCGTTGCTGTCTGTGGATGAAGATACCCTCTGAGTGACAGTTAATGGCTGGAGTCCACTCCTTTGGAAGGTGAGCTCCCCAAAATGCAGCCACCTTTCTCCTCATCGCCACCCTTCACTTAACTTGGCCTTACTTGACTCTGATCATAGTCTCATGGCATTTCCAGCCCTTTTTGCCGATGCTGTAATTTGATGGAGCTGGCTCCACATCATCATAAATCACAGCCCAGCCAGTGGAGTAAGACCCATTGATTATATCACTCAATAACAAGCAGTTACCACTAATTGGAAATCACCATCAAACTGGGTATCGGATCAGGCTCTGCACGCATCCGGCCTGAGAGTAGCAATTTTCCCTGTTTGATCTGATGCTATAAAAAAAAAAACAACACAGGAAAGCGGGGAAAGTAAATCAATTGCGCAACTTGGAGCCAAAGAGGTTTCGTGAAGTTTGGTGAAATGGACCTGCCCAATATTTGAAGTGCTGTGGGACCCGAGAACAGCTCTGGAGAGATCTGGGCTTGAGGGGATGCTTTCCTCATTGTGCCTCGTTGCTGGGGAGAGACTGTTTTGTAGCCAAGGATAGCACGACACATCCTTGCGTCCTTCTCTGCCCCTTTACCCCCTTCCCTTCTGCATCCTACCCCAAATCCCACTGCTCCATCCCACTGTGCCTGGCCATCCATGGCACTTACCGTGCCGGCAGGAGGGCAGGATTGATAGCCTGGGCAAGGCAGATGCTCTGTCTCTTCTCCGCATTGATCCCTGCAGGCAGCAGCAGCAGCTCCTCTCGCCCAGCCTGGGGCCAAGCACGCTCTCCCCGCAAACACGCTGGCCACCGTGACCTCCAGGCCAAGGGTCTCAAGGTCATCTGCAGAATATAAAAAAGGAGGAGTTCTGGTGCATTTGCACGCCTGCAAGTTGTTTTCCCTGCCGAGCTGTGCGGCCGGGGGAGGAGGTTGGGAACTGCGGTGTTTTTAAAGCAGCAAAGATCTTCCCATCGTTTCAGCTCCTCTGCACAGAATATATTCAGGGTTTAACCTGCAGCCCCCTTTCCAGGCTCTGGGGTGGTGGGAAGAGCTGCTGAGCCCAAATAATGGCAGCATTTATAAGAGTGTAGAGACAAGAAGGAAGTCTAAAAGGATTAGGGAGAGACAAAGGGGGCTGATTATTTTATGGGTCACAATACAAGGCATTAGAGTGAGATCACAAAGGGATGTAATTACAAAAGAAGGCCATACTGGGGGGATCAAACCAGGATTAGAGTGGGAAATGTTTTTACACAGTTTTGTTCCACTCATTATGAAGTTAGCATTTTAAATTAAGGTTTAAATAAGGTGGCACCAAAGTTGTCACCAAGGTATTTCCTGGGCAGCGCCACTGTTTGGATGCAGATTGCGAATCTCAGCTCCAAACATCAAGGCAGACCATAAACACGTGGGTTTGCTTTTGGTTCTTCTCGTGCATCTGCAGTATCCGTATTGTCAGCAGAGCCCTACCTATGGCTTGTGCTTAGGTGTAGTGAACCTGTTTCTGCAGTCAGAAGCGGGATACTCTTGTGAGGACACGTTTCAGTGGTGTGAAACACGCGCTGGAGGTAAAGGTAGGCTTTTAAAGAGAGTGCCTCGGTGTCGGTTTGCTGCTCTGGGGTCGTGGTCTTGTTACTCCCAGGAACTTTTGGCTAATGGTCGCTTCATCGTATTGCAGTTTAACCCCTGGTGCTGCACGCCCAGTTGCCTGCATCCACAAACAAGATTTATTTTTTTTTTTCCCCAGTTGTGGCTTTGCTCAGATTTAATGCCCTTTCTGCCCAAATGCTGAGTGTAAGGGCTCAGTCCTGATCCCAGTGATGTTTCTTTATTGTCTGTACTTTGAATGCTCCTGGTTCTTGGTAAGCCCAGAGCAAGTTTTGGGCTTGTAGCAGCGGGTCTCGGAGGGGAAAGACACATGTGAGGAATTACTGAAAAAAGGAAAGAAAAAGAAATTAAGTAAAGCAAGAAGACCGTTGGAGGTTCCCAGGGGATGGATATGATGGGCGAGTGGGTTATTTCCCTCCATCAGCTCTTTTGGCTGCCTCTAGGACATGCTGGTTCACGTGATGCTGCCTCTCACATCTGTACTGTTGCAGTATTTGGCCCTGTGTGTCCTGCAAAACAAATGTACAAATATAAGAGTCACTGGAGGGAGATCAGAGAGATTTGACTGGGAATTTTAATAGATTTGCGGGATTAAAAGAGTTTGTCACTTACCACCCACTGCATTTCAGTGTCTGCATGTAGCAGCCAGGATTCATCCTGAGACTTGAGAACATTATAAGACCATATTTCTTTTGGCTGCTCATTTCTTAGCAGAGTGGTAGTTATTTAAATATCATCTTGCACTTCGTCGCGAGGCTTCTAACGTGGATGCACCAACCTTAGCTCCGGCAATGTTATCTCTCATATGAGGGGTTTGCACTGCAGGCAGTAATGTCACTTAGTCATTTATAGAAAGCTCCGGGGAAATATATCAGAAGAATTTCATTAATGGTAGCACTGTTGAGTTATTTGTCTCAATTAACTCTTGGAGCACAGCTGAGGAAGTTCTGACATCTCTGCAGCATGAGGCTACTCCCGAGTTCACTCCCTGCTTTTTTTAACACGGGGTGAAGCTCTGCGGGTACCTGCCCAGGCAGCTCGGTGGGGACAGCACGGTGGCCACCCTCACGTGCTTTTACACTGCTTGTCCCCCTGCCTGCTGCTTCGCTCCAGCCTATCCTTGAAGTGTGGGACCACCCTCCTCCATCATTTTATTTGGGAGGGCAGGTCTCTGCTACCTTGGTCCTCTGCTTGCCGTCGTCATACTGTGATCTCTTTGGTGCTGTCACCTAGAGCAGCTCTTTATCTACTTAGGCTTGTCTCAGCTTAAGGATTTGTAATGCTGAGAGTTATATGGTTGTTTTTCCAGCAGGCTGGTGGTGATGTGAGGGTGATGTATGGCTTTCACCTTCATTCTGCCCTACAAGGGTCCCGGCTGGCCATCGTGTGGCCAGTAACATCCACGCACCAGCCGTGCCTCAGTTTCCCCATCTGAAACCAGGGTGGGTTTATCCTCAGTGCCCTCCTGAGCACTTTGTTGGGGGGAAAGTTGCTATTTTGTGTTTACTGGGGACCTGTGTTAGCTAGGGATGGTGTTTCATCTGCGCTGTCGCTTCCCTGCAAGCCTGCCAAGAGGCAAAGGGCACTCAGTGCCGGTGCCCAGGTGAGGGGGGGGGCTGCTTTTCTGCTGCCATTCATTGGCAAAGCTGTGAGTAGGAATTGATTTTGGGGGGCATTTGACCAGAGCAATCACTGCTCTCGATCTAGTGGGTAACCAGCGAGTTAAAGGAAAGCATCGCTGTGTGTGCCTTGAAGCTCCCTCTGGTCATGGCTGTAACTCACAGTTACTGAAAACAGCAAAATATGTAAATAAATAAAAGGGCACAGAAGCTGCAGAGAAAGATACCTGATTTGGCCAGGGCCATGTCTTTTGTGCTGATCCTGCCCACAGCAGCCTGCCCGCTATGAGCTTGGGATCTGGGGACCCTGCTTTGAATGTCGGGGGCCTTTGGATGCAGTAGTGATAGAAGCAAGGGCAGACCTCAGAAATCCGGGGCCCAAAGCTGCTTTCCCGGTGCTGGTGGGATGAGACCCAGGGGAGCTGTCAGCTGGAGCATCCCAACACCAAGGGATGCTGGATCCCAGCTCCATGCACTGCCTCTTCTGCTCTGGTTTTGGCTCTACCCGCCGTTGCAGCCCTGTTGCTGGGAGGGGAGTCTGCTCCCACTCCTCCTAGGCACAGCATATGGTTTTCAGAGAGGTTCTTGCTTTAAACCCAATTTTACAGTTGGGTTGACTGAGGCAAAAGGAGGTCAAACGATTCGCCTGAGGTCACTCAATAAGTGGCTCAGATTAAATCTCAACCCACGACGCTGCCCGTTCCCAGCGCTGGCTGTGCCGGCCGGACCAGATGGCCTTCTGAATGCGGCGTCAAGATCCTCGGCTTTTTCTCTACCTCATTGTTCTCCATTGTGGGCTTCTGAATGCAGGACCTTGAAAGTGAGAGTCATTTGGATTTGCCGAGTCCAAGTTATTCTGTTTAATGACATGGATTTGCCGGAGAGGGTTTAAAGACACTGCTTAGCTATGGAGGTTTGAATTTTGCAGATTTACGTCCTTGGTTTGATTTTGTGCTGTTAAAACTCTCTCTGCCCCGACTGACTAAGATCGGTCCCTTACCCTTTCAGCTGCCCCGCTGCGGTCTCACCAGCTGAGTGGGGCTGCCCTGGATTTGTACCTGGGCTGGTTTGTCCATAGGGGTCTTGGGCCCCGATCCCTGTGATAATTCCCCGGGTGATTTTGCTGCAGGTTCCACACCACTCTGGTCTCTCTGTGCGGTTTGTGCCTTCCCCCTCAGCTTGGTCCTGGGGGTCAGTGCAAGGTGCTGCTGGACGGACAATGTTGTGTGTTTGGCTCTGAGAGCCTGCAGGATCTCTTGTTAGCTCTGGAAACACAGGTGGAGATGCTGACATCTTCCTCCTGATCTGCTGTGCCATCCCAGATGTCGCTCCTGACAGTAGTAGGGGCCACTGATGCAATTAAAGCAGTGCTTTGGGTATCAAGAGACAAGCTCCGTCCCCACTCTCTAAATAAGGAGCTGCCTGGAAAAGCGAGGCTCTGTGACCTGTTTTGGAAAAGAGGTGGACAAATCCTCAGGACATGCAGAACAAAAACTATCTGCCCAGGGAGCGGTGATGCTGGGGCAGGCTGTGGTCCTCGGGGCGGTGGGGACCTCTCCTGCGCCCGCACATCCCTCTGCATCCAACCTCCTGCGGGAGAGCCCGCACTCGGGACCAGCGCCACTCACATGCCTCAGTAAGTTGGCACCTCTTGAGCATGCCTTGATTAATGGTGGTTTTTTGTCAGTCCTAAGAGGCCCCCATTATGTCCCTTTGATGCCGCATTTCGCACTTACCACTGTCACTGAGCTCAATGACTAATTTTTACAGGTCACGGGAGAGGGACAATGGATCAGGCCACGTTTGGAAGAAACAAACGAAATTTTCTTGCAACTGAGAGCACTAATTAAGAGTGAGGATCAATTTGGGTGTACAAAAGAGATAGTTTTAGGCTGCTGGTGTGTAAATGAGTGGCAGCGTTGCGGTAGCAGAAAAGGCTCAGTGTGTGCATACTTCAGCTGCAGCATTGTGCTCCGCTGCATTTGATCGATACTTCTGTGCTTGTTCATCGAGGAAAAACCAAGTGTTTTCCTGCCTGCCGTGCCCAGGAGGGGCAGGGACAGCAAACTTGCCGGATCAGATCATGGTTGATACCTGCGAGATGTTTTTTGGCCAGGAGCAGGAGCTTGTGGTTTCTTCAGGTGCATTGCTCGTCTTGGAGCATGGCACTGCAAATTGGCCAACGGCTTTTGAGCGCAGTGCGTTGCGTTCCCTGCCCTTCTCTCTGGGCAGGACGATGCTTCGCCTCATCTCAGGCCATTGCTCGCCCCACCAGGGATTGCATTGCTTTGCTGAGACTCTAGAGGAACGCTGATTTGGAGGAGGTGTCGAAGAGGGAAGGGGGATAGTGAGCTCCCATCAGCAAGGATGTCATGGATGCAGCAGGAGGGACAAGGGAAAGCCAAGGGTGCACAGGCTGGGTTCATGGCTTCACTGGGCATTGAAGAAACATGATTCAGGTTTGCCCAAACCTTCACACGCAAAAAAAATGTCAGAGCTACAGTGTATTTGGGATGAGCTGGTTGTGAAGCCCCAAGCTGTGGCAGTTCAAATCAGTTCGCAAATCGTTTTGGTAGTAGAAATGCATCGTGTCTATTTAAGGTTTTTATTTGCTTTCAGCAGAAAGGTGGGAGCATCTACTGGATCGTCCTTTTGCCAAGATGAAGCAAAGGCTAAATAGATTTGAACCCAAACTGATTTATGGTGCTGAGCTAACCTCCAAAATGATCCGGTAGAAGCAGCAGTCCCTTGTTTCCCCTCGTTCCCTGGTGTGGTTTGCCCATTACCAGTTTTTTCCCCTGCAGCCCAGCATCTTCCCCATAGGGCGGTGGGATGTTGAGCTTTGGTCCAGGGGTTTGCTCTCATCCTGTGCTCTCTGCGGTGACATCGCCTTGAATGCCAAGCAATGTGGCCGTGGACCTTTGGTCTCCAGCACAGCTCCTGCTGAGGTAAGGGAACTGGCCAAGGCACTTTGCTCGGAACAGCATCCACGTCCCGCTCACTGTGGTTTCCCACAGCAATGTGTAAAGGGGTGGGAGGGGATGTCCTGACTCTGTCTTTCATGAGTGATCCGAATGCGCTGGGGGAGAGGAGGGCCCCAAAGGGGGTCAGCTCGAGCTCTCTCTCAAAAAGGGAGGGAAGAGAGGCAAAAAAATCTTCACGTGCTGGAGTGGCCCTTCGAAAAATCACAACAAAAATAATCTTTTTTGTGTTTATGGTAGCCAAAGAGAAGACAACCTCCTTGTTCCTTGGGAGAGCCATGGGTCCTCTCAACCTTTGCGAGGTCTCAGGCTCTGCAGGCACTCGACCATTTTAGCTGAAGCAGCGTGGTGGTTGATGCCTTGGGAAGCCTGTGTCCATTCCTGCTGTCCCCTGTGACCTTGGGCAACTCTTCTGATGCCCTTGTGCCTCCAGGAATTGGGGATGGGGGCATTGGTGCTCCTCAGCTCCTCCCAGCCCCTTTGGGTTTGGGGGCCCGTTGCCCGCAGCCCGTTTGTGCTGAGCTGGCGTGGGGGGCCCTGACCCCGCTTGAAGCTGTCAGAGCTCGTTACCAGCACGGGCAGGCAGCTCGTTACCACTGCAGAGGGTCTGGGGAGGCCGGTTCCCTCCGGGCACGCTGATTGCTCTGCAGCTAATCGGGGCTGAGGAGTTGGGGCGCCGCGTGGACCTCATGTTGCTGCCGGCTGTCCATTTTCATGATGTTCATGGGTCTGGCTTTCCTGAGACCTTTGAGGTTGTACCCAGCCACCCAGGCACCAGCCAGAGGGTTCAGAAGTTCTTTTTAGGGGAGGACAGAGATCCCCGCATCGTATATTTGTGTGCAAAAGTCTCTTAGAGAACGAGTTTTAAAAGCCAGTGTGGGTCTAGGTAGACAGGAGGGGTTTGTGTTTCTGTGCTGGGGAACACATACAAGCCTTTCTGTTTTAAAGCATAGTATGCATACGTTTGAAGCACCTCTGTGATTCCTGCTTCCACATCCCACGGGGGAAACGGGATTTGTTCTTGTACAGGTCCCTGCCCAAGGGGACCCTGCTTAATTTTTCTTTTGCTAACTAGGTTCCCCCAAGAATGAGAGATTACCTGATCTTCCAAAAGCATTTCCAATGTGCAGAGAAGTCTGGATGACTCACAACTTTTAATTAGCTCTCCTGACCGAGGCAAGGATCCTTCCCTCCCTTACAGAGAAGTGGTGATTAGAATTACAATGAAGATAATCCAAACTGTATGTGTAGGGTTTTCTGTAAGCGGAGAACAAAGCAGGACATCCATCTGGTGAGTGTGAGCCCATAATACCTTTCTGCTCATTTTTCCAGTGCAACAGGAGCTGCTCGGGACGGAAGCAGGCTCATTATTTTGGAAAGGCTTGCTGACACGCAGAGCAGGGCTGGCTTGTAATCTCCGAGGCACTGAAACCGCTGCTCAGGAAGGAGCATTGCTTTTATTTTTAAGTCTACCTTTGTATTTCTCCTTGTTAAAATCGGCAGCGATGAGGGATACCAACCTCTTCTGAGCCTGCCATTAATTAGTGTATGAATGAGAGATGCCCTTAGTTTTAGCAAGGCTAATCAAAGCTGTAAGGGAGTTTTAAAAGGCACCACTACCCAGCAGCTGAGCGAAGCCTGTCCTGTGACAAACATCCCAGCAGCAGCAAGGAAATGGCATTTGCTGGAGACGACCTCCTTTTCGAGTGATGCTATTTCCCCTCACTTAAAATTTCCTTCTCTGTCTCGGACGGAGCTCCTGCCTCAAAACTTTGGCGTCCCTTTATGTCCTGTCTTTGCAGTGGGAAGCTCATCTTGTGCCGTGGGGTCTGCTTTCCCATGCCGTGCCCTGCGGCAGGCAGGGAAGAGGCAGAGTTTGCAGCAGAGAAATGCGATGCTGGGCCCTCGGCCATGGTGCCGCTGCGTTTTACGGTCAGCTGGATCTTGCCA
This sequence comes from Arenaria interpres, assembly GCA_013399435.1. Taxonomy (NCBI): domain Eukaryota; kingdom Metazoa; phylum Chordata; class Aves; order Charadriiformes; family Scolopacidae; genus Arenaria; species Arenaria interpres. The sequence goes on from VXAK01011327.1 coordinate 171,101, forward strand.
GGCTGCTCCAGCGCGGCGAGAGGATGGGTGCAATGTGGCGGGGCCGCCTGGGTGAGAAAGGAACAACAAAAAGCCGTTGTGGAGCAGCAGCCGGCGCTCCGTGCTGCCGCTGGCCGCCATGCTGGCAGCACAACGCATGCTTCCACTCCTCCCATGGCAACAAGTTCATCCTTAGGCCAGTAAAACACTTGGGCTGCAACTTGGCGAGGCGGCCAGGAGCCGGTCCAGCCTTGCAGCATCCTCAGAACGACCCAGGGAGGCAGGAGGGATGGGGTTAGGTTTCATGGCAGTAAGATGCTCTCTACAAGCTGCATAATTTGGGCTGCTGGTTTCCTACCCAAAAAGGACAGGCGAGGTGCTGGGTGATCCTTTTGGGATCCTGAGCTGGGCAGCACCCAAGTGCAGAGTCGTGATAGCTCTTGCTCTCCAGTGCAAAGAACTCGGGAAGATAGATGGAGAGTGCAGATCCAAGGACTGGTTGGTCAATGTTGGTCAAACACAAGGAATCCATTCCTCTTACTAGTGCTTCAAGCACTCTGTGTATCGGAGCTGGATGCAGCGTTTGCTTTGAAGGAAACATCGCTTCAAGCCAGGATCCTGGTTGCTGAACTTGCCACCGGCCCCTCCTGATAGCCCCGCGCGAGCCAGGCATGCCAGGGGGGCAGCTGGTGCAGCTCAAAGGGAAAATAGGATCAGCTGTTGAATGGTGACGATTTGAGATGTCACCCCAAGGCTTCGCATTTTGATTTTTTTCAATGCATGCTGTGAAATTCATAGGTGGAATATTTTTGGGGAGCTGCTTTGCTTCCTGTAGGAGAAGGCTGGGAAAAAGTGGAAAATAAATATTGTGCTATATTGACAGCTTCCAGCTTTAAAAACCTGATTTGAGCTGACTTTCCCCTCCCAAAATCATGACACTTGTTCTGAATTCTTGATATTGAAAAACCCCAAATTAGTAGTTCGTCTATTTGCTTTTAGCTGTTATGATACACTTAAGTCATGTTTCCAGCATTTGTGATTCATGGAGGGAGAAAAAAGCTTGAAAACATCTCACTTTTAACATAACGAGAGCTAAGGTTGACAGAACTGCGAAACGCTGAAAGTTGGGGCTTCTCGGCATTGCCAGACATCACAAGGTCCTTGATGACACGATGAGAGCTGGGAAAGCTGAATAAACTGATGAGCTTCTTCTATTCTGGTCCCTTGTCATGTAAATAGGCTCCGATCTGCATGTCAGATCCCTTGGGTAAGGGAGTGTAATAACGTTAAATAAAAAAAAGGCAGCAAAAACCCCAAGGTGTGTGTGTGTTACCAATCTTTAAACAGGCAAAAAATGCGCTTGGAGGAGTTTGTATGGGGTGAGAGGGCTCCTCGTTACTGCTCTGCTTCTGATGCAAAAAGGTAACTGCCGGGGCTTTAGAGAAAGTACTTTAATGCTACATAAATATAATTGCTTCGATGAAATGTCTTTAGCCTCCTGAGGGAAGTTGTAGTCTGGTAAGCCTTTAGATATGAATGGACGACTCTGTAATTGCTATTGTTTCTGAGACACATTAGGAAGGCCTAATGCTGATCACTTCTGGCATGTTATGGAAGCAGCGGAATGGCAGTCCCACGCAGCGTGCAGGGGAGAGGGTATTAGTATGCATTTTGCAGGATGAAAAACTGACAAACGCTTCAGGACTGGAAGTTTTTTTTTCCTAATTAGATTGTGGGCTTGTGAATTTTATTTGATTTTTTTTTTTTTTTTCTCTCCCCCCGTTTCCTGCTGGTATGCAGAGTGAAGGTATCTAATTCTTTGCAATTTAGGCTTTGGATAATGAGCTCGAAGGCAACATCTCAGAGGAGTGCGGGATTGATGGGTTAGTACAGTCTGGTTAATGCAGTCTCCTGACTCTGACAGGGTCCAAACCAGCTGGTTCAGAGAAAAGGACAAGACATGGCTATTGAGAATGCGTATTTTTAATTTTTTTTTTTTTTTATACTGATTAGTAAAACATGGGATATTCTGGTACATGGGATGCGCTTCCATCTCTGGATTGGGAGCAGCTATGTTTAAAAATCAAAATCTGGTCTCAGAGATCATTCCTAAGAGATATCTTGGGTTGTCTCCTGGTTTTGGAGACTGTAAGCATCCCGTTTTCTGGCTTTTCTTCACGGCATAGGTCTCAGAAAGGCTAGCAAACTGCTCTAGCAAGGCATTACCTAGGCAGGAGCTGGAACACCATACCCCCTCCTTCCATCGGCAGCTCATATACTTTATCATTGGTGCTTAGAGCTGTGGCTCCTTTTTCTAGCATTGTTGGTACAGACTTCTGTTTAGGAGTGGTATCAGTTTGTGGTTATTTGATTTTTTTCTTTGCTTGATTCTGCAAGAATTCTATCAGGTAGTAGCCACAAAGCAGATGAATCTCTGCCCTTGGCTTGCACGAGTGTCTCCTCTAAGATGCTGCTCTCCTCTCACCGTCCTGTGTGCAGCTCCAGCCTGTCTTCCCAAGAGAAAGTTGGTGCCAAAATATTTGGGAGCTGCTGCCCAAAGAGCCTGGAAGGAGACCCTGGAAAGAGCTCTTTTGGGGAGAAACAAAATGGGGTTAGGTCCTTTTATCATTGCTCTGTCCTTGTGTAGGGGCTGATGTAAATGTCGTCCTCATCTAAACTGTACCATTAGCATCCTATTACGAAACGAAAAGTAATAACTTACTGATGCTTTCCCTTGACTGTTTGGCCTCAAGTGGTAAATCTTGGTCTTACTTGGAATTTATTTTCATTCTGGAGATTTTTACTGCCTTCAGAAACTTCATGTAGAAGAGTGGGATTTTATAGCTCTAAACTGTTTGGTTTTAAAGACTGTTTTTTTTTCCCTGTGGGCTTTTTTTTTAAGAAAAATGAGAGGAGTCATGTAATCCTTGACATACAATAGATTGTCCCAGATTAATAACACACTATTTTTCACAGTGAACGCAATCCTGGCCCACTGTAATTTACTCTCCACCCTGGCATGCTGTTAATTAGGATGAACGCTTATGTGAAAACTCCACATATGGCCAGTGCCAGCTTTCATAATAAGTTGCCCCAAAAACGTGAGGAACGAGGGGTAGTGAGTCAATGAAAATCCCGACATAAATTGACTTTTTGTGTCCTGGCAGTGCTTGGCTGAACGCCAATGACAATAAGAGCCCGGCGTGCCAGAATTCACAGGCAAACAACACTTTTCCACTACAGCATCCTTAGGAGACACCCTCCCAGCAGCCGTCCTTCCTTCCTGCCACTCATTCCCTTGTGTCCAAGGAGGCTGTCGAGGCGGTGGGGAGGGGGAAAATGTCTCAGTGTTGTGACGGGGTGCAATGAAAACATGAGTGACAGAGTGACATTTTGACAGCTTGACTTCAGGTTCCTACTGCAAATGTAAATACGTTCATTTGAATCCAATTTACACAAGCAGGATTTTTTTAATGGGAAATAAATGGGGGATTGCTTAAAGGTGACTTCTGGGAATTTTAATTTTAAATCCAGGGTATTTGTGGACTTTTTTAATGGGTTCAGCCACAAATTTCCATGATATTGTGGAGGTCGAAGTGGTCTCTGTCCCAGTTTCTTCCAGTTATGTGTTTTTCCAACAAATTGCTTTGTTTTCTCCCAGTTTAATGCTAATCCCCGTCTGAGTCGAGAGACCGCCAGCAATGTAGTTCATTAAATGTACCTATTGAGCAGCTGATAAAATTGAACCACAATCCCATCCTCCTCAAATCAAGGACTCTTAAACAGCCGATAGTCCATTTTCTCTTTTTCCTAAGGGGTCTAATCTGTTGCTCTCTCTCACTTGGAGACCTGCTGTATTTTTACTGGAGGAAAGTCAGTGAGTGTCTTGTCAGGTGGGAACAAGAATGGTTGAATTGTACCTTGGAGTGTGATTTGTTTAGACAATCTCAGCACCTTGGGGATTTCTTATTCCTCGTTAGTGCTCCTTGTAGTAACTCCTGCCTGAGATTTAGGTGAATAGTGCTGGAAGATGCAAACTCTGGGTCACATTCCCATCTCAGGAGCAATATAGCTCCTGTGGTTCAGTAGAAGGTGGAGAGAAATGACTCCCCTGCCTGACAGCATGAGGACCCACCTTGGACATGGAGCTCTTGTCCTTCTGGGGTCTGATTGCAGTGCTGCTCTGGTGCCTTTCTTCCAGGGTCCCCTTCCTCCTGGTTTTCTCAAAGACATACTTTTGTCTCTTCCTACCTTCCTTGGAGAAGCTGGGTAGCTCTTGATGGGTAAAGGAACTCGATCAAAGAGGCTATGGGGATGAGGTGGACCATGGCGAGATATGACAAAGGCACAGGAAACTGAAGCTCGCCTGAGGCTGGATCCTTATCCCGATGTCTGGCACACCTGAGCAGGATGTGATGCCTTCTGACCCACACAAATTTGGGTCTAAGTGGGCAAACAGACTGGGCTCGGCACCAGTTCCCAAAGGGACCATTTACTAAAGAGGGTTTAAATGATATTGGGAAAAATTTCTTCACTGAAAGGGTTATCGAGCACTGGAACAAGCTGCCCCCTGAAGTGGTTGGGACACCATCCCTGGAGATATTTAAAAGATGTGCAGATGTGGCACTTAGGACACGGTTTAGTGGTGGACTTGGCAGCGTTAGGTTAATGGTTGAACTTGATCATTATAAGGTCTTTTTCAGTCTAAATGATTCTATGATGTCCCTGGGTGCTGCAAAGCATTAAGACGGCACAAGGGCTGCAAACAGAGCTTAAAGCAGACTGGCTTTTCATGTAGTTGAGTCCTTGGACCATGCTAGCGTATGTGCAAGCTGCTTCCCTCTGGTTATCTCCTAGCTGAGAATCTGTGCATCTTCTACAGGGAGAAGGACCAGGGGAGCTCATGGTTGTGTTAAATCCAACTTGTCCTTGTGGACCTGAAAAGAGTCTGGAGCTTTCCACTAGTTGTATACACATTACTTTTTGTTTGGGTCCTTTAGGTTGTGTCAGAGTCTCCTTGTAGCTGCTGGTCCTCAATGAACAACCTGAACTCTGGCTATTTAAAAAATTTTGAAAACAGAGCTGAGGGTTTTTTTGGTTTGTTTTGATCATCTTCTTTTTTTCCTCCTGAAACCTTTCAGTGCTCCTTGATTTGGAAGTTTTGCGGTCCGTGGTAGGAAAGTCTCCAGCAATAACAAAGCAAGTGCTCTGTAACGCAGCCAAGTTTAGCTCGTTCACCACCCAGCCTTGCCCCAGCTAAGAGGAGTTTATGCACATCTAATAACGTATGGGATTTTTGACTGTTGAATACTCCATTCCTGGGTCTGTAACCGGGGTGGATAAGTTATCTTGACTAAGAGCTAGAAAATCTTAAAGCTTAACCACAGATACAGAGATCATACAGAGCTTGTAGCTGTAGGTGTTTGACTCGGGCATCTGGCTGCCTTGTGAAAGTTAGAAATGAGCTTCTAGCAAAGCTCTAGTTTCACACCTGGAGTTTTGTCCCTCCGTCCCCTCCAGCGATACACAGACATCCCTCCAGGGACCTCAGCAGCGTGCGGCACTGCAGGTGGGTGGAGGATGTCACCCAGGATTTCTAGGAAGTAGCAGATTGCTTACTTCTTACACCAAGACCTGTGAACACCCATGATAGATGCTAATTAAGCATCTGCTTCCTTCTCAGCTGTAAGTGGAAGGGTGGCAAGGTAAAGTGACAGTCAGACCTCGTTTATCTTAATGAGAAGGGTCAGGAGTTTAATGGAGTTTTGCTTAGTGAGGGTGTTTCAGCCTATGCTGTGTTTGGTTGGGAGACATCTCTACATTTTGGGTCCACAGGGCTTTTTAGCTGGGATGGTGTGGCTACCTGGGTTTTAATACTGATGCCCTCTGAAGTCTTTCCTAGGGGGAGAGGTTTTAGAAGAAATCTGGGACACTTCCTAGTATGTCTGCTGTGACTGGGTAAACGATTTGGATAATGGTATAGTGAATTTTGCAGGCAACTTTTCCCTGGCTGGTGTGGTGCATCCGGCTGCGTCGCGTATATCTGAGAGGTGAGATGTGTGCTGTGCTAAGCAATGGTCACTTTGAAGTTCTTTCCTGTAACAGTTTAGACATTTAGCCAACCTACTTAGCAGATACCGACCAAAAAAAAAAAAAAAAGTGATTGTTTTTACATTCCAGACTCTCACCTTGTACTTACCGCTTCTGAGGTTTGTTTGACACGATGCTGACATATTTACAGTGTAGCCTTACTGTATATAGATGGAGTAATCAGCCAGTCACTCAGGGCTGGGTCAACTAGGCAGAAGTAAAGCTCTTTTTACTAGTTCACGTGCAGCACCATGCTGTGTGCATAACCTCATTTCTCAAGCCTGTTTCCTAGGTATTGAACATAGACCCGAGCAACACCTACCCCTTAATGGGACAGACCTCCAGCTGGCCCGTATCAGCACAGCTCCAGCTGAGAACAGCCTTCTATCTACAAAGGGCTGCGCCAAGATTAGCGAGGGAATTCTTGCAGGGCTGGCGAAGCAGGTGAATGCTATCACTGTCATTTTTCAGAGGGGACTCAAAGGAATAGAAGGGGGTAGGATGATGCTGAGAGAGTCCAGAGCTCTGTTGCAGAGCTGATGGAGAGCGTGAAAGCCTTCAGTCCCTCGTTGGGGCTGCATGCCCTGCCCGGAGAGGAATTCAGACCTGCTCTGCTGGAGTCGTTCCTGCTCTTTCAAAGCCAACATCAAAAGGTGCCATTCTAATTTGATGCTTTTTAACACACAAATGGCAGCAAGATCATTAATTATTGCACTTAACTAACTCCAGTGATTAAATGCTCTGTGTTTGTGAGTATCAGGAGCTGGTGAAATCTTTCTGGCTCTGTAAGCGAAGAGCAGGGATTTGGCCTGCTGGTGAGGCTGGATAGTGCTGCAAGGGGGCAAGAGCTGCCTGCTCTCCTGAGAGGCACATCTTTGTCGGTGTATAAGCTCCATTTGGCCCAGAATATTTTCATGTCATGCTTAATGGCCTGTGAGTGCTCTCTGGTCCTGCCTTGCTGCCCAGGTGGATAGGCAGGATGATGCTTTTTGGAAGAGGGAAGCAGCAGCGCGAGTATTTCGTGCTGTGGGAGCGTGGAGCACCTTGTCTCATTGAGACAAATATCTCTGAGGCCTCCTGCAGATAAACCTCTGTTGACTTCTTGGTTCAGCTGCTTGAACGGTGTTATTTTTTCTCCACCGAGCGCAATGCGGTGGGGCTGTAGGAAGGATGATTCCCTAGGGAGGTCCCCTTCCACCTTGGGAGATGTTGGCTTGAGGCAGAGATGCTTCAGCCTGAGATTTTCCCGAGCTGAGGAATTCTGCAGACAGAGTGCAGCTATTTTTGCAGGACCTGACCGGTGGGCAGCTGGAGAGCCAGGCGGTTATTTTCTGTCCAGCCAGGTTTTGTCACCTACCGCAACCCATGGGGAGAGAATTTTCCCCCTGCCTCCAGAGTGCGAGACCTCATTGTTCCCAGCACCTGAGGCATGCAAAATCCCTCTTGCTGTCCTGGAGGAAAGGGTCCAAGGGTAACCATGGCTGATTAGTGAGCCCTGAGCAAAACATGGGTCAAAAATCTCATGCACGTTACTTTGCTGTGCAGGGAGAGAAAGCGGACCCTCCGAAGAGGGTGCAGCTCCTGCCCTGGACCTCAGTGGCTGCAACCACCTCGTTTCTGTGCGCTGTGACCACCCCGTGGGGCTGTGGTGTTTGTGCCCCGAGGGAGCCCGTGTTTGGGAAAAGGCCTTCAGAGGTTTGAATTGGACCTGGGATAATTACACTCTCCGGCTTGGTTTGCGTTCGGCACGGTGGGAGGGGCATGTCTCTTGCTGGACTAATGAGACTAGGCGTATGTGACATTTTTATGACTCCTTCCCAAGCTATTTCCTCCAAGTTTTTAGTATTAAATTGGATTCTTCCCCCCAACCCCCCGGTGTTGTTGGGAAAAGCCATCTGCAGACAGAAGAGTGATGTGGAGATAACGCTCCTGGGGGTGGGTCTGTCTTGACTTTATGGCTCTTACATCTTTCCTTTAGGGTTTCTCTGACATTTTGCCAGGCATAGATTCATCTCTGGGCATCCCCCATGGCCCTGCATGAAGCGTACTCGTTGTGTACCCTGCTTACCCCACAGTCCTCCCAAGGCTTTCTTGCAAGAGGTATTTTGGAGCAGATGTCCCAAATGAGCATTTCCCAAGTTCTCACCCCACTAGAGATATTCTCAAGAGAAACATGCTTCAGTTTTATCATGTAGATGAGCCTCTTTTTTTTTTTCTTTTTTTCTTTCCCATATTTTTTTTTTCCCCTCTCCAGTTTCCAGCCCCAAAAGTAGGCGGTGAATTCTAAGGCTTGAGGGAAGCAACCGCACAAAAGCCTATTACAATCCAGTCGCATTGTGCAAGGTGGGGATTTGCAATTTTAAGCGGAGGGAGAGGGAATCGTCATGATAATTACATATAATACCTAAAGCACCTATAAATACAGATGTATATTTATATAAAGCCTCTCCCAGCACACGAGTTCCCTGTCTGGCCGGGGTTGCCAGACCACCCTGTCCTGCACAAACAAATGAGTTAGAAAGTCCGAAATTCCATCTCTGCCTTTCGGGGCTTGTCTGGGGAATTCCTGAGTAATGGAGGTTGAATTGGGTCACAAGGGCAGCGGGGAATAAATCTTCAAAGGTTAGCTCTGGCATGAAGTCTCCTTTTTTAGACATGTCAGGGATTCTTTTGTTTTGCTTTGTTTTCCAAAGCCCCCCCGGCCCGAGAACAATACCTCGCTGGGGCCAAGCCTGGCCGGGCACAGCCCCACAGCATTGTCCGGGGGGCCGGGGAGGGGGCTGGCGGGAGAAATGACATCTTAAAGAATAGCGCTTCTTCTTATGGACACTTAGTAGATCAGTGTGCATTCAATTAACCCTATAAACCGTGCAAGGTCCAGGGAAAGAGCCTTTCAGGCATTATGGATTGAAAGTATTAAGGGGGGTGGGGGGAGAGCGGTTGGTGAGTCCTGTTTAAATAAAGCCCATTAGGCAGGAGCAGTGTGGTGGGGGTGGAAAAGGGGATGGTTTTTTTTTTTCTTGAAAATTAAATTCAAGTGCAGTCTCATGTGCTGGTTCAGGTTTTCTTTAAATAAAGTGAGGAAATCATTGCACAGCTCAGGCTGGGTGTCTCGATTAGATGTTTGGTCCAACTGCCTTTGGAGGAAAGGGCTTCTGTAGGCTGTCTTGGGTGGAAAAAACATTTCACATTCGTATTTTCTTCCCCTTCAAATTTCTCCTTAACCCTGAGTTGCGTCCTAAGCCTCGGCTGCAATAGCCTGTGGGACATCCCTGACCTTCCTAAGTGCATGTTTGATGGTCCCCTGGGTATGAAAACATCTAAAAGCTTCTGTGAAGGAGCAAAACACCTTGATATTTTCCAGTTGTGTGTCAGACATCTTGCAGGGACGCTACAAGACACTGCCATCTTTGAAAAGACAATATTTATTCCTATTATTATTTGGAGGAGAGTCACATTCTGAAACTTTTGTTTGCTGGCAACTCCACCCCCAGCATCCACCCCGAGCCCCCAGGGCTAAGTAGCCCCTCCAGGACGGGAGCGATATTGTGAGCAGAGAGATGGGAACAGCCAAATTTCTTTCACTGCATATGGCTAATATGCACCTGGAGAAATCCAACCCATTTGTAGATATTAAACTAGACACAGTAATAAGTTCAGTATGTATTTCAATTTACTTTGCTGCAAATAGATTTAATTTACCAACTGCAGAGTTTTAGATGGAAGTGCCTGTATTCCTGCCATTTTATGCTACATTCTGAATATATTATACATAAAGTTGTAAATTAATAGGCCTGTTTCTGATTTGTTGCACATATGACATGGACGTGCAACTAAATTAACAATGAAGTCTTAGTGTTGCGGAGTTTAATTATATTTGCAGATGAATTAGCATCTAATTCCTCTATCCCTTCCTTATTGTGAAGCACACTGGAAATGTTTTTTTCCCTGAAGACACGGGTATTTTGTATTGTTTTGGGAGGAGATCTGTGAGATCTGCTGCATCTCCAGCTTGTCTTGGAGCTGGTGTTCAAATTCACGGGGCAGCCGCTCTACATACAGCTGTGTTTATCGATTATTGAGTGGTAAGTGGCATTTCTGGCAAAGCTATTGCTTTTCAGACATGATATCACCAAGAGTCCCGTAGTGCTAGAAAAACGTGTGTCCCTGGGACCTCGCAGTCCGGGTTGGTTCCTGGCAGGCTGCTGTGGTCATGGAGAGCTGGTGGACTTCACATGAGCTGCGAGTGCAGGCTCACGACAACATTTTGGAGGTGGCCAAAGCAGAGAAATGGCCTCAGCCTTGGGGAGGAAGGAAAAGATGTAGCTGAGAGTTGTGCGAGTGGTTTAAGCCATCAGCCCTTCAGCTGGGAGAGTCCCACAGCCCACAGTAAAATGTTGGTGATGGTGCAAAGCGACATTTTTCCTGTGATGGTAGTTCTTGGAAAGCATCCATAGTCAGGACAGCACCAAAGTGTGGGCTAAAAACCCTTTAAAATCAGGCTGAGCCTGTTACTTGGCTGTTCTTGGGTGGGATGTTTCCCAAATTGAGCCCAGATCAGGCCAGCTGTGTTCATTCACTCTTGTGAGCTAATGCCTAATTGCTGGAGACACCATCATATTAGCGAGCCAGGAACATGGACCTCTGGAGCTGCTCTGCTGAGAGTTGGTAAAGTAAAATGCAGTCTGATTTTGAACAGAACACAGTAAAACAGCAGTGAAATGAAGGCAGCTGTGGTTTTGGCTGCTAATGAAGTTTGGTGGTGCCTAGATCTGTGCCATATTAGGAGGCATCCTCCCTTTCTCCCCATGCTCTGTGTTGGTTTCCTACGAAAAACAGCACCTTTGTAGCTACTTTATCTTGGGATGTGCTCCAGAGCTGGGTGATAACAGCTTTGTGCCCCGTGCTCCTGAAGATCTGCACAGCTGTTGGGCTTCCTGGAGGAAAAGAGCTGATGATGCTGGGGCTCAAAGCCCTGCCCCAAATTCTTCCCTGAAATGCCCCGTTCCCTCAGAGAACAGGTACATATGGGGCTGGAAACTCATTGAAAAGATGTGACTGTGGAGAGTGGCGTATGGGGCCACTGTGTGCCAGGGTCCCCCTCCCTGGCACTGCTCCTCCATGTCTGCAGAGGACCTCCGTTGCATCAAGACTTCATTAACGTGATCTGTTACTGAAAAAATAAACCCAGCAGCTCTTTTCCCTTCTATCCTTCATAGATTCCAATCCAGCCTCCTTGGAGGAACATGCACATCTTGGCTCTCCAGAGGGCTTGTTGTACCCATCTTCTCGCGGTCTCCGGAAGTGTTAGCTTTTCCAGGACCTGGGCCACAAAATCAACACTCGGTGGCATTCCTCTCAGCTGTAAATCGTGTAGGTGCTTTACAGCTCTGCTGGATTGAGGACTCCTTGCACAAAACCTTGAAAGCTGCTTCCACCCTTGACGCGTTAGTAGCATCTGTTGACCTTTTCTGAGCAACAGGGATGAAAGAACATTGTCTTGCTTTATTTCCCCTTTTAAAAATTATTCTGACAAAACTAATGGTTTGCTTTCTCCCAGCATTGCACTGATTAGCCCTTTACATAGCACTGCACCCTTCCCTTAATTTAAAAGTAGCTTCTAAGTCAATCGCAAAGCAGATCGCATCCATCCTAGGAATAAATACTTCTTTTCTGAGCAAATATAGGAAGAGTCAGCAAATACGAAGCACCTCTTTTTCCTATTGTCACAAAACTGTGGCGTTCCTGAGATTGATTTGCACTTGCTCGAGGGTGTGCTTTAACAGGAGCGCATTTGGGATATAAAGTGGGAAAGGTTCTCAACAGCTTTTAATTGGAGTTGTTGCTTTTGATGGGGCTGCACTGATTTCCAGTGGCTTCAAGGCTGGCAGGGAGTGAGGAAGGCTGGTGAAATCCTGGCTCCATCCACGGGCGGTGGCAGGTTTGCCATCACGGCATGTGATGTGACACTGCTGTGGTTTGGGGAAGAAGAAGAATTACATCCAAATCACACTGATCCACGCACCGGGCCTGTGTGTATGAACTGGAATTTAAATTTGTGTCTGTTTTTTCAATTTCTACAAGAGAAATCTGGGCCACGATGAGAGTTTGTAAGGGGAAACCGAGCTATTCCCCCCAGAGCCACTTTCCTAAGCCATGCCTGGTTGCCAGTAGCTTCCTGTCTGTTGTTAGTTTTTCTTTTCGAATACAATTTAGTTTCTGCAGGCCAGTGGCTTTTAATGATTTCCTTTGAGTCCATGCATCCTCTGGAGCAGCCCTCTTCTCCCTTGACATTTGATGTGGGAATGTGTACATCAGTATTGTTACTTAAACAATACCCTTCAGGCACCGATGCTGGGCCCTCAGATAAATCACAGATTAAAATGAAGCAGAATTGCTTGATAAAAAGTCTACAGTGTTCTGGCATGCGGGGAACAAACTGCACCGAGTCCAGGTAATGGGAAATTGTGTGTGTTATCTGAAGACCCATGTAATTAATGAACAAGAAACCTGTTTACTCTGAAAATAAATGGCAGAGTTACTATAATGCCTTTCTGCTTCGAATGCTGAATGAGCATCTCCGGAGGGATAAAAGCCCCAGCAGCTCAAAGTCACATCTCGACCAGAAAGGCGGTTTGGAGATGGTGCTGAGAATCAGAGCTCTTTTGCTTTTTTATGAAGAATATGAAACCAGCCTTCCTTCTAATAAACACCTCATTTATTTTCTCTTGGCTCCTAAGCCATCTAGTTTGCAAATCGTGGCGCGGATGGAACAATTAGCAGATTCGACTCAGTGCACATGCCATTGCCGAGCAGGAAACAAGCACGCTGGGCATGAATAGCATCAATCTTATTTTTTAGGCATGTGCAAGTATCTGGCACTTCAGAGAGCTTTGCGAAGAGGCTGTGTTTCTGGTTTGCCCCTCGCTTTCCATCCCGATCATGCTGCTGCTGGATTCATGTGTGTTCCCTGTTAGAGCTGCTGGGATGCTGATGGCTTGGTAGGCTTTTACCGCGCTCGGTGTTTCGTGCCAGCTATTTTCCACGCTTGGAAAAACGCTCCCGTGTGGGAGGCACCGTTGGGGCTGGCGCTGGGAAAGGGAGAGCTGCCCCTTTAACCGTGCGGAGCATGTGGCTGTTTTTAGTTAGAGCTCTTTTAGCGAGTTGTCTCAGCACATCAGGGCCCCGCTTTCATCATGCCTGGCTTTTTTTTTTTCCCCCCTCCCCTCTTTGAGTCCTAGAAGTCAGAGGCCACAGGGGGGGTGACAGAAAGCAGTGACCTCTGCATAAGCGGGGGGACCAGATGGCCACTCCTCTTCCTCTGAGCCTTTCTCCCCTGGCCCCAGGGCACAGATCTGTGACCTTCGCTTTAACTGAATGCCCAGACTGTGTGACTGGGGCTTTGACATGCTCTTTAATAGGCATACATTATCCCTCCGCTGCTAAAAGCCCAGAAAACCGGGTTCATTTAGATGGAGTTTAAGTAAAACTGTTTGGATTGGTCTTGCTATCCCCTGGCTACCTCCTGCTAAATTGTTGATCTTAGTGCTAATGAAGGGAAATGCACTCACGGATGGGCTGGGAAGCATTTTATTTTCAAAGCTTTGCAAAACCCAGTGCTTTCTGACGGATGAGGTGTGCACCGACGGTGTGAGCCCACTTATGTGCCCACCCACGGCACAAGCGATGCTCTGGTACTCGGACCACGTCGAGTCCTTGCCCTCTGCCACTGGACTGGGCTCAGTTTTGCTCTAAGGTCTGTCTCTCCCAGTTGAAGAGAACATCCGATTGTTAAACAGTGGCAGAAGTTGAGCTTGTAGCCTCTCACAGATTTTGTAGGCACAAGGGGGAGATGTAATCACTAATACTTCAATAATTCTCAGTTCCAACCATAGGCGTTGGGCTGATTTCCAAGCGTGAGCCAAGCTAAAGCGTTGCAATGCAGCAACACCCCACGGTATTGAGCACAGGACCAGTGAAAATGGGCAAAAATTCCCCATGAAGAGGAAGGCTAGCACTAGACCAACTGAAAATAGAGAAAATATTTATCTCTGTGAATTAGAAGTCATTGCGGTTTTCTCTAGTGCCCCAGTAACTGAGAAGTTCATCTGATATTTCTGCCCAGTCCCGTAGCTGTTATTAGAGGAGGCCAGGCTTTCGTAAAAGCAATTTGCCTAATGGTAGCTGTGCTCTTCAGGAATGTCCTCAGGAGAGACTGGAAACACGCTCTTTTTCAGCAGAATGGAAACGCAGAGGTGCGTTTTTCTGCTAATGACCGGCAAACATCTCTGCTGATCAGAGACGGATGGCCTCCAACCTCTGCCAGGCAAGCGGATGCTGAGGAGGGGCTTTATTAATGCCTACCATTTCCGAAGGGTTAAGCACATGAAAGTTATTCAAGGAATTTCCTTTCCAGGACAGACCTAGGGAGGTAGGTGTAAGCAAAGGCCAATTCAGCCCTGCTGAAAGTGATGGATGCAGTTCTCTTTGAAGTTCCTGGGAGCTGCACTTCCTTGCTGCATGGCTGAATTGAATCCAGAGATCTTCAACTGTGAATCCATAGCCACAAAACACGGTTTTGTGACATCTGCCTTGGTTCACCGGCTACTGAAGGTGGGAAGGGGAGAGCAAAAAAAACTGCTAGGAATGCTGGTGCGGATGATACCGGAGGTTTTGACTGCTCGCAGCTTGTGTTCCTGTTTTCAATTAAATTAGAAAGTATTTGTGGATGAAGTGACCCATTAGTTGGGTAATAACACTACCTTATCACGCCTGCTTATCAGTATTAGTTATGCACTATAAAACCCGTACCAAAGCCCTTGGGGGAATCAATTAAATTGAAGCGGGCAGCTTTGTGCCTGTGTGCGACGGGGCTGTCGTGAGATGCGTGGCACGTTTGTACACCAAACTGTTGCAGGTTTCGTGCAGACCATGTTTCCGAGCTTGCACGCCAGCCCCTGCCTGTAAGCTGTCAGCATCACACATCTCTGTTGCCTCCACCAATTCCTCACTGAACAGAAGAAACAGGCCATAAATTTGCTGATTATGTGCATTTAGGCAGACTAGCTCCCTTAATGGCCTTTACGACGGTTGCAGCCGCCAGTGATGGAGTTTTGCATCCTCAGCTTCTAATAGTAGATGGTTGCTTCTTCATGCTGTACATCCCGTTAAATAAATCTGAGCCTCTGGTAACTGATTGCTGATATTAAACTGCAGAGGGAAAGATTAAAAATGTTTTCCCCGTCTGCTTAGAAGGCTTGGGAGGGCTTTGTTCAAGTCTTGTGTTTTGGGGTTTTTTTTAAAAAGGAGATAGGAAACACTTTAAGAAATAGTCTCGTCTTTCTTCACCAGTGTCTGAGCTGAGGAGCAGGGAAAAGGAACCTGATTTAATGACATATCAAATAGAGAGCTAGGTCTCATCCGATCCCTCTTTGAAACACTGCCGAGGAGCGATCAGTGCCCCGTCTGCATCAATAATTAGACCTTATGAAGTATTTAGACTCTGGTGGCACAGGGAGCTGTGGTGACCAATCGCCTGGAAAGGGCTTGATTTCCAGGTGAAAACTCCCAATGTAGTGATTGAATCTGCCAACAGCTGGCAAAAAGGACCTGGAGAAAAGCAGCTTTGTCCTGGATCTTTGAGGGCTGTGGTGAAAGGAAAAAATATGGTGGGTTGCAATGTCCATGAGAGCTGTTGCCCTTGGGGTTGCAAAATGGCTGGTTTCCTCTTGGCCAGGCGATGAGGAGCGGTCGGAGGGGAGAGCTGAAATGTGGGGTGCCCCTGCACCCCCCCTGCCCCCCCAACTGAAGGCAGCGCCGCCGTCACCAGCTGGAGCTGAGCTCTGAGCATCCTCTCTCTGCTTTGAACCTGAGGAGCCATCACACCTTAAGGTCAGGCGAGGGGCCCCCCGTTAGCGGGCAGGGGAAGGTGGAGGGAGCAGGATGTCATTTTGTCATTAGCTGGGCTTCAAAGGCGGGCAGGCATCAGGAAGGGGGGGGAGAGGAGCTATGGGGTCACAGGGGGCTGCAAGCCCCTTGTCCAGCCTCCCTGCAGGCTGGCTCACCTGGTGCACAGCTGCTCTGGGAGGAAGGAGCCCTGGGAAAGTGGAGGGACAGAGGAGGAACGGTGGGGAAAACCATGCTGCTGATGTTTCTCACCCCACAGCCTGCCCAATTCGGTGTGCGGGTTCTGTGCTGGGGGCACAATCTTCCGTGGTGCCAGGATGATGGTGCAAAGCGACGGCTGTGGGTGAGAGCAGCTGTTAAGAGCATGGTCCCCTTGGAGCAGCGTTGCCTACAATGCTATGATGGGGTCCTGCATGTCTCTTTGAGACTCTGGAGCAGGGTTTTGACTTTTTGGGGATGCTCATTTTTGGGAAGGCTGGTCACAAGGCTCCTTGTGTTCAGACGTCCTACTCTGGGTAGCCTTAAGCTTTCCTGAATCAGATCCAACCCCCCCAAAATCAAGAGAGTGTGTTAAAAATGACAAGATTGTCAAAGGAGGAAAAAAATCCCCCTCATCTTGGGGTTCTCTGACTTTGCACTCTGGGCCTTGAGGATGTTTTGGGGTCCCCCAGCGAGGCTTTCCTCTGCAGCCGCCGTGGCCGGGTTTGTTTATTCCAATCCAAGCCGAGACCCTCCTGCAGATCCCTGCGAGCGGGGTCAGGGAGGAGCGCCGGCCGCTGGAGATCAAAGCACATGTGTTGGCAATACCGGGAGGCTTCTGGGATCAGATGCTCTTTGACCTGCCCCTATGAAAGCCGAGGGCCCCAGTGGATGATGCGCGTCGGGCGGCGATGGAGGAGCTGAGATGAGGAGCAGCAGCAGCTCCGGGCAGCGGCATTTGGTGTTACCCAGCCAGAAACATGGCACAGCTCTGCTTCCCAAGCTCCTTCCATCCTGCAGCCCAATCAGGCTTGTGCGCTGGTAATTAGGATGTTTGCTGTCACTTCTATGGGTGCGACAATGCATATTCATCAAATATGTAAATTAACACATTAAGCTATTTGCATAAATCTTCTGGATGCGAGAGGATGATGGAGATGAATTACTGCGAGAGCAGCTCTGTAAATGATTCCCTGATAGGCAAGTCCTGCACGCTCTCCGTGGGTGCTCCGGTGATGCAGAGCAGGAACTCGTTTGGGTTAATTAGTGCAAGAAGTCCAGGCCTCGTTACCTCTGGAGCAGGATTACAGCTGCCTTTGCACAGACAGCTCTCAGGTGGCCTTTCCTGCTGGGGGAGGGCGGGTTGGAGGGGTGGGCAGGCAGGTGAGGAGTTATCCATGGAAAAAGTGAAGCTGCCCGTGCACTAAAAGTGCCCGAGGTCTCCGGTGCACAACGATGCACAGAGTTTTTCCTGGGCTGGCTCCGAGCAGTGGGCTTCCCAACAAGCCCCCGGCACAGCCACCGCCCCCAACACATCTGGTACTACCAAAAGGAAAATACATAAGACCTGTAACCCTTGCCTGCAGTAGCTTAACAATACCTCCGAGTATTGCTTCAAATACATATAATAAGTCTGAACTAATAAAGTAACGAGTTTATGAGCTTTTTAAAGATTTTACTAGATAAATGGAGGGCCTAATAACATGATTCGATTTCTTAATATAAACAACGTATTTGCTGGGGCCTCTTAAAATATTCCTAACTTTAACTGCAGAGAATCCAGGGTATGATTTATATTTCTGGCTGCTGGAAGCTCTGGCTTTCATTATCTGTATATGCTGCAAATCCAATTATGCAATATCATTGAGATAAGGCATGTAATGTTTCACGTCTAATTGTTCTAACATGCAAATTTTCTCCAAAGCCGGCGTACGTTAGGTTAAAAGGAAGGCAGGGGCTGTGTTTCCCGGGTGTGGGTTATACAGGCGGATTCGGGCACCCTGCAGGCAGTTGGATGTGCCGACCTCTTTCTGGCTGCAAGGTCTCTGGGAAGTTCTCCAGGAATCCTGAGGTGATGCTGGTTTTTGGGATCGTAAAGTGTCAGTTAAATGCAACCAAACAGCAGCCCTTGCCTGGATGGGGAGACCCGTGCGTGGCTGCAGAATATTTCACTGATTCAAGCATTGTGACTCTTTTTTTTAATTTTATTTTCTCTTTTTTTTGTTCCCTACGAGGTCCCTACCACGGGGCTTGATAATCCCGGTGCTTCGGTGTGAGTGAGCTTGAGTCTACAGCCTCCTTTCCCTCCCCAGCAAACCGCTGTGAAACCAGTTGTGTGTGCTGAATGTTCCCCAGCAGACAGACTATGCCTTGCCTGGCTGCCAGTCCAGAGCACCTGTTGATTCACTATATTGGATCCAAATCCCACACTCGTTTTCTAGGTAGTTTTCGTCCACGGGTAAGAAAGAGACCACAGACCTAAGGGAGTTCTGGTAGATCTTGTTAAACAGCAGCTAAAACGCTTTGCGCCTTCTTCTGGCCTTAGTTATTATCATCACTGTCTCTGAACATCTTTGGACACGAGTGTGTTCATCCAAGACTGTGTAGAATTACCTTTTGAGCTGGCTGTGTCCTTGTCCCTTCCCATGATGGTGTCCCATCTGGCCTGCACACCGAGGTTTCACAGCCAGGGCTGGCGAGAAGGCAGGGAGGGCTGGAAGACACTCAGATCTCCCCTGTTGCATCTTCAGAATGCAACCGAGGAGCACGTCCCGACATGGGAAGAGGATCTTGTGAATGGATGTCACCTGGGAGACCCCAATCTTCATCCTGGGGACCAGCACAATTATATTAACCCTTACCCACATTAAGTGGAAGGGCTGGTGGCAGCGTGCTGTAAATTAGGGGGTTTTGTGCAGTCTGCTGAGCTTTGGCTTATGCTCAAGGGGCGCTTGGTTTCTCTGGAAGGGAGCGGAGAGGGGGATGCATGTGGGTTGGTGGCTTTTGGTGGCCTTGCTTGTTGACCGCAGCACAAGAGCACATGGAGATGTGTCAAAAACCTAGGTTTTTTTGTAAGATTTCTGTTGCCCATCGTAGAGTTGGCTGGGAGAATATAAAACAATCGATTTAAGCAAAATGTTGGGGTTTTTTTGGCCCGATCCACTTGTGTGCGTGAACTTGTCCTACGCACAAGTGGATCTTGCTTCTTCCCTGTGATCTTCTCAGCTCGTGCTTTTCCTTCTGGCTGCGCACACCATCCCCACCGGGTTTCGGTGCTGCTTGTGGTGTCGGTGACACCATCCAGCTGGTGGTTTTGGTCCTAGTATTTGGCTCTTTTGAGGAAGTTTCCCACTAGCTATCTTACAGCTACTGGGCATTGTGCTCTGGACATGAATAGGTCCCATTCAACTTTGTTTTATTCATCATCAGCAAAGCATGAAATTACAGTGGAAATGCTAATAGATTTCCTAACAACTTAGTATCTACTTGGGTGAAACAGTTATTTGTCGACTAATTAGTAAGTTAATTGTTTTATACTTTATTGAGGTCGGGTTGCTATTTTAATGTAGAGGGAGGTAGTGTGTGCTCTTCTAAACAAGATTCTGCTTTAATGAGTGGTTATTATCATCGGTTGGGCTAAAGAAGTATAGGGAAATGGTAATGGTATCTTCAAAAAGAGCTTTTCCCTCTCTGTTTGCCGTGTGCCAAGCCAGGATCTGAGCAAATTTGTGGTCCAGGCCAAGTGTGTGTGGGTGTCTCATGCGTACCATGGAAATGGTTTGGACCTGTCGGCAGGCGAGGTGTGCCCAGCAGGACCTGCAATCGGAGGACCTGCTTTTGGAGCTCTTAGCAATGTTCAGGCACGTGTGGAAAGCTCTAACCTGAAGCAGCACTGGGTGAAGTGCCCATTGGGGGTCTTTGCAGTGACCTCTGCAAACCTTTCAGGAGCAAGGAGGAAAGGGCTGCTGTTGCTCAGAGCCATACCTGGAGTTCACCATGAGTCTCCCAAGAAATGGTGAGGGCCTTTTTAAACCTGGCTATCTCTCTTGACGTGAACACCTACTCCATGCTTTGTTTTCCTGCCCACTCTCCGATTTGGAGCCAGAGGGATGAGTTGTCCTCGGGAGCCAGGATGAATCCTGCTGGGGTGCTCAGCTTTCTCCAAGACCATTAATGGGGCAGGCTTCTCAGCTCCCAGAGCTGCTCTCAAGCTTCGGGCATGCTAATTAAAACCATTCCTGACATAAAAAAAGCTTTTTGCAGAAAGAAAGGAGAGACCTCTCCTTCCTGGAGTTTATGATTGAATGTATGAGTAACCTGGCCTTGGGTTTCTGGGGCATGAAGTCTTTCCTTTGGCTTGATTTATGTGATTTAAAGAAAAAAAAAGTTTCCTGCCCTCCTCCTCAGTAGCTTTCTTCCTCTTTTTTCCCCCCCTTCCTGACCCTGTGCTTGGTGGCCAGGAAAGGTTTCCTGGATTTAAAAACAGTCTTAAAAGATATCCATGTGTGGATGGAGGCAATAATGAACTGTCAAGGATGGCCCCTCCAGGGTGGTTAAGCCACGTGGCTTTGGATGTATTTTTCCTCTTCCGTGTTCTTCCTCTCCATCCTAATTAGGGCTTCGTGGTAATTACCTGCCTTGGCCAACCCTGTCCTTTTGCAGTTAGTGCAGCCCCAGAGCTGTGACATGAGTCAGTGGGTTTCTCCCTCTTCTTGTTCATCCTGCTGGTCTTCTCTCCCACGTGGGGAGGCATTGTTTTTGGGCAGCATCACAGGGAAGACCACAACAAAGATTATTGCTTGCAAACAGCCTGTTTTGGACTGATTCTTCCTCCTCCCAGCTGGAAATATAGCATGGAAATTACTGATACCTGTTGGGTTTATTTGTTGCACTGGTGACTCTATGCTTTTTGGAAAACTTGCTGTCATCTTTAGCCTCCAGGTATCTACAAGGCAGCTCTTTAGTCTCAACAGTTTTGCCCACACACCTCTACCAGTTTGGCAATCCTGGAATCACAGAGGTGTGGGTCAGAAGAGCTCTGTTCTGCTGTCAGGCAGTCTGTCTGGTTTTTTTTTTTCCCCGGACCGGCAGCAGCACCAGTGTGGCAGTGCTGTGCTGAGACCCGCGGTCGTATAGAGGGATGTGCAGGTAGACCCCATGGCCAAATTTGCTTGATTTTCAGTTCTTCCCCTAATGTAAAATCAAACTGAAAATGGCAGGGTGACTGCCAGGAAATACAAGCTGGTATCAGACCACTGGAAAAAAAAATAATAATTAAACAAAATAAGAGTCAAACCAGCCAACAAACCCCATCTCAGTTGCCTTTATTTTTTTAGTTGCTTGCTTTTTTTTTTTTTTTCCCCGGACTGGCCAGATAGCTTTTAAATCTTGGCAGTGGGACTTTTACTGTGCTGTGTCCAATAAAGCCTTCTGCTTGCCTTGACTGACAAGAACAATCCCTGGGCAGCCGGCAAAGAGGAGTATTTTTGCAGCCTGCATCCAAGTGTGACTCCGATGTTTCACGCCGCCACCTGAGCTAGGACAGGCTGTGAATACAGATCGTGTCACTCCTTCCCCTGCTTATCCCAGGCTCCTCGTTTGGAAAAGGAACCCCCCTGCTCAGGGGCGGTCAGGGAAGGGGGTTATAAAGGTTTTATTAGTGAAGCAGAAAAATGTTTCCAGCCTTGTTGTTCCTTGGGAAATAAGAGAAGAAAGGACAGATAATGTTTTGTCTCTTTATTAGATTGGGAAATCATCTATAAAGCAGAAGTGTACTTGAAACCAAGCCCCCGTGTCTCTCATTAATGCCGAGTCAGCAGCATGCAGCCGGTCGGATGGAGGGTTTGCATGATGGGGGGCTTTGAGGGGGTCCTGGAGAGCCCCAAAGGAGGCAAATGTGAGGCAAGAAGATGAGAGCTACCAGCCCGGGTGGTCCTGCGCTCAGCGCCTTTGCAGTTCCTTGCAGCAATGCAGCCAAGTGCTAATATTCAACTGTGGCAATCTGCAGACGGGGAAAACTCAGCTGTGGGGGAAAATACCTGCCTGGTGGGTAGATGAGAGCTTGTGCATGCTCAGGGGCTGTTGGTAAGACACTGAGAGATAGCAGTGAACCATAAAACGTCCTTAAAAGTAGCAAGTCCAAGTAAAGCTATGCGGCTTAAAATGTTTTATCATGTCATATGCCAGGGCTATTAGTCCCCTTCTGTGCTTCCGTCAGGCAGCATGGCAACCAGCAGTGAAGTTTTATCAGATATTAAAACCTGCTTTTGAAATTTCTCCTAAAGCAGAATGCTAAATCAACCTCTTCATGGTGTTGGGTTTGTTTTGTTTTTTTTTTTCCTTCTTGTGCTGTTTCCTGCCTGGCAGCTTTACCTTTACTTCCATTTCTCTCTCTCATTTTCCATCAGCTCTATCTGTAACCATTTTGTGTTTTATTGAGCATGAATGAATGGTGATGCCTTTTAGATGAGTGATATTTTCATCTGAAGATGCTTGTTTAATATAAGCCCCTGCTCAGCTGTTATCCCAATGGTGTTTTGTGTTTACCAACAGATTATTTCAACTAGCTTGAATTTGGAGGCAAATTAATTGCATGGAGAGCTTTTCTCCCATTCTACCACCCCAGCAAATATTCTCCTTCTCTTCTGGTGGGATGTTGTAGACCTGGAATGCGATTCGGAGGCGGCGTGAGCTGTGTAAAGGCTACAGCATTGCTCCTGGGGCTGGGTGTAACCTACGCTTACCATATGCTACCACCCTCCCCTTTAGGTAAAATGGGGCTGTTGCTGCCTCCCCGCAAAGGATAGCGGCTCCGCAGAGCAGAGACCGTAATCACTCAAGCTGCTGCCGTGTGGGTCTCTGTGCGTTTGGGAATAAAATTTTCCATCTGTGGGAATAGGTTATGAATCCAAAAGTCATTAGAAAGGGTCTGGGTTTATCCTTGGTGCTGTAAGCAGGAGCTCAGCTGTCAGCGACAGTGATGGATCCCCAAATACCTGCTTGTTGCGAGGCATTGCTGCCACCCCAAGAGGTTCCCTGGGCTGTGCAACAGCAGCCGTACCTTGGGATGCTGAAATGTTGCTCACTTGCAAAAGATTTGGTTTTCCTTTGGCCTGAGGTTTGGCACAGCGATTCCCTGGATGTCTCTGCTGGTTGAGAGTTCACCCTGGAGAGATACGTGGCTATTTTGTGGCACTGGTGATAAGCAGGCTGCTGGCTCCCCGCAAAAAGCCAGCGAGGGCATCGTTTGCTCTGTCGTCCTGGGGCGCGAGGCAGCGTGTGTGGGGCTGGCTGCAGGCAGGCAGTGCTGCTTGCTGTGGGGCACGTGCCTTAATGAAACCCCAGCAATGAGAGCCTGCTCGTAGGGATGCTTCTCTGATCCTCCCAGGCTCTTCCTCGCCCTCCTCTGAATTAACCCTGCTGCCTCTTATCCCCAGCTCGGGCTGCTGGGTTCCCGTCAGTTCTCTGAAGCTGCTGATGGAAGGGAGAAGCAAAATCTGACTTTTCTGCTTGTGCCCAGATGGAGGGGTTAAATCTTTTTGCAAGCTCCAGCCAGAGGCAAGTCCCTTCAGAGAGCTCCAACGTGTATCTTCCACCGCAGAAACATCATTAGATACTGGTCAGCACACCCAGATGTCCCCAGCGTAGCACCCCAGGAGCTTGCGGAGGCACTGGTCTCTGCGTTGTCCCCAAAGCCCACTGCCATGTTAGAAGCAGGGGGAGGAGGTGGGATCTTGTGTCCACCACAGGCTGGAGATGGGCTTTCCCATACGCGTTTCTATGCCGGAGGAGGGTTGTGCATCCTTAATTCCTTATGGCTTGTTCTCTTCTTGCTCCTCGTGCAGAAGCTGGCAAGGGAAGGGGCTGGAGCTGGACATTGTGTCCTCGACAAGGTGCTCAGCCAACCTTTTGCTGCCCCAGGACAGCACTGAATTTTCCCTTGTGATTCCATGCCAGGCTCTGGCACCCTTATTCAGTGCTAAGGGAAATCACATATTCATGGCAGTAAATGTTCCTTTGGGGCGATGAGACCTCTGGTGTCCACCCTGCCAAAATCAGCGGGGGTTGCTCCTGGGGAGAGGAACCTGGCCCCGAGCGCTCATATCAACAACTTCATCCCCTTCCCTGCATTTTTTCCCCTTGCACAGTAATTTCCTAGCTGTTCTGCTCCGTTAGGGCATTACAGGAACATTAGCTAATGAGGCTGGTTTCCAGCGCGCCGTGTCGGGCAGGCGGTGTTCATCTGGGCTGTCCCCGCTGCTGCAGAGCTTGCGTCTGGCCGGCGTTGTGCATCCCGCAGTCCAGCTGCCAGAGCTCGGGCCTAAGGGCTGCGCTTCCAGATCCTCTCGCCGACAATTCCTCTTGCAAACGAGGAGAGGGGGAC
Source organism: Arenaria interpres (assembly GCA_013399435.1). Taxonomy (NCBI): domain Eukaryota; kingdom Metazoa; phylum Chordata; class Aves; order Charadriiformes; family Scolopacidae; genus Arenaria; species Arenaria interpres. The sequence continues at coordinate 195,438 of VXAK01011327.1, forward strand.
TTTGCTTCCACCCCCGGCCCCGCTCCTTATGGTGGCTGGGCTGTAACTCCGAGCGGGCACGGGCTTCATGGCACGCTGCGGCCGCCTCCACGCCGCTCTCCTCACCGCCGTTCACCAGCCAAATTTCCAGCGAGCGGGCCGCGCATCTGCATTAATTTAGACGGCTTAATGTAGGGAGCTCGTCAGCTTGATTTCCCCCGTGGCTCTGGGAGTCAGCTGGGGCGCTGGGGCCTCCCATTAGCGGTCCAGCCCGGTGCCAGATGGTGGGTGATGGCTTGCGAAGGCTCCAGAGCTGACGTGCCCCATTGTGCGAGAAGACAAACACGAGCCGGGCTA
>VXAK01011327.1:195823-284389 GCA_013399435.1 Arenaria interpres
CAAACTTCTGCTTTCATTTTCTTTGGGTGCTGTCACCCTCTTTATTTACTTATTTCGTTTCATGGTGGGGAGGGCTGTGAAGTTGCTGGTGATGTTTTCCATGGCGGATGCCTTTGCCTTGTCCCCCGCGAGTATCTCACAGACTTTGCTATTTCCCCATCTTTTATTCCCCACTTGAATGTGCACGTGGGGTGTGCGGTACCGTGTGTGTGCCCACCCCCACAAAACCTCTTCTTGGACAATTTGGTCACATAAACAAGTTATTAGGGCACCATAGTGGGTCTCCTGGGGAGCCATTATGTGCCACAAGGTTTTGTTAAGACAGATTTAATCGCCATCCTGGATATTTCAGGTGTCCCAGCAGTTTGTCAGGTCTCTAGCAGTTTACAGTTACACGTTTGTTACTGAGTTTTCTTCTCTTTTGTGCCTGTTTTGGCATGCAAGTGTTTTTTCTGATGAAGATGCACATTTTGGGAGAGAGAGGAGTGATTCCTCAGGCTCGGTGCAGGAGGGGCTGAACCTCCCTGCCGAGGCCCCCTGAAGATCAGGCTTAGGGGGCTTTGGCTCTGATTTCCCCAGTGTGCTGCAAACACTGGGGCAAAGCTCAAGTCCAGAGCTCAAAGTCAGGAAAAATACCCCCCCCTGCAGCCCCATCACTCAGGCGCAGCGTTTGACCTCTGCCTGCTCTCGAAAACCCACATTGCTTTTGTGATGCTGCCATTCCTTGATGTTTAGCATCGCTCCAGCCTGGGCAGGTTTCCACACTCACATACACAGCCCAAACCCTTAACAAACTTTAATTAAAATGAACTTTTGTGGTGACAGCTTAGGTGGCCAAATGTTGTTAACCCTGGCATTTGGATGGGGACCTCTTTTGGGAAGCAAAGTGGGGTCACAAGTGCGTGAGTAGGGATGGGGATGGAGAAGTCCCAAGTGAGATCACCCTCTTCCATGGATGCACCCAGGCAGCAAAGTCAGGGAGATGTTGCAGATGAGACTTGGCCACATCCTTCTTCTGCATTGTAGCTGTGCAGTTGCAGCTTTGTCTGGCTCTCTTATCACTGAGAGGCTTTGAAGGCAAATATTGATGTTTAAATTCGGGTTGCATGGCTGCTTAAGTGCCCAGCTTTTCTTCTAGCTCTCCTTCCTTTGGCAGAAGCTGCAGGTGCTGAGCCCTTCTCCAGGCTGGACGTTGGGCGCTGGGTTTCTTATCATGTTCTCTTGTCTTTTGTTCATCACACTGAGTTTTGCTGCCCAGGGGGTGTTTGGAAGCAGAGGTGCAGAGCGACGAAGGGCGTAGGGACTTGGTGCATCTGCAGAGGGTTTATTTGGTGGTTGCAGCAAGCCCACAGGAGAACCTGTGTGTCCTAGTCAGAGGACCACTGCTTGGGGAATCAGGCAGCCTGCCCACCTTGACCTGCCACATTCTGCTTCTTTGTGTGTTTCTGCATCCTGAAATTCATTTGGCTAAAAAATTTGCAAATTCCACAGTAGGAAATAATACAGGCTCTTCCCATCTCTTCTCATTGATCCAGTGCCCCCTCCTTGTAGCCCTGTGAGCTAATATCCCGTCAGGGAGCGCCCGTCAGGAATTACACTCTTCAAAGGCTTCTCCAGCCTCACTGCTCTCACCTTGTGGTACCCAGGGCTTCTCGTCGTATCCTGTTCCCATAAACAGGGCTTTGAGCAGAGAGGATAGACACTACCTGAGGTTACTGGTGTTTGCCTAATCTATGATTAAAAAAATAAAACAAAATATCTGCAGTATATATTTGAATGCCTTAGCGAAGTGTTGAAAGCTGGAATGTTGTTTTACTTGACTTGTTTTTAAAACTCCTCATAGAAAAGTTTTGGTTATTTCTCCTTGCCGGCAATAGGTGCTTATGCAAAATACTGCATTTGGTTGTGAGATTGGATGATGGCAAATCACTGATACATCGCTCTCCTGTAGGCACGGTGAGTTTGTCTTTCTAACATCTAGAAACCAAGGGTTGTAGACCATCTTATGTGCAGAAAGCACACCCAGTGAGCGTGGCCTTACGTGGTGTGGCTGTACATGCAATAAACTGCAGAGCTGTGCCACGGCCTTGCAGTAAATCAGTGCATCGGCTCTGTCAGTTTTCTTCCTTGATGCGACACCCTGGGACATCTTGGTCTCACAGGCGGTGGTGTCCCACCAGCCACCACGGCTGCTCGGCCCGTGCCGGTAAGGATGCGCTGAGCCGGGAGGGACACAGCAGGGCAGTGGGAGCAAGTTGCCTCCTTGACCCACCACTCTTCTCCCGCCACCTCTTTTCAATGACTCCTCAAAGGTAATGAGTTTAATTTGATAAACCGGGCCTGGGGTGAGGTGTCGCTGTGAGTTTGGGAGATAAGCCTCCCTGCTTCTTATCAACAAGAAGCCGATCCTCCCTGGAGAGCTGTGTTTTTTGGAATGCATCCGTGCTCCTCAGATTTGGTGATTGTCTGGTGATAACGAGGAAGATAAAGACAGCGAGATTTGTAACTATGCCATTACTTCCTTCCTCGCTGTGACCATCCTTCTTAACTGCTCTCCCGTGTCCTCACTCATGTTTGTCTGTCTGCATGCTTCAGGATGGGGATGTATCTCCCAGTTATATTTAGGGAGGTGGGGCACACGGGGAGGAGGGAGGACTTGCTGTGGGTGCAGAGGTGCTTTTGAATGGAGGGAAACTGGCGTGAAATGTAACCTGTCACCTTGTCGTGGGAATGGGTGTCTGGAAGGACCCCGGCTCACGGTGTCCAGCCCGTGTTATCACCCGTGCTGTGTCCTACATGCACATACCTGCACGTGTACACACGCTGCTGTGTATACGCTTACAGGCAACGCTGGGGTACAACCCCCAGTACAACCATCCCAGCAGAGGCGCGGGAAAGGACTTAATACTCGCTGGCTCACGCACAGAAATACAATCCCCGTCTCCTCCGAGCTCCCAGAGAGAAATCGGTGAAAACATCAAACCACACGTCCTGTGGAGTGGGGCTGATACGCCGGAGCTATGAACTTTCTCTTTGAGGTGGTAATAGTTTGGCGAGCGGCCAGGAGCGGCAGCCGCGAACGGAAAGGGGGGACTTCCAGAGATAAGCTATTTTCAGCCCACGGGGCTTCTCGCCGCGAAATAAATAGAAAAAAGGACGAGCTCTACGTTTGCGGTCATGTGTCCTGCTTTCGTGGATTTGGCCTATTTTCTGAAGAATGGCTGTAATTCAGCTTGAATTTCCCCTGGATGGCTGCCAGCAAAATAGGAAGCTGTTGCTATTGCCAAGGAGCGAACAGGAATTTATATATGTAACTCAGCCACAGGGATGAGATGACAGCTAACGGCTTAGCCGCTGCTAGGAGGAAAAGCAGACCTTGGAGGAAGCTGGATTTTCTCAGTATCACAGCGGTTCTGTCCTTTCTACGGCTATGAAATTATCACCTTCAGTCTGGATCAAGCAACATCCTAACGCAGCATCTGTGTGCACCACCAAGGGATGGGAGCAGAGGAGCCCTCTGTGTTTTGGAAAGTCACCTGCATTTGAGTGAAATTGACTTAAAATAAGCAGAAAGGAGCTTTAGAGCAGTTCTTTGTAATGCCAACTCCTTGTCTGACTTGCTCTATGTTTGCAGTCAGGACTTTTGGCCTCTCCTCTCTCCTTCCCATGTGCACAGGGGATGCTGAGTATTTCCCTTGCAATGGTGTGAGGTGAGTGATGGAAATCCAGCCTTTTGTGATTGTTTTTCTATTTTAATAACTTCTTTAGTCAACATGTGAACCGTTTCCACCTCTATTTCATTCTTTAATAAAGAAGGGGGCAGTTTATCATGCTCGGCACAAAGTAAGGATGTGGTGAAAGACATACTGTTCTGAAGGATTTAAAGTTCATTTCCGTTGGACAGGGAGACTGTTGTTCAGGTTCCTCCCTCTCGAAGGCAGGACGGTCATCTTTCTCCCGCAGGGAACCTGTACCTTGTGTCTTCACGCAGCCCTTCCCCCTGGCTGGACCCTGCTGCTGCTGGGAGGTTTGCAAGTCTGTAATATTTTAGGTCCTGAGGGATACAGCTGAGAGTCACGCCTGCCATCCAGCCCGTGCTGTGTAGTGGGACACGGCAGAGAGGCACGTCTAGGTACCATGGAGTCCATCCATCTCGCTGCCCGCTCCTTAACACAAGCCTGAGTCTCTCTTGTGCTGTGCTTGGGCTTTTGCCGAGTGCCGAGATGCTTCGTTGTATGCACTGCAACACCTTGGACCACTGGATTTGATAAAAAGATGCAGGGCATCATCTTGGAGGCAGTCCCACCTCCTCCAGGTGCTCATCCAGCCTCTGCCCAAGGGAGCGCGTAGGCAGAATGGGCTGTAGCTCAATTTTCTGTGGACGTGGTGGCCCCAGCCATGCAGGAGCAGCGTGACGGCCGTGGCTCGGCAGCACCGAACACTTGCTGAGCTCCTTTGCCGGGGCAAAACTCCCAGCACGGTGGGGCTGACCCCAGTGCAGCAGAAGGGAAAAGGAAGGGTGAATACCAGCAGTGGTGCTGCTCGCTGTCGGCCCGACAAAAATGGCACCTTGCCCAAGTCTTCTATAAATCACAGGTTCCATTCGGAGAGGAGTTTTCTGTGGTAATTAATGAGCCAGTATAAAGACATTAAATGGAGAATGTGTGGTGATAGAAAGGCTTGTCATTCACTGAGCCATCTTCCCCCATGTGAATAGCCACGAGGGAACAAAGGCCAAACTCCTTATAGACTGAAGTGCACTATCTCTGATAGCTGGGAATGAAGTAATTCTCTGAAAATAACAAAGGCGCAGTGAAATACATTAGTAAACTAATTACAAGAGAGCTGGTAAAAACAGATGCTGAAAATTTAAAGCTATTATTGGAATGATTGCTAGCAGAAAAATGGGGGCTGACAACAAAAAATTAAAAAATGCATCTCATTTAAAATTCATTAGCCTGTAGATCAGGACAGCTCCCCGTCTGAAAGCGGGGCTTGGTGGCATTTCCGTGGGCAGTCGTGATGAAAAACTTCCTTTCCTCCACCTTTCTGGATTCCACCATCGCCTTCGGAGATGCTGAAGCGCAATGTGCCCTCGTTGGCGAGCCCAAAAAACCAGGGGTGGCCGCTGGCTCTGCAGACCAGGAGGTCTGAGCAGGGATATTTCTACCTAGACTGCAATGGGATGGGATAACGCCGTGTGCTCGAATGGCTTGTTGCCTCTCCAAGCTGGTAAAAAGCAGGATTGCTCGTCCGCGCTCGGTATCGGAAGCAGTTGGCTGTGAATAAAGTGGTCCAGGGCCAAAAACAGCTGTGTGGGAGCTTCCTCTTGTACCAACTCCATCAATATTTGGGAGAGGGATGGAAAACATTGTTATTGTGCGACAAATCAAAATGGTAACTATGTAATTTGTCTTAATTGCGTGTGTCGGAGTGGGAGAAACCCGAGGAGCTCCGGATGGGAATCTGGCAGGAGAGCCCTGCCTGCTGGCAGCGTGCTGCACGCTTTGCTTTACCCTCACCGAGCCAGCCTCTCCCGGAGGCTTGCCGGACAGCTTGCCCTTCATTTTCTCATGATTTCGGGGGTCTGCAGGTGCACTTGAGTGTAATAATTCATAGGTATTTTGTAAAGACCAAACGTGCGCTTCAGAAGAAAGCCTGGGAGGTAGCAAGGTCCTGAAGAAGCCAATGCTTGAAGCGAAGTGAGCTGCAACAAGGGGGAGCACCTTCTTGTGACGCTGGAAGGGAGCCCTGCTTTGGGTTGGGGGAACCTTGTGTGATTATGAGGTTTCTGAAGAAGTCACCCCACAGAAAGACAGGAGCCCTTCGTGGTGACTCGTGCCACTGGGCAGGTGTGACAGTGGCCAGTGTTGCCCGGCCAGCATCACCCTTGGTACCGAAGCGCTGTAATGATGACAGATAACCTCCTCCTGCGCTGCAGAATCGCTGGCCCCATGTGCAGTCCGCCCAAGCAAATTAAGAGTTGTTTATGACATTTAATACTCCTCCTTCCCTCCAGCAGCAGGGCAGCAGGACCACAGGTTTGGCTTCACAAATGGTCGCCTCAGGATACACTAAACGCTGTCATGAGCCAGAGAGCAATTTCGCCTTGAAAAATTACTGCAATAGCGCTCCCTGATAAAGGTCTCTCCCAGCGATGCCTCCCTCTTCGCCAGAAACTTCTTCTCTCCCTGAAACCAATTTGAAAGCGCTAAAGGGGCTGTTTATTACTCGATTCCCCTGCAAAACAAGAGGGTGCTGGAAGACGGATAACCACCTTGGGCTGTCTGCTGTGCTGCTCTGCGTAGCAGGTAACGTGATGGGGTGCTGCCGTGCGCTCTGAATGAGGAGGGAAGTGAGAGATTTGGTCTGTGGGATTGCCAAGATGCGTCTTTCACCGTGATTTATAAGGAGCAGCATTGCCTTGCGGGTAGAGCGTACCATTGGTACTCGAGGGATGATGTTGGATTTGAGTTGTGACCCCGGTGTCACCTTGTGTCGTCTGTGCCTGTCTCCCCTTCTCTGTAAAATGACCAGTATGCATATAGGAAAGGTTTGAGGATGCTCAGACAGCCCTGGTTGCTCGCTGGGCTTGAGAGAGGGCGTTTCTGCTGATGCACTGGCACTTGCTGCTCCTTATTTCCAGGCTGGGGTAATTTCTGGCTGCAGCTGGGTTGCAGGAGGTCGTGGGTCTGAGCAGGCAGCGTTTGGCCAGTGCTGTTGCACTACTAAAGGGCAGCTGCTTTCAGGGGTTTCCCCTGGCACCGGCAGCTCCCCGGGTGCTCTCCATCCTCCCAGGTCAAGACAGCGAGGGTGGTGGGGTGTCGGATGTTGAGGGTGCTGTACCAGGACAATGTAGGTGCAGTCTCTCTCCAGAGTGATAACACTTTGTGAGCGTTATAGAAATTGTGAGATACTTCAGTATAAAATAGCCCTTGGGGTGTATGGCCCCTGTTATTTCCACGCGTGGTGCAGAGACTGCATTTATCCAGAAAAAAATCTTTCCCACTCATGGGAGAGTACCCCTGCATCAACAACTGATGGTGGTGTAGTTATTTTTCCAATAAGCGAGCTATAATCAATACCATAAATCTACTAAACGTTCTTTAGGACTGGGAGACTGGCCTGGAGGCACGTGTGATCATGCGGGAGAGGCTGTGGTGTGCTGCTGGTGGGGAGGGCGTTCAAGGGAGCCTCAGGAAAAGGAGTGGAGCTGCAGCACAAGCTTTTGAAGGTTTTCCAGGTGCCACAGTAGAGTCCCCGCAGGAACCTTTGCAGGGACAGCCCATCCTCCTTCTCCCAGCCCTCATCCTTCACTTGTGCATGGCGGGCAGAGCAACCAGGGACCCCTGAGCACGTTCCCTCTGCCCCCCGGTCAGCGTGCAGTGGAGATGTGTTCATTATCTTTGGAGGATATTTATCATCCCTACACAGAAGCAGCCCCCATAGGGCTCTGTGCTGTTTTTTCACTTGCTTCTCAAAGCACCAAACCAAACAGTAAATCACGAGTCCATCGGTGCTGCTCCTTGCAGGAGCAGGAGGTGACCTGGGCTGGATTTGGCTTGTAGTCATTTCGTGTGTTGTGCAAAAAATTGAGAAGCCACAGTCCCAGGTCAGGCAGCAATTTGCCTCCTGGTGGACTTAAGTCACAAAGTGGTAGATTATTTTTCCCCCCCCTCTCTTGTAAAATATCTGTTGCATGTTCCCTCCCGTGGGCAGCTGCTACGTCCCACTGCGAGGCATTAGCTCGGTTGTCTCCCTTTCATCCCCATCCCAGGGGCTTAGGGTAGGGGGAAGAAAAAACAGGCCAGGTGGAGACTTGTTCCTCAACCAGAGAAGTCCGTCTGATGGGGCGTCTTCTCAACCTCATTTAAATTATTTCTCTCTGCTTTGATTGAGTGAGATAACAACGAGGGCGCAAGGATGCAAAATGCAGAGAGGGCGGAGAGCCTGGACCATCCTCCATCCCTGCTCTGAGCAGTTGTACCAGCTCCAGGGGGAGAAGCCACAGCCAAAGCAAAAGAGAAATAAGCATTTGTTTGCAAGTATTGCAAATAAAAAGTGTGCAGGACTGACCCTCTTTCCCTCTACGCCTGCCCGGCACAGAGCGAAATGGGGCTTCCTCCCTCTCTCGTCTCGCCACGTGTTTTGATTCCTCTTAAATGAGCTACGTTCTTCCAAAATGTCTTCCTGGCTTCAAGCTCTCCTGAATCTCGCAGCCCATTTTCTTTTGAGATCTGAGGTCCAGCGCGGACAATAGAGATTTGGGATTTTCACCCCTGTGATTAGTGGGCAGAGGCAGAGGGGATTTTCCTCTGCGCTGGGAGAGACACGGCTGGTCTTTAATATTTCCCTCCCTTTCCAAAGCTGAGAGAAAGGCGATTTTTCTTCCCTTTAGATGTGAGCGAAGGCCCCCGCTCCTGCTACTCCTGAAGAATTAAATAGATAAATGGGCGGCGCTGTTGTTCACGCTTCACTATGCACAAAGCAACTTGCATTCAAAATTGGGCTCATGGCAGTTCAGCAACAACCTCGCACAATAGCATCATTAGACACGCAGGGCCGGCTCGCAGGCGCGGGGGCTGCTCTGCAGCTGGAGTAGCCACCGGGCTGTTGTGATGTGGGCTTTTTTTATCTTTATAAAAATGCATATTTAAAAAAAAGAAAAAAATGTAGAGAAAGAAGATGCAAGGTCTTTTTCTTAAAGACTTGGGAAAGCATTCCTGTTTGAAAGCCGGGGGAAGAGAGGAGAGGATGGGATTTGTGGTGTCCATACGCCCCCCATCTTTTGTTATGACTCTTCTTTGCAGGGAAATCCTCCATTTCCAGAGTACGGAGAGGAGCAAATACGATACCTGTGTCTGCTAAGCCTTCACCTGACGTCCTCCTTGAAAATATTCCCCAACAGGTTGCTAACTTAATGGTGAAGGTCTCTTAAGCCAGGAGGGAATGGAAGGGGATGTAATCCCTCTGCTTGCTTTGGGGCAAGGAAAGATTTGGGAAGGAGTTGCGGCGCCAAGGAAGATGGGGGCTTAATAAATCTCACAGATACTGAGGGTTGGTTCTGCTGGAGCTGTCAGCCTGATGTGAGAGTGGTTGAGGTTGGGGTTTAATTGACATGGTGGTCATTGTGTTTTAAAAATGACCCTGACTTCTGCTGGCCCGAGGGGAAATCTGATTTTATTAGTAAGTTGGAAAATTCAGTATGATAATCAGCAGCTGTTACCAGCATCAGGGTGGAGCCACTATTGGAAGGGGTTGGCTCTGCCCGTGGCTTATTCTCTCATTTGCCTCCTAGGCTTCACCTTCATCAGTTGTAATGGAACTAAAGAAGCTTGTCCTCCTTGGCAGGGGTGTCTAGGAGTCCAGGTACTGGAGGTGTGTCCCCATTTAACTCTTGTTCCTCATACTGTCTTAACTTTGAGGCATTTTTGACCACATGCCTGCATTGGAAGAGGTCTGAATTTAACAGGTTGGTGGCAGCAATGTGGAGAAAGGGTCTTGCTTGCAGCCTGTTGCTTGTGAACTGCCTTGGTGTCAGTGGCAGTGAGGATGCTCAGCTCTTCCCAAGCATCCTTTCACGTTAGAGCCAACCTGGGTATCTATTTCCCATTAAGTAATTTAAAAGCAACAATCAATGTGATTGCAGAACTAGCTCGACTTCCCAAATACTCTCCTACCACCAGGCTTGGCACGGAACCTTTCAAATCTTCTCCCTCCCCTTGTGCCTGCAGTTGATAATAATGTTTGTGTTTTAATGATTCTAACAGGCCTGGGATTTGCTTTGACATAACAAGTTAATGTTTTCTTTTTCTATATCAAATCTAGGTCAATCTCCAGCTTAGCACTAATGCTGTACTGAGCAAAAAAGGATTGGCCACTAATGGTTTCAATTTAGTTTTTCATGGAGTAAAGAAAATTTCACTCGATACCTATTTTCATTTTTATTCCATTGGCCTTTCCACGGGGCCTGTTAGGATGGAGAGAGTGTTTGCACTTCGATTAGGGGAGACACAGCAAGCTCGTTTGCTAGAACGAATCCTCTGTGGATATGGATGAGGATAAGAGCTGCTGCTCACCTGCACTGTGTCTGTAGGACATGCCTTTGGGGACTGCATCCTGGTGTGGGTTAGGTGGTGGGAGGTCCCAAGCATGACTTTTTCTTTAGGGAAGAGCCTCACCTGGCATCCACCCTTGTCCTAGTTGAGGTCTTCCATGATACAATACAGGGGAAGAAGAGATGAAGAGTAACTCCTCTAACTCCTCTGCCTTATGTGTCAGTCTGGCTGTAGACAACTCAATCTGAATCTAGCCTTGACCAACATCTTCGGGAGAAGGTGAACCCATACCTGCAGCATGGGAGGGCTGCTGGGACCATTCCCCGTCTGCTGCGAGCCCATTTTATTTTGGTTTTCCCTGCCCTGTGCTGGTCCGTGTGGTTTTGTGTGGCCAAAATCCAGGTGTGATGATAGCAGAAGCTCTGAGACACCGTGGCTTGGAACATCGATGTGGAGCAATGAGCGTGCGCACGATTTGGGTCTGATTTTATGGCTTGATGAGTACCCTACGCTCACTGCATGTGTGGATGGTACTGTCCTACACATGGAGATGGCAGAGGGAAGTTTAATGGGAACAGGGTGACACTCACCCTGTCTGAGGACAGTAAAAAGGAGCCTGGGGCAGCACCAGTCCCTCCATTGGCACGTGGATGCTGCACTGCTGGATGACAGAGACCACAGGCAGATGGATTAGAGGGTGCCTTCCCTCTTAGGAGCTCGCGGGTGAATATTGTGATTGCATGTATTTATTTTTAAAATGATTATGGCCATTAGCATAGAAATGAGATGCAGCTCCCTGGCTGCTGGCCAACCCCACCGGGGCTGGTGGTGCAGCTCTTCTCCGCGGCGGCTGAAACAATAGCGCCCGGCTGATAATGGGGCTCCTGGTGTTTGCTGCCGAAAGACAAGTGACAAATAGGAGCAAGAGCTCCTCTGTATGAGTTTCTTACAGTCAGTTGGGACGTATATAAAAATCTCACATGGGTCAGCAGAGATTTAGCCCCTCCGAGCGATGCCCTGTGAAGCAGTTGTGCTCCTATCCCTCTCCTTTCCTTACATCCAGTGATTTATTTCCAGGCTGAAAACAGCATCCCAGGTAATCACTTGCGTTCCAGTTTTGTTGCTGTTTTACAGGAGATGCTACAAAAGCTTTTGTCTCTACAGCTGTAAATAAACTCGTAAACCTGTGTTAAAAATAGCATTTTGTAGCTCGGTGCATGAATTTTTAATGCATCTTCTGCAAACCAGCTGGTCTTGGCAAGGGTCACAGTGTTTCCTAGGCATTTAACATAAAACTGTGCTTCAAAGCCACATTATAGGGTCATTGAAGAGTAATATTTTACTTAACATCCTCATAACTGAATTATTTATAACTTTCCATGTTTTATTCATGATAAATATTAATACTAGTGTCTTTAAGAGTAGAGGTTATTGCTGTAGTTTTACCTATAAGAGGTGATATTATTGAAATAAAGGAATGGCAATGAATTCTGTAGCCAGCAGAGCAAAGTCTGTGCCAGGCCTGTTCTCATTCACACCTCCCTCTTCTTATCAACCCTGTCAGCCACCGAAAAACCTCAGCACTGAGCATCTGTACATTTGAATGGAATTTTCCTGCAGGCATATGAATCTACTTTTTTTTTTCCTCCCTNATTAACAAGCTTTGTGTCGTTCTCATTAAATCGTGGGTTCGTTTCTTGGTGAGAGTTCATAAGCTTTGGTTGCAAGATGCTCGCCCTGGCCTGGACCTCCAAATGGCAGCCTTGGAATATTCTGCAGGCTCCCTCGAGCTCTCCTGCCCCGGGCTCCCCCAGACCTCCCATTTTTTGAAGAAGCCCCTGCCACCTTGGAATGGGGATTGCCTGGTGTGGGAGATCCCCCCCCACCAGCAGCCTTAGGGCTCCTTCCCACATGGCTGAGTGCTCTGGGCCACGTGCAGTCTGATTTCAAGGCTAAATGTGTATGAATTGGGTAAATTGCCATTCTGCATTGCGCTCCATCTCATCCCGGAGAGAATATTTGTACTATTTTCATCTTGGGAAGGGGAAATCTATTTTTTGCGTGATCTATCACCTTCTGCTGGCGTGCTCCCCTCTGTCTGGAGCACTGCACGGCCACCTCCCGGTCCTGCTCCCCGTCAGCACGCCCCGATGTGGGGCTGGCTGCTCATCCCACCCTCACGGCTGCAAAACCTTCCGGACCCTACGACCAGGGCTTTGCTCCGTGTTACTCCATCAGCTTAACAAATCTGCAGTCGGCGGGTGGAGAGCGGTGGTTGCGGGAGCAGGGCAGGTTAATGCAACACATATTTAATGTATGATTGCTAATGGCCATCTCCCATCTGCCTGAGCCCAACTGGAGTTTGCAGATGAATGATTAAGCTGCCCTGACACATACGCAGCTTGTTCCTTAGCAGAGGTACATTCATTACACTTGACGCATGTAAAAGGGGACGAGGGTTTCTCGCTGGGGAGAGGGGGATTATCGGGTTGGGGTGGCAGAGCAGGGGGCTCTCTTACAGTTTATTTTGTATGATAATGTGAGAGATCTTCCTGCGGATGCGGCACTATAAATGAATCATGAGCTAAATAACCACTGGGATGTTTATTAGCTTCAAATATGTTTATTGCAGAGTCAACAGGCAGCACCTTCCAATTAATTAATAGTAATAATTACTGTATTATTTATGTAGCTCTAACAGCATGCCAGAGTCTTTCCGCACAATGGTTACAGCTGTGGCTGTGCCGAAGCGGGCTGGTCTGTATTCATCCTGCGTGGGCACACCGAGGTTTGTAATTTGCTGTGGGGTGGTCCCAGCCCCAAAAGCCTCGGTTGAGCTGCTGAGCTCTTGGCAGCTGCTCTTTCTATCCACTGAAGCCTGTTGCTCCCCAGCACGGGGATGTGACCGTTCCTTCTGTGGTGCTGGAAGGCAGAGTAGGCAGCGAGCTGGAGCGTGTGCCAAACAGATGGAAATCAAGGGCTGCAAGGTTTATCAGGGTACCTGGGAGCTCTTTTGGTCCGTAAGTGAAATAGTCAAGCCGTGCACATGAGAAGGAAATTTACAGCATATAAGACATTAGCAGCAACAGCAAGGATAGACATTTCTTTTCTGATGTGAGCTTGGATCCAAAGCCTGCTGAAGTTCTTGACAATGACCTCCGATAAGTGCCAGTGCAGTGTCTGTGCATCTCGCTCTGCCAGCCGACCCTGCTGTGGAGCGTGTGGGTCATGGAGCACCATGGCAAGAACTTGCCACTACTCCTGCTTCTCCATGCAGGAGGTTAGGCTGCAAACCAGCCTTCTGTTCTTGCATTACAATCCCATTTGCTGTCTTTGGGAAATCAGGATGCTTCCAGGTCATGGGAAGTTGTTGGCAGTTTCCCATGTGAATATTTTTGTCTCTCTTTGTGTCTTCCAGCGATGTCTGACTTCCACATCCATCCTCAGAACGCAGTGGTGGAGGAAGGTGGTGTAGCCAGATTCCAGTGCCAGATCCATGGCTTGCCTGAGCCGGTCATCCTGTGGCAAAAGAACCGCATGCCAGTCAACACAGACAATGAAAGGTAGGACACATCCAAACCATGTACTGCTGTCCTTTCTCCAGGTGGAAAAAGCTGGCAGGCTTGCTCTTGCTCTCTCAGTTGTGCTAGGACACAACTGATTGGGGGCTGAGGGTCTTGGCCAGCATTTCTGCTGTGGAAGACTCTTTCAGTTAATGTTGTGGGTTGTCTGGGCTCCTTCTGGCCAAATACTGTGTACAAACACTGCATCTCCTAGGAGATAAAGCCTGATGGCTGATTTTGGAGGGGGCAAGCGCTTGCATTGACCTTCCCTGATCAGCCCTCCTCCAGGTTTACTTTCCAGCATGAGGAGCCCACCCAGCAGTCCTAGCAGAGCTGGGGTATCTTTGGTATCCATCATCCTTCCGTGCATCCACTTTGTGCAGCTCTTTCCAAGCCAGATCCATGACTTAAGGTCTTGCACGTGGGTTCTGAACTCCTTCAAGTGCTGGATTGCACCGTGGCTTCTCAGCTTTCTTTCCCGGGTTGACTCCCTTGTGGTGCTTTGTGTGTGGGCAGGAGGGAAGCTCTCACAGAGAGCATCCCACAGCACCCTGGGCTGCCGTTTCCCATGCAACCCTCCCAAAGAGAAACCCCAGCTGCCCTCCCCCCACCCTTTCCCCAGCCTAGACCTGGGACGGCACGTCCTCGCTTCCTGTGTTTGACAGGCTGCTCCCTTCACGTCGGAAACGTCCCTCATCACGGTTTGATCCTCCGAGCGGCAGGACAGGTGGCAGGAAACGCTCCGTGCTCCGTGCCGGCGGCCTCCGGCGGTCCCAGCTGCAGCTCGGGAGCCCCACACCCGGTGGTGGGAGACAATCGGCCGCAGCACACCTCCATCGCGAACTGACGTCCGTGCGTTGGGAATAGGCGAAACCAGGAAGCTGTAAATATTTTCCTGAAAGCCCCTATTCTTAAAGATGTCAGTTCTGCAGCAGAAGGTAGTTGGGTGCTTTGGAGGCAGGAGAAAACACGAGGGCTGGAACAATACCTGACCTTTTCAGCGTTGCGGTGAACTTACAGTAGAAGGACCCAAGAGGCCCAACCCTACTGTGGAAAACTGCAACTGTCAGGTTTTGTTTTTCCTTGCATTTTTCATCTGAGCTTTTTTTAGCCCAGCACTGGGTTGATTCGTTACACTTGATCTCCTCTGAAGGCTCCTTACTCACACAAGTGCTAAACTGGGGATGTGGTGGAGCAGGGCAAGTGATCTGAGGTGCTATCAGTGGAAGGAAGGGGTGCAGAACTGGGCTTGACACCTTCTGTGCATCCCGATGAGATGTTGCAGGACAGATGAATTTACCTTGAAGTCTTTCATCCATTATTGCTCCTTTCCACTTGAACCCAGGGTCACAGGCATGGAGATGGTCAGAGATGTGCCAGGGATTTGAATGTGACCGGGAATTCTTTTCTCCAAGACTGAGGGGCTCCAAGGCTGCCAGGACTGAGGATCTCTAAGGGCTCTCCAACCCAGAGAGCCCCAAGCTGTTTCTCCTCCGGGGCAGAGAGCATGCCCAAGCCATGGAAGACGCAGGCTAGGAGCAGTTTCCCTACATTCAGTGTCCTGATTTTGAACATATTTGACTTTTTGTAGCAGTAAAGTTACGGGGAAAGGTTTTTTATTGTCAGCTCAGTAGATTAATCTCTGACACCAACGGGCTTGGGTGATGAGGGTTGCTTCTCTAACTGAATTGGATTTCTGCATTAATCACGCTTGATGCATTTCTGCGTATAAAGTGTATATAAATTTGTATGCTGAGTCTTGCACTTGGAGGCTTTGAAGGCAGAATAATAGCCTTGGAATTGAATCTTCTAATGCTGTGGGCAGATTGTTAACAAAAATGAAGGCTTCTTGTGGTATAATTCATCCAAAACAATGGGCATTTTAAAGTCCCAGAGAGATTGCAATCAACTTCGGGACGTGTAAAACTGATTGCTCTCACGCTGCTACCGACACCGAGCCGCGCGTTTGGAGCCCGGCGCAGGGAGCAGGTTATAGGCACTTAACCATATGCTGATATGGAAAAAGATATTCCTCATCTTCCAGACGGAAATGGATTATTAACTCATCACAGTGTAATGACTTACTACCAGCCAATTTAAACACATGGTTGCCAAGCAACCTGTAATGTATGTATACATATATGTGTGTATGCATGCATGATTTGAATGTACCTATGTTTTAAATATATGAAATATTTATTGATATTTATGTAGGCCCACTCCATACACATTTCAAACATGACTTTCCATGCATTTGAGGTTTTAAGGTCGTGTGGATTTGAGTCCTGGAGCTGGGAATATGGAGCACACACTTCCCCTGATGCTTGTCCATGGTCAGTGTGCTTCAGATGATGAGTGATAACTCCCACCTCAGCTCTGTTCACCTGCAAATGCACTGCCAGAGTTTTCCCACAGGTCAAATAGGAAACATCAACTTTGTAGATCCTTTCCCAAGGATGCATCAGAAGACAAAGAAAGGGAATGGATCCAGTGGAGGGCCATGAAAATGATCAAAGGGCTGGAGAACCTCTCCTATGAAGACAGGCTGAGAGAGTTGNGGAAGTGTTCAAGGCCAGGTTGGAGGGGGCTTGGAGCAACCTGCTCTGGTGGGAGGTGTCCCTGCCCAGGGCAGGGGGGTTGGAACTCGATGATCTTTAAGGTCCGTTCCAACTCTAACCGTTTTATGATTCTGCAACATAACCCCCTGTAAAAGAAGATGAGAGGCTCAAATATCCAAAAATAATGAAGAACTGATGCAGGGATAAGCATGGGCTCAGCCTGTGGGGGCTGCATCACTTGGGTGGTACTGGTGCCTCTGCAGCAGGATGCGGGGAGCCAGCCTGCCCCACCTGCATGGGAGTGCAGCCTGCTTTCACATCACGTCCTGCTTTCACATCACGTCCTGCTTTGCGAGTTTTTGTTCCTGCTTTTCTCTTCCCACAGGTACACGCTGCTTCCCAAAGGGGTCCTCCAGATTACGGGACTGAGGGCAGAAGACAGTGGGATTTTTCACTGCGTTGCTACCAATATTGCTAATGTGAAGTTCAGCCGGGAGGCCAGACTCACCGTGTCAGGTTGGTACCAGTGAACACTGTCCTGACTGTCTTTCCAACTTTTTCTTTCCACTCCTGATCTGGAGTTACAGTTACAGAGAGCTTCAGGCTAATGGCACTGAGAATCTTCCCTCTGTCCAGCCGTAGCACCTTCCTTATTCTGGATTGTTACTAGTTCCTGCCAGATCAGTGCGTTTGATAGCAGATAAATCTGTCTCTCTGCCTTTAAATTAGTGCCAGTTTCTGGGCAGAGGAAGGACGGTGAGAAAATGAGTTACAGCAGCTTTACATTAAATAAATTCTTTTGGAAATGTGGAAGATTCATCATTTCCTTATGAGACCTGCCCACTCTGGAAGTAATTGCAGCACACAGGGTGATCAATTATTTATCTAATGGGGGAATTATGTTCTGTAGGCTGTTAGCATTGCATCGTGACCCAAGCAGGCTAACCTTGCTTTGGAAGGCGAGAAGGAGAAGCCCTGAGCACCCCAGGCTGAATTTTAACTTTGTTCTCCAGCCACATTGGAAGTCAGTGACAGAAGCAGGTTTTCACCTCTGAAAGCTCCAGCTGAAGAAATGACGGTGCTTTATGGTCTCCTCTCCAAAAAAAAGGGCCAAAATCACATACTTGCTGTTTGGACCCATGCTGCCAGAGGTAGGACGTGATGAAGCCATAAGGGCAGACCAAAGCAATCCGCATCCATGCTTTGCACGTGCACAAGTTTGACCTCTTTGGGAAAGGACACAAAGAGGACATGTGGAAGTGACCCTGGGGACAGTGAAGGAGGGATTAGGGTGCAAATACACCACTGTGTTTCCGTAGCTGTGCTGCTCTGCCTGTTGCCCATTTCGCTGTCCGTGTGGGACCCAAGCTGATCTCTTGGAGCCCCTTTGAGCAGTAACTCAGCTGCCCATTTCTAAACCTGACATTAGATTGTCACTTTACAGTTAGGCTTTCTTCTTTTGTCTGTCTTTTTAATTTAAAACACTTTTAGCTTCAGAAGTGTCTCTTGATGTTTCAATAGTTGCTCCTAGTATGAAGGAAGTGGGAAGTATTAAGTCAAACCATACAACCCAGCCAGATCAAGCAGCCAGGGGTGAATGACACCTTTGTGCCCTCTCCTTGGAAATGCCTTTGATATGCTCAGCCTCCTTCTCTGAAAACAGGACAGCTTGCTCCTCCCGGACTTCCGAGCATTTGTGGGTTACCTTCAGAGACGATAAGAGTGCCGAAGAAGTAGTCACCTGCAAATTGTGGCTATGTCCTGCTGGCAGGGTGGCCTCTGAGATGAAGGACTCTGTGCAGGTCAGAACTGCCCTGAGATGGTGGGTGCCCACTGTGGTCTCCTGTGAGAGCGGTGGTGATGCATCCGTGGCTCTGTGTTGGGCAACCATCCCAGATTCCCTGGGGAAATGGAGATTACAGCTTTGGAGATGAGAGGCAAGGGAAGTCTGCATAGGGCTTGTTTCTCTGTGAGTTTTTTTTATTTGCAGCAAAGGTTCTTTCCTCCCACCCCACCGTCAGCTGTGATCCTCCTGTCCATCAGATACACAGGATTGTTGGTAGCCGGTGGCTGGGGGCTTGCCAGCGTACGCTTGTATCTCACACCCTCCGAAACAGCTGACTGGCCAGTGGTTCTGGTGTGGGAGACCTAATGCCTGTCCCGAGTGCCAGAATAGCCTCTACCGACGGTAAAAAAGCAGCGTGTGTGAAATGGGGTGAAGCTACAGAAAGACCGATGCTGTGTATATCAACTCTGATGGGGAAAGAAAGCGGGTTAACTGGTTCTGAAACACCTGGGAGCTTTTGATGCCTGTTACTTATCCGTTTTCTTGATCTGTGTGAACAGTAGCCACGTGGAGGGAAGAAGGAACAGTAAATTATCAGCGTGGTGAAGTTCTTTGTGTCGATTTACCGGTCTGAGGTATTATTTCTCGCAGGACAGAAAGTGTTAGTTGTTCTCATCTGACCATCTCTCATTTCAGATGGATATTTTCCAGGTTTCCTGTCTGTAAAACATTTGTGGTTTTTCTCTTCCTTAAAGCAGTCGGATGATGAATACGGGCACCGTGTGTAAGTGTCTGTTGAAGGGTTTGATCCACGCTTCAGTGACTGCATGTCAGCAGAGCTGCCGTAACGGGACGTTTGCATGCTCTCAGCCCGTGGAAAACCCCTTGCACTGGGTTAAACCTCAGTGAAAATGGTTTGTGCTCTGTGGTGTTTGCTAAGAGCACACCTCTATCTGTTAGACCGGGACGGCAGGTATGTGCTAGCATGTTGCAGGTATGTGCTAGCATGTTAACCCTAGGCTTTGGCACGCCAGCAGAGGCTATGGTTTGCTGCAGAGGTAGCACAGGGACGTTGCTTCACTGGTGTGGGTGTTGTGTCAGTAAAAATACTGAACTAACACGAGTGCTGTTGCGCACATGGCGTTTGCCATGATGGGGTGAGCAGTAATCTTGCAAATCTTTCCATCGCCTCCCTCTTGTGTAGAGGGGTAAAGGGAATGGTGCTCCTTGTCACAGCAGGAGGGCTCCCTCTCCTCTTAACAGGGGAGCAACTTCAGCCATTGCTTCACCCACAGAAAAGCACCGGTTCTGCCTCATCGGGGTTTCCAAACTGAGCCCTGCTGGGGATGGAGAGGACTGAGAAGGGCTCTGGGAGCGGCTGCCCTGCAGGGCACTGCCACAGCCCAGCTGGAGAGGAGGAGGAGGAGGGTGGCTGCCTGCGGGGGAAGAAGGAGCCTGCTTGTAGCAGCCTCCTTCCTCTCGCCGGCAGCGGTGGCGGGGCTGCCAGCAGCAAGCAGCAGGGATATGTCTTCCAGCCCAACTGATTGATTATTTTCAAGTGCCTGCTTAGCGGAGATGCTCCCGAGGGGCTGCCTGCCTCTCTGCGCTGACACCTTTTCAGCGCGAGCTGCGGCTCTCTCTGCTGCTCTCCTTTTGATCAAGATCTAACAGCCCGTGCTGGCGACGCTCCCGTCCCTGCTAGAGTGCCTGTCACTCCTGGCAGTGCCGGGGACCTCCCCATCCTCCCAGAGATTGCTGCTGGCAGGGTCCCTGGGGACCACGTGCATCATTAGAGCCTTTTTCCCTTTCAAAACAAATCCCCCCCGCATTGCCCTGAACCCTGTTGTGCTCCAGCAGTGCTCGCTTGCCACAAGTCCCTCGTTTTGTCACTCCTACCTTCCTGACCCTGCATCAAAGAGCTTTTCTGTTTGGAGAAAGAAGCCTCCTCCCCGATGGTTGGGCACGGCCAACCCCATTGTGTGGCGCTGGTGTCTGATCAGCGTGTTCCTGCTGGGTCACCGTTCCTTCTGGCCCTGGAGGTGGCACTGCCATGGGCGTTGGGCTCGGCAGCGAAGGGTCCATTACCTGGCCTTTGCAGGAGAAGGTGAGCAGTGGTGGAAATGCCACTTCCAGAGCTGGGCAGGGTTTGGCCAAACTCAGGGAGCTGAGCTCAAGCCCAAAAATATTTAAGACTCAGAGTATAAATCAAAGAATGTGATTTTTTTAATATATTTTACTGTCAAAATAGAGTCAAAATTCTGCTTTGGTCTCAGCTCCCGTTTACTGATATTCTTGGGTGACCTTGGACAATTCATTTCATTTCTCTGTGTTTTGAAATATTGAAATCGCTGTATAATAGGATGATAATATCGTATTATTCTAAGCGTGAACATTTAGTATTGTGATTTAGAACAATAAATCTACATGGGTTTTAAAGGCGCTCCGAGGTACTGAGAGGGAAGGTATTGTTTTTCAGATCTCTTGGGGTTAACCAGCCGGTCATATGAATTTATTGTGCATTCTGGTTCTCATCAAAAAATCTGCATTTTATGGCTTGCAGTGAAATGCATTTAGTGAGAAAGTCAGCTCTTAAGTCACACTGACACGGTGATTTTTCTTGGATTTTGCCCATTTAGACACAACCTCTGAGTGGCTTTATCGCTCCTCGTTTAGCCCCTGTAGGAGCGATTAACAAAGAGCCGCTCTGATCTGTGCTTGCCCTTGGACCGCTGCGAAATCCCTCTGCTAACACCCTGACTTCAGCCCCTGAGCTGCTGTGGCAGGGTGACGCTAGAAAGTGCAGGAAAAAAGGGAATTTGGGCTTGGAGCAAAGCCCTAGCAGATAGTTTTTGAAGGATTGTTTCTCTTTAACAAGCCTTTTGGACATCGGAAAGTCCATGTGCGGGAGTCAGCATGGGATGCTCCCCACAGCAAAGCCCGTGGCAGAGCTCAGCTCCCCAGCCCTCCCTGTGCCCCTCTCCTGCTCGGGGGCAGACGACCGACCCAAGTATTTCTCTCCGCAGGTGTACAGAGCATTTTTTGCCAGCAGCAGCTGTCAGATTGTTGAAATTCCTTAAACACTGCTTGACCTCAGCGTTTCTGGAGTATAACCCAGCTCTCGTTGGAAAAGGGGAGAAAACTAACGCAGAGATTACCAGTGTTCCTGTTTACTGATGGAGAAATGAGAATTTCTCCCTTTTTTCCTCCTCTCCGGCTCCCAATAAAAGGGAGTGAAAGCTGAGGGGAGCTTTTGCCCAGGGATAAGGCACTTTTTAGGGACTCAGGAGATGTGGGTTCAGCTGTGGTGCATCTGACACAGGGTGATGTTTATGTCCCACAGCCTCCACCTGTCTGGTGAAATGTAGTTTCTTTTGCTTGTCTGGTTTCCAGAGTCCTTGTGCCAGGACTTTTATTAAGGTTTGTGCATCATCTTGTACCATGGGTTTTGTTCTTGGTTGCTGCCACTTGAGGCTACTGTAGTGCAAATAAACGATGAGTGATTGCATCGTGAACAGTGAGTCACGATTGTATCAGAGCGATGTGATGCAGCCTCTCCCTGCACCCAGTTACACCAGAGTGGGCCAGGACAGGGGAAATGACCCCCCTCTGGGCTGCAGTCATCAGAGGAATTCCCTTGAGATCCTCAAGGGAAGGAGAGCCTCAGCAGGAGTCAGGGACTGGCACCTCCGTCACTCTCCATGTCCTAGGACAGGGCTTTTGGAGCAAGTGGCACCAACAGCATGAGAGGATGCTTGTAGAGAGGCAGATTTAAGTGTTGTGGACTGCATGGATTACTTTATGGCTTGAGATGCTGAAAGATAAAGCAACTCCTTCATTTATTTGCATTCCTGTCTGCACGAGCTGGCCTGGCAGCTTGTGTCCTCCCTATATACCATGTTTTTCCTGCACATCTGCTCGCTGCAGTTCCCAGTGTGGTTCCTTCTTTGTGCTGCCCGGACCTGGGTGTTAACGGGGCTGCTTGTGCCTGGGTGGGTTGGCTGAGGGGTTTTCGCCTGGAATATCAGCGCAAACTTGAAACACAGTCAGGCAATGTGAGCGTCATGCAAACATGGTGCTCCTTTTGTTTCATGTACGTCTCAGATTTATTGAGGATTCCACCAGCCACTTCATTTGTGGTTAGAGGATGCATGAAGCCCTCAACGCTTCCATGAAACAAGAGAGAATCAGGTGCCTTTTAATGATCGTGCTGTCCTTGCAGGCTCCCACTCCACCGTTTACAAGGACCCCATGATTCTCGTCGGGCCGGAGAACCTGACGCTGACGGTGCACCAGACGGCTGTGCTGGAGTGCATCGCAACGGGCAACCCCCGGCCCATCGTCTCCTGGAGCCGCCTAGGTAAGCCCCAGGGGTGACTGGGATTCCTTCCTCCTCCTCCTCCTCTCCATTGCCATCATGTGGGAAATAGGTAGGTGCCACGGACTATTTTATGCAACAAGTGATTCACCCATTCCCTTCCCACCGGAGTTAATCGTAGGCTTGAAGTGCTTTTTTATCCTCATGTCTATGCTTTGTTTTTTCTCTCTGCCAAGATCCTGTTTTTACCTGCGAGTGAAGTGGGTTGGTTAAACGTGTAGATGTTTCGTGAAAGGTGATAATTTTGTCTTTTCTCGAGTGACAGCATCTTCTTCAGCTGCATCAAAAACATCACCACTGTTGGCCTAGAGAAGCAAAATCATACACAAACACATCTTTCACGTAAAACAGACTTGAAAGAAACTTGCTGCCTGTTCAGGGAGTTTTAAAAAAATGTTGAGGGGAAGAGAGTGTTTAAAGTAGCGTGTCTGAAGCTCTGAAAAAACAAATGCTTGCTGCTGGGGTCCGTGATATTTTTTTTAATCAGCAGGGAAACCAAAGGCAGTGTCTGATGGCATCGTACAAACAAGGAAGAGCAAAGTGCCGTGTTTCTCCCAGTCTGAAAGCAAGGGTTATTTTAGGCTCTCACTTTGTGATAGTAACTTGGAAGCTATTTTGCTCAGAGTGACACTTCCATTGCCCTACAGAAATCTGTGCTGAGCAAAGAGCTGGTGGCTTTTGTTTTATCTTCTGGAGCTTGTAACTCCGCCTGTGCACACTGTGGAGTTGTGTTCAGTTAGTATTTCCCAAGCCCTTGTGATCTGCGAGGTCACGTCATTTTGGGATGCTAATCTTCCCGAGTCCCCCAAGGTGGCTGTGAAGCACAAACAGGGCTAATCCTGCCTCGTGCTGATGTGCTGGATGTGCGACTTCATCCCCGTGAGTCCAGCTCATGGGAAGGGTGACTTCCCACTCCAGACAGGGGATGAGGACACGTATCCAGCATCAATCCAGCATTTCTCCATGCTTGCCCTCCTGCTTGCATCCTCTGGTGCCTTGTAAAATCAGCTGGTGTCTGCCACTAGCTGCTTTTTTTTTCCTCCAGAGCCATAACCATCAGATTGATGCTGTTTTAAAAATTCCCCAGATAGGCTGTATCACTGTTTTGGTTCTCTTGGACACAAGGCGGCTCTATGTTAGCGCTCAACTATAATAAACTACTTTATAATTGCCTTAATTATAAGTGCTTATTACCTTCTTCAAAACACTTGTCTCTATAGAGCAGTACAATAATGAAGATGTAATAGCTTCGTGCGATGTTTGTCTGGATGGTCTGAGCTCAGCGTTGCCTTCCACCAAAAATAAATACCCTCTCCATGCTGCTTCGCAGCACGGCAGCAGAATTAGAGCTGCTGAATGGGAAAGAGATCCCCCTATTTTCCCTCCCCTTGCCGTCCAAAGCGATGTGAGATCTTATTTAGTATTACACCAGCCTCGACAGCGATGTGGCGTACAGGCTCTCCAATGAGTTGGTGGGTCTGTCATCTCTTTGTAGCCACTTCAGAAGTGCTTTCATGTCTCCGTATCTTTGCGATCAGGAGGAGGTGGAGGGGTTTATGTTGGATGGGGAGGTCCTCCGAGCGTCTGTACATGTGGCTTCCTCCCTTGGAGGGTCTCCTTCCTGAAGTTCCTCCTACAGAGCTGGTTCAGCTTAAATAACCAGTTAGTTTACTCAACTTAGAAAAACACTTTTAATCCACTCCCAGGAATAAAAAAGTCCGTAGCCACAAACTCTTAGAGAGATGCAGCTGATTTAGCAATAGCCCTAACTTAATTTAAACAAAAAAGGTCAATTGTATGACCTCTTTCTTGCCAGGCTGAAATAAAGAAGAGCCATGTTATTTCCATAAAGCCAGGACTTTGCACAGGACGTGCTGCCGTTTCGGAGTGTCTCTCTGAACGCCTTTGCTCACAGTTTTGAAGCTGTGGCATTTCATCTATAAGAAAGGAGCAAAAGAACAATTTTGCTTTTACAACATTTACATTTTTTGCTTTGGCTTTGCTAAAAGCTGACCGGTTTTTAGCTGGAAAGGCAGCTATATTTTGCTTGAAGGAAATCATTCAAATTCTGGGCCGGTTTTTGAGTGTCACACAATCAATTTTGAATTTAATTTCCTTGGGAATATGTTGTAGCCCCTGACCACAAACAGAATTCCTGTGTCTCGCCGTGCATGAAATGTCAACATTCATTAGAGGGCAGGCTCTGAGAGAAATGTAAAATCATTAAGGGTTTGTTCAGGGAAGATAGGGTTTTTCCTTTCAGAGCTACGCACTTCAGGCTTGGACCTGTATGTGTGCACAAATGAATATCCTGGGCACTTACTGCAAAGCCTTTTGAATGAATGACGATTTTAATGTATCCTTACCCTTTAACTGACAGGCCACTGAGCTGGCCTCCATAAAAGGTACCAAGGCAGAATAATAAACTATTTAGAGAGATACAGAAAAGTGAGGCGAGAGAGAAAAGACAGTGATTATCTGATAGCGTTATACAGAAGTTGTCAGAAAGGGTCGCACAATGGGAAGGAAATTACTAAAGAGGGAGCCATTCAAGAAGTAAACTATACAACAATTGTAGGAGCCAATTAATTGGTAACTTATTGGACACAGAAGCTTGCAATAGATGGCTGACTGGTTGACAGGAGCACCGTTCCCGTAAGTGTTTAGAAATAATAGAGTAAATTTCACCACTTCACATACTGAATAGTCAACTGTTGCAATGTACTCTAAATATGCTAATCCACAGTGCCCAGTGTCCGCTGGAGCAGGAGACCCATGTGTCTAAAAAGTGGAAGGCTACTATGGCACAATACAAAGAATTCACAAAAGACCTAAATGATCAACATTAGAAAGTTGTTACTTTCTTTCTACTTGCTACTTATAAAAGAAAGGCGTTCGTGTTGTTGCATATTCATATCGCCTGGCACGTTTTAAGGGGTCTCCATAATTGGTGCCGGTGTGCCAATCACTTGGTTAGCAGGCGGAGAATGGACTCCAGAAAGCATCAAGTACACCTTAGAAAAATAAATAACGTGGCTCCCAAACAGCAGGCATCTTTCATCCCGACTTCACCCCAGTGGGGGACCTGGAAGCCTCTACTTGTCCATAGCCGAGGTGTCTTTCGGGAGCATCTCCCATTTGGAGAATGGTCTCCTTTATGAATCGGTTGCCTGGATGCTCTTCACAACCAGCTGAGCCTCCCCCTTCTGTCCTCATCAATTGAGGACCGACAGAGGGAATCTGTCAGACATTTCCACCCAGACCGGCTTGTTTTCTGCTTTTGACTTCATAAAAAGAAGTAGAAGGCCATGTTAAATGAGCAGCAGTTTCACGCTTGTGGCGTCCTGGGAGCTTTGGGAACTGAGAAACAGTGTTAGTTTTGGCAGTCTTTTGGATCTTCTTCATGGAGAGATGGAGGAGATGGAAAGCGATGCTTTCCAGATGGAAGGTGGGTTTTCAGGGTTTGGATCTCTTGATCCAAGCCACTCTTGAGGTCTCTGTGTAAGTGAAACAGAGTTAAAATAGGTCACAACCTTTGCAACGCAGGTGTGCTCTGCACAGCACATCTGGGAGGTGCTGGGCTTTCTGGATGCAAGGGATTTCTTGGGTAAATACTCTGTATTATTTATATGTGTTGTCAGTGTTACTATGTTGGACTTGATATTGGCTGAAGAGCTTCTAACTGATCACAGAGATGGCTCAGGTTGAGCGAGGCAGTGGAATAAAAATGATGGAGCAGGCTGGGAAAGCAGAGATATTTCTCTAGGAGCCCTTTTCAGCACTCTTTGGAAGGGAGGAGTTGAGTACGAGGCATATGGGAGGATCTTTGCTGGCTGTGAGAGGTGGCCACACTCCCTGAATCAAATGGCAGATCCCCCGAGGTTTCTGAGAGAGCTTGGAGAGCTTTGTTCTTCAGGGAAACGAAAGATGCTTGTTTGACAGGAGACGTTTCTTCAGACCACCACACCTCTAATTAATAGTTGGAGCTTGAGAGGCAACTGAGGACGTATCGATGGTATTTGCGCTGCGTGGAGTACCTGCTGCAGGCTGGGTCTTTGCATGCTTAAATTATGTAGCAAGTTATAAATAATACAGTAAAACTACTGACATTCAAGTCACATTTCTGTGGTATTTCTTAAGGCAATGATGTGATGAAGCATCCAGGTATGGCCACTCCGCATCTTTCACTGGTCATGCCCCTCCCTCGAGAGAGAGATTTGATTTTTAAGTCTGTTATTAATATGGATTTCAAAAAAAAAAGTCTAGTTTAAAAGATGAAATCAAGTTCAATTTGAATTTAATTCAGACCTCTTTACACTTCCGTTCAAATGATGTTTGAAAGGAATGGTCCATTCTTACTGCTCATTAAATGCAGGACAGGTCGTGTTTTACTGTCCTTTTTATGATCGAGCCATTTACTGCTGCAGTGGCTTGGCCAGCTATGTGATCATTTAATCATTTAATGACATTGTTTTTCTCTCTCTAAAAGACCTGAGCATTTTGCTTTGCAATGCAAATAATGAAGTGGTCTGGCATTGCCTGCCTAATGAAGCAAGGAAACCTTTAAGTTTAAAAATTTCCTGAAAAATGATATATAAGGAGCATGGCAGGAGATACATTTGGTAAGTGCTTTGTAGCTTTCAATCCATGTTTTGCCGGCATTTCCTAGAGGATGCTGCCGTTAATCTGACATGGGATCCCTCACTCGTATGATCTAGGCTTGTGAGCTGATGGATGTGTGCTGCTCTCACTAATGCTGCCAGAGACACTTGCTCTCCATCCCATCCCGTGCCTTCCCACGGGCATCCAACCACTCGCTGGGCAGCAAGTTGCAAAGTGGCATTTCTGGGTTGATGGTTACTTTGTCCCTCTCTTTGAGTGCCGCTTTGTCTTCATGTTTCCCCAATCTATTCACCGCTAAACGTCCCTGGTAACTGTTTTGCCCACTGGATAATGATAAATTTTAAAACACATTGAACAGCCGTTACCTGGCATCTCTCAGGAGGTGGCCCATGGGAGTGGAAACCAGCCACAGCATCTCAGGTCTTCCCCCATCACCCATTCCTTCCTACAGAGCAGTTCTGGTTTTGTTTGGCTTCTTCCATTTCCCTTGCAAGATTAAGGCAAAGACCAACAGAACTTCCAGGAGGCAGTTTTCAGATGAATTTTCCCTTTTACTAGCCACAACCTTGAAGCCCAAGACATAGGCTGTTCTGCTGGTGTGGAGCACACTCGTGTGTGGAGGGCTCATGGGATGGTCAGGTGGGGAGATCACCAGGGCTGGTTTTTGCTTTCTCGCATTTCTGTAGGTGCTTTAAACTCCCCCATGAGCAGGAGAGGAACTGGGTTCCTGTTAGCCATCTGATGAAAGTGTGCACCCTTTAACTACTCCTCCAGTAAAACTACTCCCCTGCCTTGCCCCTCTGCTCCGACACCCTGACACATGCGAGGACTGATTTAGAGCTGCCTTTGTCAGACAGTGTCTTAAAACACAAACCAACGAAACAATAAAAAGCAATAGCCTGATACTAATGAAACACATTGTAATTAGAGCTGGCTGGGAATTTTCCAGTGAAAACAGGCTTTGTTGGAAAAAGGTGAATTCCCTGATACTGAGCTATTTCGCGTTAAGTGCTTCAATTCTGAAGACCTTGTGCTAGAGCCCAGGCATGTTTTTTGGAAACTTCGCTGCTCTCCTTCCAGCCTCCCTCAGACCCAGCACTCAGGATGGGGACAGCCCTTTCCAGTTGCCCATCTGAGCAAGATCTAACCACCAGCTCAGAGTTTAGCTCCTTGGCCCTGAGCTATTGTGTGCTCAAGAGCTAAGGAGTTGAAGATCCGGTGTTCATAGGGTTTCCGAAGCCACAAAAATCCATCAAAGGTTAGCAGGCAAAAAGGCATAACTTCTGGCTCAGGAAATCCCCAAGTCATAAATTGCTGGGAGAGTGCATTGGAAAAGCACTACTGTAGGTTGGCTGGTCTTCTCCTTCCCAGAGCATCTCTGTCGGAAACGGGCTGGTTGGATCCTCGGTCAGTCTAATGTAAGAACCCAAGCAATGGCTTACAGAAGCTGATATGATTTAATTTGGTTTAACCACTTTATTGAAGTGTTCTGGGTGCTTAATCTGAACACGTGGTTGAAAGCTTTCACGTTTCCCATGATGGTATCTTGGTTTTTCAAGCCAACGAAGCATGGTTTTGGACAAACACATAAGTGAGAATCCTGGTTTTCTCCAGGAGGCAGTTCTGCTAAGAGCATCAGCTAAAACCGACCGACTTTATTTGGCAAATCTCAGTAACAGAGCATGGCACCACTCCATAAGTACTTAGACTGGACCTCACTGAGGACCGTGCCGTGGAGAACCTCACTCAAAGCTCCAGCATGTGACTCTTAACCCTTTTCCCCTTCTTTCAGACGGCCGCCCGATCGGCGTGGAGGGGATCCAGGTGCTGGGGACGGGAAATCTCATGATCTCAGACCTCACCGTGCAGCATTCTGGCATCTACGTGTGTGCCGCGAACAAACCTGGCACTCGGGTGCGAAGGACCGCCCAGGGCAGGCTTGTTGTACAAGGTGAGCAAACCTGGGGCTTGGGGAGCGAGCGGTGATGCCCACTTTGCTGTGCCCATCTGCACAGGCTCTGCATGTTGCCCGGCCACTGTGATGGGTTGGGTTGGACAGTTGCTGACTTTGCTTCTCGGAGGGTATCAGACAAAGGAATTCTTTTCTAGGCACGTGGTTTTCCACGGAGATGAGTAGCAACCAGGTGTCATTCAACTAAGGCCTCAGCTGCATGGGTTGCAATGGTTTCCCACCCCATTACAAGCATTTATGTGGCTTAACGGGCACAGTTGTTATTTGTTATCACACTAGTGCATCTCAGCAGAAAGCCTGGGCTAAACTTATCAGCCAAATTCGTTTCTCACCCCTACATGGACCTTAGTGATATGGGGACAGGGGCTCTGTTCTCATATTAGACCCCTCTGCATGACAGATGTCACTCCTGCAGTGATATCCCGGAGTGGGTATCGCTCAGAGTATTGCTCTCCAGCTGAAATGGCACTAGGAAGTCTAAAACTATTTCCAAAAAGCCAGTGAGACTCTTTTCTTTAGCAGTCAACACTGAGCCCCTTGCCAAGACGTGGGTAAAGCACATTTGGGGGAGATGCCCGGGAGATGCAGGTTGCTCCCCTTCCCCACACCAACTGTCCTGAAATGCCAATTTTAAAGGGTGATGGTCCAGCTCGGGGTAGAGATCAACGCTCAAGAAACCAAACAAATCCCTTCCTCTTGCTCCGTGTGACCAGTCTCCATGGTGAGGGGAGCCAGGCAAGTATTTCAGAAGGCAAATCCAGCTGGCAGCGTGCTCTGAATGGCAGTAATCCACCCCTGATTACAGGCACTCACCTCCTCTTCAAGCTAGTCCACTTAAAGCATCTCGCGCTCTCATCAGTTCACTCATTAACTATTGACTGATGATATCCTGAATCTAAAATTATACACCTCCTGCCGGAGTGAGCTAATTGAACCTTTCATGCTGGTGATGGGGAAAGTGCCCCGCTCCAGCCCTGATGCTCACCTGACAGGTCCCGGTAGTCGCTGGCAGTGATCCGGCACCGCGCCGCTTGTGCAGCAGCCACGGTCCCTGGGTGCTGCCATCCCTTTCTCCCCGTTGCCTTGGGAGCAGCAAGGAACGACACAGAAATGCTTATACATGTGCTCGTGCCTCCTGAGTCCCATGTGCTGATCAGACACAGCAGGAGGTGGAAACTCGCCGTTTCTTTTGCTGTTGGGTTTCTGGGCGAGCGATGCAAGGAGGGGGCCTCCCAGCTGGCACACAAAATAGCAAACGTCAGCCAGCTGACACTGTGGCACACCTATAAGTCCCCTTATTAAGAAACACAAGCTCAGGCATTAAGGACAACCTCTCTCTACTGATACAAACCCTTTAGAGCTGAGGCCTGCTAAAGCCACACACAAAGCTGATGTGCAGGAGGCGGGCAGGCAGAGCCAGAAGAAATTACTTGGGAAATCTAGGAAGTTGTAAAAAATACAGCTGTTGAATGCTGTTGACTGCTCCTGTTTGCAACTGGATGAGAGAAGGAAAGGTAGCACAACTTCTCATTGCTACAGATGGGCAGTTTTCAGTCTCTTTGGAGACTTGAACATCAGCCCCTGAGCAGCTGGTCTAGTGCTGGAGTTCATCTGAGATTGATTTACGGTGGAGTTTCGCCTGGGGAACCACGATGAGAGTTTGTCCCCAAAATGGTAGTCACAGGGCCATCGCAGACCAGCCTCGATGTGGGAGGGGGATGCTCCTGCATTCGGCATTGGCAGAGAAGTTGGCAGTGGTGTGGAGAAGCATGGCCAGTGCGTCCTTGGTGTAGCCCTTAGGCATGAGCTGTGGTGTCCAGGGTTGCAACCTGTGTTGCCCATCTATAAAAGGCTTTATGCTTTTTGGGGAGACTGTCATTACCCGGGGAAGGCAATGGCGTACTCTGGCCAGGCAGCTGGGCTCATCCCAGGTTTTCTCACCCTCCCTCTGGAAGCAGTGGCTTTTCCTTCCTCTGAATCTCATTTTTCCTGAATTTTCCAGCTGAGAGCTACAAATGATTGCTGTTCAGGTTTGTCTGGGAAGAAAACACCGATAATGACTGACATGGGAGACTGTGGGTTTTATCTTTGTCAAGATGTCAGTGATGCAAATTACATCCGTAAAGAGAAAAAAAAGCAAAGAGCGGGCTATCAAAAGCCTGGTTGGAGAGGAAGTTAGCACAGGGCAAGGACAATACAGCGTCCTCAAAGCACGCCAGGCCAGGTACTTGCTGCCTTTATGCAGGGGCCCTTGAAGGGCCTGGAGGCACAAATTAACTTGCCCCTGTCTTTTGAAGGAGGCACAGTTTTATAGGTGGGAAACTGGGGGAGAAGGAGTGATGTTTCCTGTTGTAAGGCAAGGAGTTAGCAGGGAGGCTGGGACTGAGACCACATCCACCCTCCTGCTGCCAGGGGTGGTCCCCGTCCCCATCACGGCCGCCGCACGGCCAGAGGTGTCCTGGTGCAGGGCTGTGCTCTTGCTCCAGCAGTGATGTCCTTTGGCGTTGCGGGCTCTCCTTCAGATCATCTAACGCCATCTTATTATCTTCCTGGGAATTCCTCCTCCCTTCAGCAGAGAAGGCGTCAATTCCCCCCCCGCTCCCTCCCTCCCTGCCCTCCCCTGGCCATTTAGGCTCCTTTGATCTCTTTTGTAAGGTTCTCACACAAGAAAGTTTCCATTTTCTCTTCAGATCCCGGCACAGCCATTTGAATATTGCTTTGTGCCGGGCTGCGAATGAAAGTCTCACGGGGGGAGTTGTGGAAGGGCCGAATGCATCGCCGCCTGAAACGGAGGGTGTGTGTGCGTGTGGTGCAAGGGAAGAGCAGGCTTCGGTGGCAAGGAGAAAGAAAGAAAAAAAAAAAAAAGTATCTCAAAGCGCTTTCTCTCTACCTCCTGTGCAATCTTTTGTGCTTTATTATGTGTTTGGTGTCATAACAAACTGATGGGCTGTGAATGGCCAGATGGTCACCAGTGTTCTCCACTCCACGCTTCATTTCCTCCTGAAAGCTATGCAGAAAAATGAGATCCCATCTCATAAATGAGCGCCCATCTTAAGGACACGTTTTTGAAGGCTCTGCTGACAATGACTGCCTTGTTTGCCTTGCTTTCTGCTGGCAGAACCGGGCAGCGCTCCTTGGTCCAGCAGACCCAACCACCGCTGCGTTTCCTGATGTTTCTTCCATCGTTCCAGCTCGCTGGCATTGCGAGCCTTGGCTGCCGGGTTGAATTCATCAGCAGATGTACGGCGGTTGCTGTGTTTTAGGCTCGGCTCTGTGGTACTTGGCTTATCCTCAAGTTTAGCCCTAAATTCATGCTGCAGAACCAGCTTCAGTACATGCTGCGTGGGTCAATGTGGCTCCATGTAGCAGTCCCCTTCCTGCCTATGTTTTCCTTCTCAAGAAAAGCCACCACTCAGGGACAGATGGGTGTTTGGATCTCATCCATCGGGATGCTGGAGTGGGTTAGGGGTGCCTGAGCCCTCTGGAGCATCCTCCCAGGAATACGCTGATAGGTGACATGGGAGCACATCCCACTGCTGCAGAGCTTCAGCCCTGCACCTTCCCAGGACAAGAAGTTCATGATACCCACCGAGGGCTGATGGACAGCCTCCATCACAGCCTCCTTGAGTAGTCTCTGCCTGTTTCCCAGGGACATAGTCATGGGTTCCGTCTTTGGCCCTAACAATCCCACCAGCTCTACAACTTAACTGTTGAAGTTACCTACCTAAGCATCTGGGCATCCTCTGTGGTCAATAGAGAGAAGCCAAGTGGGCAGCAGTTCTTTACCTTAAATCTCCCATCATTTGATGTTGTGCTTGACTGACCTCCCCATTGACCTGTCTTCTCCTTTATAACCTTATTGTAGGTTCTGGTAGCCTAATTTATGAGGTTTTGTTGTTTCCATGTTATTCATTCTTCTCTTCACCCCAGCCTCCCTCCCTCCCCCTGCTTCTCTGGCTACTTGAGAATTAATGATGGCTTCATACTGAGGTGCAAGGATTCCTCTGGCGCCGGTGCATCGGCTTTCAGCGCTCCCCGATCCTTAGGACAGCCCTTCTCAGCGAGCCTTTGGGTGCTGCCGCTGCCACCATGCCACAAACTCACAGCAAGGGCAGGCAAGCTCCCTGTTACCTTGGGGGACACACTGGTGGCTGGTCACTGCTGAGATGAGATGTCCCTAAAGATCTGGAGCCCGTCCAGGTCTCCCGTTACAACCCGCAGTTACAGCGCGTCCTCATGCTATCACAGTTTGTTGAGCACAGTAAAAGCTATTGAAGCACTTCGTTAACGATTCCAGGGGTGGTATTAAGTGTTATTGCTTTTTGATACCAATGTCACGCCTTTAAATATTCATTAAAACTGCATGATCCCCTCCCTCCCATTAAGTCCAGAATAATCAATGCGTCACAAGCCAGGGCTGGATCCTGCCCGCTCCTCCTCGCCAGGTTTAAATCCTCTTCTCTTAACAGTGATCTTCGTTAATATCCTTGTTAAGATCTTCATGGAGGGCTGAGAGGTGCTTCCTCTCACTGCCTGCCGTAGCCTTTTGGCGTGTGGGGTGGAAGGGGGGGCCGTTCAGGCTGCCGTGCCTCTGTGCAGGGCGAGATGAGCACTGACAAGATGCTCTATTAATTATGAATGACGAGGCGGGGGGAGGGCTTGGCTGAAGGCAGGGCTTGGCTGGAGGCAGGGCTTTGCTTCTGCTCCTTTCCTGCTAACCCAGGGCCAGGGGAGGCAAACTCTCGGTTCCTGATGAAATCATTTGAGAGGGCAGGGAGAGGACCCAGGGGCAGGAGAGCAGATGTTCTCCTGTCCAGGAAAGGAGCCACTCACCCCGGATCACTCATCTCAGGGCACCCTGCCTGGTGTGAACACCAGGTTGGGTGCACCCCGGTCTGGGGTAGCAGAGGGGTAAATGTCTGTCTCCAAATTTAAGCCCCTGGTAGCACCTGGACCATGTCCTTTCTCTGATGCTGTTAGAAGCCAGTGATGGCGACAAGGAGCCTTTTAACTCCATGGGTTTCTGCTGCAGCCTGAGCCCTTTTGCCGCTCCAGCTTCACACTGTACCCGAAGGAGGAGGGTGAGCCCTGAGCAGGACAGAGTGATGTCTGGAGAAAGCCAGGCAGGAACAGTGGAAGAGCATCCCGTGTCTTGCAGCAAGGGGTGCCACCAAGCAGGGACAGCTCAGCACAGTGGAGGTGGGAGCCTTTTGAAGGAGCGGCCGCCTGCTCCCCAGAGAGTTTAAGCAAGTTAAACAGGGGCTGGGGGTTTCGTCTGGTGGTGTTTATCGAGAACGGCGAAGAGGAGGGACGGCGGAGGGTAAGCGGGGACCTGAGGAACCCAAGGGGCCGCCGTCCTGAATAGCATCGCTGGCGCCCAGCCAGCGGCCGCAGCTGCACGTTCGTTACCCCCGAGTCACACGCGACACCGCTCCAATTACTCCCTCTTGACACGGGCTAATAAGGGAGGATAAGGAGAGCCGGCGATTCCAGAAGGGTTACGCCGGGTGCCTCTTACCGTATTTAAAATTTGTTTCTGCTGGAACAACCGGCGGGTTTGGGATTTGGGGAAGCCGGGGCCGGGGAGGCGGCGGGGGGGAGGCAGAGGCAGAGAGCCAAGTGGCGGGATCTTTAATGAAGCTTCAGCGAGGAGCTGGGAAGATGGCTGTGCCCTTCCTTGGCATCGTGGTTGTGCACCTGCGAGTATTGCGGGTGCAGCTCTTGAACCCAGATGAAAGCAGGGAGGTGCAACAGCCACTTGCAAAATAATTGCTCCTGCAAAACCGCGCCAGCACAAAGCGGGGGGCAGGAGGTTAAGGAAGTCTTGAAAATCAAGTCTCTAATGCTCTCACTGTACTCCACAAAGGGACCATTCACTGCAGGGAAGAGGGGTTTTTCCCCCTGTTTATCCGTGCTTCCAACTTTTATTGAACCCATCCTGAATTTAATTTATAAGTCGCAGGGTGGAGGGGGGGGCAGCAGGCGGGAAATGTAGGAGGGGAAGAAGAAGGACAAGGGATCGATTGGCACCTGGGGAAGTTTAGTGGGAGGTTCTGGAAATATGTGTCCATTAGGTTGCTGAGATCAGGTTCATTAGTAGACCCGAGCGCCGGCAGAAGTGGCCTGACAATAAACTCTGCCAGCGGGTACCCCCTACCGCTAACATCAGTCAGACCTGCCATGCTCCGCTTCCCTTTGATTATTAAAAATGAAAGAGGGGGCTCCTTCGAGGTAGACGGGCTCTTCAGTGAGTTTCTGTGTCTTTTCTGCTCGCGGGACTCACAATATGGGTGACTTTGCTTTTACACATCAGCACCTTCGGCTGCGGTTTAGCCTTGTTGCAGCAGTAGCGATGCTCTTCTCTGGGGAAGAGCTTTATCACCCCGTGCTGTTGCAGCGAAGCCTGAGGGTATTTTTTGGCTATGAACCAGGAGGCTCTGCACTTCTGTAGCTGCTCCTGCTTGCAGCCTGGCCACCACACAACACATTTTGCTGGAGCAGTTTTCTCCCTTCTCCCAGCCCCAAATCTCTGCTGGTGGCAGAGCCCACCAGCTCCAGGCTTGGAAAATGCCAGCAAGTGGCACTGAGCATGTGCTCCTGGATAATCTTGCTTTTCTTGGAAAAATTTAGCGCCAGCCATCCATTATGTGACACTGGTCAGTAAATTCATTACGGGCCCGTGCCTTTCACCTGTTTGTCTTCATTGTGGCTGCTGCCAGTTCCACCTGATTTTAGGTCTCAGCAGCAACGTGGAGTATATTTATCACTTTGCCCTTTGAAGCGTAACTGCTTGAATAAACCCACCTCTTTGGCAGTGTCTTTCGGGCTCTGCTTTCTGTAGGCTGGTACACTGTTTTATACTGATAAATGATTTTAAATCTATTTTGGTTTGCTGGAAGGGGCGGAATCGCTTTCCGTTTAAAAATGTTATTGTTAAAGGTGAAAACATTTGGTTACGAGGTGAGCGGCAGTTACAGGCGCGGTGGGGTCTTCTGCCAGGCTTGGCAGGACCTCAAGGGTCCCAGGCTGTAGATCTGGGGTACAAAAGGCTCCCCAGTCTATTGCTACCAGGAGAATCAGCAGCAAATCTGGCTGAGGAAAGAACAACCTGCCAGATTGCTGTACGCACATCCGTACATTCCTTTCCATTTGCAAGCGGTTTGCTAACGCCGTATGGGCCCTTTGTGTGAAGCCACGAGACATTGCTCTAGCTCTGCCGTTGATGAAACAGCAGATCTTCCCAACCGCAAATGCTATAATTTACCGCATGGAGTTGCAGCCTTCTTTCTTCACCGCTCTTCCTACTGCCAATATCTGCTGATTTTTTGAAGGCCTCCGTAGCAGAGGGCTCATTTCTGCCAGGGTAGTGGCCCTGCGTGGTGCCATGCACTACAAAAGATTACACACACTTTCCATTTCATCTGTGTGCAAAGCTGACCTTCCAACCTGCTGACCTTCCAACCTGCTCCCCTAACAGGCAGGATGCATTTTTAAATAACCTTTGTCGGATATGGATTCTTTTGCAGCATTGGGGTTGCTTTCGGTGGGAGACCAGGGAGAGGTGAGGGGGCTTAGACCTTGATGCTGTTTGCCTCAACCCTGCAGAATTCACCTTGGCTTTCCCTACAGCGCTGAGCTGACCTCCAGGTGCCTGCTGTGAACCTGTGACTTCCAGGATGGGCAACCAGGATGGACACACCATCCAAACCATAATCATCTGCTGCCTACGCTGTGGGTTGGCGAAGTACCCCGTGTTCCCAGGCAGATGAGTCTTATTGAAGGCCAAGCTATGAGGTTGTTCTTTGTATCAGGATAAAATGGGATTATTATGACTCAACCTCCTTCTCCTTCCTCCTTGCAGCCCCTGCAGAGTTTGTGCAGCATCCCCAGTCCATCTCTAGACCCGTGGGGACTACTGCCATCTTCACGTGTGTGGCCCAAGGGGAACCGCCCCCGCAGATCACTTGGCTGAGGAACGGGCAGATCCTGGAGACCAGCGACCACATTAAGCTGAAGAATAACAACAGGTAAGTCCTTGTGCGCCCCACTGGCACTGTGGGGTGGAGGGCAGTGTGAGATGCACAGCTGGGTTGTGCCCTTCCCCAGTGCCAATCTGCACACAGGGAGGACTGACAGTGTCCAGTTCTGGGCTCCCCGCTTCAAGAATGACAGGGAACTGCTGGAGAGGGTACAGCAAAGGACTATGAAGATGATGAGGGGACTAGAGCATCTCTCTTATGAGGAGGGGCTGAGGGACTTGGGTCTTTTTAGTCTAGAGAAGAGCAGACTAGGGGGGATCTGATCAATGCTTATAAATACTTAAAGGGTGGGTGTCAGGAGGATGGGGCCAGTCTATTTTCAGTGGTGCCCAGTGACAAGACAAGAGGTAACAGGCACAAAGTTGGACTTAGAAAGTTCCATCTAAACATGAGGATGAACTCCTATACTTTGAGGATGGCAGAGCCCTGGAAGAGGCTGCCCAGAGAGGTGGTGGAGTCTCCGTCTCTGGAGACTTTCCAAACCTGCCTGGATTTGTGACTGCGCAACCTGCTCTGGATGGACCTGCTTTGGCAGGGGGTTGGACTAGATGGTCTCCAGAGGTCCCTTCCAACCCCATATAATTCTGTGATTTGGGGACATCACCTATCTGATGGCGCAGAAGTAGCTGCCCCCAGAGATGTCATTCCCGGGCAAAGAGCAAGTTGGCTCACACAGGCTTCAGCTTTTGCGCAGGCAGTGGATTTGAGGCAGGTGTGTGCAGTGGTTCATTTTGGACTGATGGGTGAAGGCTGGCAGAGAGCAGTGGGGTCTGCAGCACCTCCTGGTGAGCTGTGCAAGCCCTGCTTTTGCCATAGCCCTGTTCTGCTGGGCAATGGCTGATGTGCTGGAGACCAGGATGGGCTTGAGTGATCCGGAAGGACTGCAGCCCTCCTGCTGGAGCACCTTGGAAAGGGAGTGCCTTAGAGCCGGCTCTGCTTCAGCAGGTGAGGTGGGTTTCTCTCATGCAAAGCTCCCTGACCCTGCTCTTGAGGGGGCCTAAATTAAAAGCTGCTCTTTTGAACTATCCAGACTCCAGTGGAAAGGGAAGTGGGAGAGATGTTGGCTTTCTTTCTGCATTAACAAAGAAAGGTGGCAATGTTCAGAAGCAGGTCTGTGGATTTAACTTGGGCTTTGATACATTAAACCTCTGCTCCAGTCCTACTGGCTGCCCTTTGCAGGCTTACATTTCAGCATTTTATGCTTTATTGTACCAGGACATCAGCATTAGACTTTGACTGATGATGCAGGCACCCAGCAAAAGTTTGTCTTCGGTCCTAATCATCATCTAGGTATTTCTGGAAGGACCAAATGTTGTCCCTGGGGTTGGCAGGGACCACACTCAGAATGGAGGAACCACACTTCAACCCCTGGCCGTTGACCTACCTGGGTGTGCAAATGCAAATACGCTTTTCCCTGAAAATATTTGAAACAATATTTGCATGTAAGATGACTTAAGCTGAAGTTCAGCCTTTTATCTCACCGAGGAAGAGCGTCTTCTCTGAGTACTGAATAACCGCATTGTCGTGTGAGAGGGTGGGGATGTTTGTGCTGAGGAAATGGTATGGTGGGATGCACTTCGTGTGAAAATTACAAGTTGGCAACACAGTTTCTATGGAAATAGCACGGAACAGTATACTGAAAAATAATAATACCTGCGCTGTAAACCTAAATTATTGGTAGAGATTTGTACTCTATGGTGTCATATAGCTGCTATCCATATTAACAAATGTGTCCCTTGAATGCAACAACCCAGCCTCACTGGAGGGTTCAGACCTTCAGTTTAGACTGTTGGGAAGTGCTGTGCAGGCACCATGGCTTGTTCCTCGGGAGAGAACAGCGGTTTTATTTTTCTAAGCTTCTCTAGAATACGGCTTTTTGTTTTGAGGTTTGAGGCTTTTTTTAAAGCTTTGTTGTATGAGGGAGGGAAGGATGTGAATTGCAAGAAGGATGAGGTGTGAGTTGTAATAAAATCTTCTCAGTCATTGGAGGTTTTCTCCAAGCTGGAAGTTTTTAGTGCTTCAGGGAACATTGTGTGTGCACAGACAGATGCCACTCAGTCTAGGCTTGTGATCTTGTAGTTCATGGCATGAATTTCTGAGGTATGTCTGCCCTTACAATATGAACAGAGCAGAAATGGGAGAAGGGAAATTAGTCCATCCCCTTTTATTCCGGGAAGCAGACTCAGAAGTGACCACAGACTTTACAAGTGGTCATTAAATCCATGACAAACTCACACTGAATCCGGTTCTGCGTCATGCCCAGATGTCTTGCCTGCGACGTCATTCCTCTTCACTGTTTGAGGAAAGTAAAAGTAGGGTCTTTGGTCATGGTCGTGTCTCCTGGCCAGGTCCCTGTGCCTGGAGCTGCACTATACGTGCACGTGAACTGCGACTTGGTGAGTATTGCTGTAATCATTTTCTTATGGCAATCATTTAATGCAATTTAGCGTCAGTCTTTTCCACTGCCAGCTCTAAATGATCAGATTACGTTGCATCTGGCACAGGCTGAGGGAGCTCAGCCAGTGACTGGGGCTCAGCTGTACGTGGCATCGTCTCAAGCTATAGTAACACGATTGTAAAGCTGAGCCCTAAGGCCGTCGTACTCGACGGTGTTGAACTGTAGGCTTCTTTCGCACTAGTCTTGGTCTGCTCTGACCTCCCCCAACTTCAGGCAAGTGGCCATGCCTGGTGGTTTCCAAAGCTGTCAGTCTGAAAAATGCCCTCGCTGGTACGGCAGGGCTGGGTGCTCCAGGAATTGGAGGAAACTGAGTTTTCTTCTGAGCGTTTTCAAGTTGTCCTTTGTTTCGTTCTCATGGGCATGACTAACCCACTTAGTTCCAGGCAGAATCAGTTTGTGATTATGCCTTGGATTTATCAGTCTATTGCACTTGGAAAATATTTGTCCGTGTAAAGATGGATCTCCAATCTACTAGTAATGAAGCTACTAAACTGCACTATGAGCTTTTTAATTAGATTACATGGTTTCCTAGAAAATTCATTTGGATTAAAACTCTGCTTAATATGGCAATAAAGGTCTGAATGCCCCCAAAGGGGGTTTTAGAAAAAAAAAGGGTAAATCATCCCAAATCATATCATGTGCTAATTGATTGCAAAACGTATTGTTATGAGCAGCTTTGTTTGTGTAAACAAACAGAGCTAGAAGTGAGGTCCAGACCTGCAGAACACGGTGCCTTCGAGGTGCCGCTCTGCTCCTGCAAGCTTGAGGCCATCACATCCTGCGGGATGGGAAGATCCGTCCATGAAACTGTTGCTTCACAAAGTTGTGAAGGGCCCTTTGGCATCTACGTCACCCCACGCTGTCTCTCTCGTGCAGTAACTGCAAACCCAAGGAGAGCAAACCCTCAAGGTCAGGAGACTTCAGAAGCCCATCGTCATTGTATGGGACAGCAGCTGTGGGGCTGGATTCACTGCAGATTGGATGTGATTGACATCAGAGGGTCTCTTGCTTAGCAACTTCCAGTCTTTCAGCATGGTGAAATAAGCCTCACAGGCTGCGTCCGATAAATACCTCTTCCCTCGTGGTCCCTCAGATGTGAATTCTCATCACCTGATGTGTTGACGGTTTCTGGGCACATTAGCATTAAAGATCAGCCTTCTGCTGTGCCCTCTCCAGAGGTGGTTGTTATGTTTTGAAAATGCCAGCTGTGTGGGAACAAAATACCCAATCGATGATTAGCAAAAATCAAAAGCAGTTCTGGGATAGCAGATAATTGTTAATGAAAAATGCATGAAGGCTCAGGCGTAGGGAATTGTGGGGTTTTCCATTAAAAGCTGTGAATAAAAATCACTGAAGGAGCTGATGATGGGGCTGTCGTTCCGTGCAGTCCCTGGGCTGGGGATGGAGTCCAGTAGCTGTCGGGATGATGCTTCAATGGACCATGCTCTTGGATGGAGAAGCTGGTGGAGCCTTTTTGGCTTTGGTGGAGCCGTCCCCGTGTCCAGCAGCTGCAGGATCTGTCTGTCCCTCTCTGTTGATCAGAGATGCCGTTTTGACCGTACTGTTCTGGGGTGATTCAGATTAATCACTACTCAAATGCCTGAGAGGTGTAATGGACATTTCCAGCAGAATTCCCACCCGGCATCACCAGCCCATCCCAAAAGCAGGCTGCAGGAGGAAGGGGCAGTTACTGGCCGAGTTAATTGTGGGCTTGTGTAAAATCATGCTTTCTTGGTTATTACTTGAAAATTTACAAGGAAGCATGAAATAGTACCCGAATTACAGCTCTGAAAGGTTTATTGCTTTTCTTCCTTTGACCCAATCAGGTTCGGGGGGGTAATTTTCAGCCTAGAAGTATATCACACTGTGGGGTTTATATTGCCGTAATAGCAAGGAACAAAGGCCAACATCTTCAGAGAAGGCAGGCTCTAAATATTGATTTTCCAAGAAGATTTTATTTACAAAATGGTAATTAAGGGACTTCATTTGCTCCACCGGAAAAAGGCTTCGTTAGAACCTGGGCTCAGGTGGCATTTGCTCTCCTCAGTGACCTTTGGTGATGAACTGTCTCCTTTTTAAATTCTTCCTCACTGGTTTGCGCTCTGGGAATGACTCACTTTCAAGGGCCACAAACGCTTAATGTTCATCAGAGAAAATATTCCTCCCTAAATAAACTTCAGGACAACTTTGATTTTCTTGCACTCATCGTGTTGCTTAATCCAAGAACAAGCGCTTGGGACAGGACAACCCATTTGGTACCAAACCCAGGGAAGCTACAGCCTGTCATTCACAAGGTGGCTTTATTTTTCTATAAAACCCATGTTAGCTGGGTGTGGAAGGATGCAGATGGGTTTGTAAATTCCCTTCATGGTGCACACGACCAACAAACTCTTGAATTTGTGGGGATTTGGACACCCTAAAGGAGGACAGGCAAGCCTGCAGGTTAGTTATGCAGTGACTTTGAAGACCGTTGGTGACTATGGGAAGGTACCGTACAGCAAATCATGTTTCAGTTCCCAGAAGCATGACAAATAAGTACGTTGAGGACTGGGATGTGAACCAGCTGCTCCTGATTTAAGAATAATTTATGGGTTTGACTTTGTGTGGAAGACACGTGGAAATGGCCTTTGCAAAGGAGAGTCTCTGCATGAGCGCCCAAAGCCCCACTGAACAGTGGGGCATCAGCATGATCCTGCTTTTCCTGCACCGAGCAGATATCGAAAGGGATCCTCCTCCTGCATAACACAGCCCAATTTCACCTCTCACTGCATGATATCTAATTTCTGGAGGTGTAAGAACATGGTTATAGAGGGCTGGGGACGATCTGCAGCACCCCTCTGGGCTGGTGACTGTCACTCTTGAAGCTTTGCACCTTATTCTCAGCCTGTACGAGGCAGCCTTCAAAATACAGGGCATTTCTGCAAAGCTGCCAACAAGCAGCACTGGAGGGGGGAAAAAAGCTCCTTTCCAGCGCGGTGCCGGTCGGCAGCCCAGGAGCGGTTCGTGTGGGACGGCACGGCATCGTTCGGCACAGCGTGGCACGAACAGAGGCAGAGCAGGGCACGGAGACGGGGCATCTGAGCGTGGCGCTGGTGGCTTTCTCTAGCTGCCGGCGCTTAAAAAGCTCTCCCCGCTAGCCACAGCCTGCTCTCTGCATTAATTTCATCACACTCCCTCTTTTGTGCGCCTGGGTGCGCGCGCATGCCGATGTCCTTCCAGATGGGCCCCTCTTCTTCTTTGTGCCGCTGAATCGATGAAGAGGCTTCCTTCAGTTCTCAGACTTTTTCAGAGGAGCCTTTGGAAAGCCGATCTCCGGTCACCGGCCCGGACCCCTGACCCGAGCCAGATCAGTCATCCTGATTGCCTATGAGCTGGGAAGACAGCTTGGGAATACCGCGGCTTTTCGAGCGGCGGAGGCCTCTCATTTCAG
This sequence comes from Arenaria interpres, assembly GCA_013399435.1. Lineage (NCBI taxonomy): Eukaryota > Metazoa > Chordata > Aves > Charadriiformes > Scolopacidae > Arenaria > Arenaria interpres. The sequence goes on from VXAK01011327.1 coordinate 238,686, forward strand.
CTCAGCCGGGTGTGAATCTGCAGCGGCTCCTCTCCCCACTTCCATCAATGCCTGTCAGGGCATTGTGCGGGGATGTGATGGAGCCCTCGGCTCGCCGAGCGGCTTTGGTGACCAGCAGAAAGCCTTCTGGCATCTCGCCTCGTCTGACGTGCTCGCGGCGCTGCCAGTCTGGCGCTCGCGGGAAAGTTTTCCAACAGCAGATGTCCCAAAGTGACAGATTTTTCTTTTTTTTCCTGTTGACGGGGAGAAATAAAAGGACACTGCATATTTCAGATGGTTGATGCGCAGAAACGCTCTGTGCCTCCTTGCACGGCAACTACATATTTTCCTTTTGTTTGAGCTTCCTTAAAAAAACAACAAAACAAAACAAAAAACCCAAAAAAAAAACCCCAAAAAAGACAAAAACCAGCAAAACCTGGGAAAGCGGGGTCTGCTGCTGGGCAGAACGCTGACCCTGCCACGCTGTATCCTCCGCATCCCAGAGGTGATGCGGTGGGCACAGGCAGGAAGGATGTGTCAGGATGCACAGCAGAGGTATCAGCTGGGATGATGATGATGCTGAGGTTCACGTAACTCACTGCCAGCTCCTGCTCTCCTCATGGCAGCTACAGAGCTCACCTGGGGGTGCAGGCAGCTCGGCCGCCTCCTTTAGAGATGCGCCTGTGGGGGTTAGAGGGACCGACAGAGAGAGAGTGAGAAAACCCTGTTCTCATGAAGCTGGTGTTTAGGTGCTGGGCATTCTGCTTGCCAGCTTCTCCACACTTGGTTTCTGCTTGCTATCCAGGTTTATAGGCGTAGCTGGAAATCTGGTCAGTTTGTTCCCCCATCGTGCATACCCGTGCATCGTTCGGGGTAACTTGGGCCCTGGGTCATGGATGGTTGAGGCTCTTACTGCACGTGTGTCCAAACACAGCCTTGTAAACCTCAATGGAAATGAACTTTTCAAAGCCTGAAGCAAGTTTCCAGCTACCTGCCATGTCTGCTTTGCAGTAATTTATTTTATTTATTTCTTCTGATTTGACTCTGCGTGACAGTGTCACTGGCCACCATGGGACATCTGCGGAGAGGCAACTGGGATGTCCAAGACTCTGCCCAGCTCCGGGTCCCAAGTGCTGTCCTGCTCCAGGACCCCTGGCATCCAGCACATCACCTGTGTTGCACGAGACAAGCTTTGCTCAGCCCCTGATCCTCCTGGGAGAGAGAGAGACGTCTTTGGTCCCAATATCATGCTGTTGCCATCAGGTTCCTTCCACCCTTTCATTGCCTTCCACCCAGGCTCCCCTCTTCCCTCCTCTGCATCTTTTCCTCTTGCTGTGCGAAGGGAATAAATACACTTGGAGGCAGCGGAACCTAAAAACTCCTCGTTGTTCCTGGGCAGCTCTGTGTTTGGGAAGCTGAAGGCTGCTCTGGACTTGCGTGCCAGCCCGGCTGGGCTTCTCCCGGGTGCCCAGATGCACGGTGGCCGCCTGGAAATAATCCCTGCGTTGACAGGGCAGAAGGAAGCGCGGCTGCTCCTTCCACACATCTGCTTTGTGGGGAGCTGCAAGTACAGCTTTCGGACGGCGTAATCCTGCCTTCTGCCATCTGTCCTCGCTGCCATCAGCCCTTGTTGACACAGTTGAGCCACGCACCGGGGTCCTTCCTCCCTGCGCCCCCCTCCCCTCCAGCTCTGCCTTTCTCCTTCCATTTAATCAGATACGTTGAGCCCCTGGCTATAAGGGGAGCTTAGGGCTGATTCTCTAAAATCACCATATCAGCTGAAACCATCACATTTGATATTCCATTTACAATGTTTCCAAGGAAACAAAGGCACAGGACATAAATAGATGACTGTTAAACATTTGCTCACTCACCATGGTCCCGATAATTTGCAAGGCAGAAATACGAATGTTAAATCAACAGCAATAATAAATTTTAATATAGGAAGACCAATATTTTGCTGCAATTAGAAGAAGCGGGCGTTCTGACATACAGGCAGGCAGTGGCAGGTTATTTATCATTTTCACTTTCCGTGTACAATTTTTCATTTACATAAAAGGCAGCTTTGATTATGGCTCCCAAAAAGCCATCAAGTGCCCCTCACATCAGCAGGGGCGCTCGGGATTTACTCGTGTGCAGTCAAGTCCCAAGTCCACCTGGAATTCACTGCAGGAGAAGAAAATTATTTATTTCTCCCTAGAAGCAAGCAGTGGGTGTAGATTTGGGTAAATTCTTACAGAAAAATAGCAACGAAAAAGCTCACGTAAGCTTTGGTATAAGCCAATGAGATGATGTTGGAGCTCGGAGGCATCTGGGTCTCCCAAACATTCACGCCAAGCCAGAAGCAAACCACAGTTCAAACGAACTGGACAGGACTGGAAATAGAGATGCACAAATAGGGATTAATCCAGAGTGGTGCGTGTTTGGGTGATGCTCTAAAGTGGAAGAGGGGAGGAGGCAGTGGTGAGTAGTGTTTTATTCAGTGCTGTGGGGGTATGTCATACAGTCTGTCTATAGGACTAGTCAATCCCCACAACTTGTGGTAACAAATACAATTTACAGTGGTGTAAAAGCAGTCACCAGGTTTAGGTGGTCCAATCTGGGCCCCTACTAGACCTTTATTTCCAGCATTTTCCCCAAGATGCCTTGTTTGTGAGAACATCCTACCAGGACAAAGGGCATTGTAAGCATGTTTTATCATAACCTGAGCTGCTGCCTCAAGGCTGGTAAAACCATCTCCAACATCAAAGGCTGCCTTTCCATTTCCAGCTCGGAGCTAAACACAGTGTGGTGAGATTCCCCCCACCATGTCTTGGAAGGGAGACACACCGGGTATTTATTTATGTGGCCTTGTGTCTGCTGGGTACTCACAAATTGAATTGCGTTGTTCCTGGCTTGGTTTCCGAGGAAGGGCACGAGCCCTGGGGAGAGCAGGGCTTTTATTGACAGGTCCCTGTTTGTGAACAAATGTTATTAAGAAAAGCTGTTTTGCGCGCTGAGTGGCAAGATGGAGCTAATGTGTTGCACAATTATTTCTGAGTCAATATTTGCTGGTGTTTTAAAGATGTTGGGCAGTGCAAGCGTTGGGCTGGCTCTGAACTTGCTCCGGTTGTATACAACCATCGCTGGAGGGTCATGCAGGACACAAAGGGCCTTCAGTTCTTGTGGCCACATGTACAAGGACTCTGCTTATCCCTGTGCCCATCAAGTCACCAAACACCCTTCCTGGAGGTGGTGTGGAGATGGGCACCGTGCTCAGGAACGCGCTCATTTGGGAAGATGGTACATGGCTGGCTTTTCCCCCTCCTTTGGGGATGTTTTCCACCAGGGTAGCCAGTGCCAGTCTTTATCTTGGAGGCTGAAACCAGCATCTAAGCCCATTGTGGAGGCTGCCGAGAGCAGACTGGAGGAACCATTCTGGTTGCCGCCCTGGGAGGGCAAGCTTTGATGTACCAGCATCAAAAACTCACTCAAAGGTTTTGCAGGCAAAGCCCTTGACTTGCTCGTAAGCTTTGGCTTTTGGCTCATGGTGATGGTGTTTCTGAAAATGCAGAAGCAGGAGCTGTGGCTGTAACCCTGCCGGATAACTCAGCTAATCCCAGTGTTACCCTAAGACTGCTCTAATGTGCTATAATGCAATTAGAGCATCACCAGAGGGCTTTCTGGCTGCGCTTGATGAGACTTGGCTTAGCAACCGTGTGCGGTGCCTGGATGGGTCTCACTGGTGCGTACTGGAGCCAAGCCAGTTAAAGCTGGTTTGGGTGTATGGATGCAATTGCCACAGAGCTATCTCCATAGCGTGGCTGGGATCTTCCTGATCCTGCCGTTCCCTGTCCCACCCTGTATCCCCATCTGGCTGTACTTGAACTACAGCCTCTGCAAGTCAAGACAATCTGCCCAGTCATGGGATCCAGGGAATGATGCAACCATCTCCTGGGCTTTTCCTTCCCAAAGAACACCAGCTTCCCGGGAGCGTTTTGCGGAAATAGAGGCATGTGGGATGCCCTGCCATCAGAGCCATGGCATGGCTGGAGGGGAGGGACACCCAGTGAGATGCTTGTCCCTCTCTGCAGAGCACCTGATGAGATGCTTGTCCCTCTCGTGTCCCCATGCAGCACTCTCTCCATCTACGGGATCAACCAGGCGGATGAAGCCATCTACCAGTGCATCGCCGAGAACAGTGCCGGTTCCACGCAAGCCAGCGCTCGCCTGACGGTCCTGTGGGCAGATGGGCTGCCCGGGCCTCCCCAGAGCGTGAAGGCTGAGACAGTCTCTGCAACCACCATCCAGGTGTCTTGGAAGGAGCCTCTGCAGAACACCAAGGAGATCATCGGCTACGTGCTGCACATTCGGAAAGCTGCAGGTACGGTGCTCTACCCACTGCCCAGAGCATCCCCAGCCTTCCCATGATTTAGTAACGTGGCCCACCAGGGCTGCACTGCAGTAGACAGTGCTGCCACCCATGGTCTCCATCATCTCCTGAAAGACAGAGATGAGGCAGTAACACTGATGTAAATACCAAAAGGGTGGGGAGGGTGAAGCTGCGTGGTCAGATCTTGCTGCCAACTTAGGTCTCTGGCGAAGCGCAGAGAAATGTCAGCAGAAAATGATGTGGGCAGATAGATATCCACCTCAGGGACCAAAACTACCACTTGCAACGTCTGTTTAGTCTCTCTACCTCTTGCAAAGCCTAACACTCCTCTGTTCTCTCTTTCTTTGCGCTTCAGATCCCGTGGAGATGGAGTATCAGGAGGCTGTTAGCAAGAGCACCTTCCAGCAGCTAGTGACTGATTTAGAGCCCTCGACCAGCTACAGCTTTTATATAAAGGCTTACACCTCCCGGGGTGCCAGCAAAGCCTCCGAAGTCACAGTGGTGAGCACGCTGGGAGAAGGTAAGGAGCGCTTCGCGCTTGGACCATCAGATGCTGAAACCCGCTGTGCGTAGCAGCAGCGCCCGTCACCCCGATACCCACTCCGGAGCGCTTTGGCACATGGCCCGCGGTGTTGATGCTCCTCCTTCCCTCTCCTCCTCGTACTCCGGGATATTGTGTAAAATTCACCAGTGTCCTTCCGCGGGGGTTGACTGATTGCCTTAACGGCGGCATTGCCTCTCGCAGCTGATGCTGTAGCAGGGGCTGAGCACAAGTCTGGCTGGTCTCGTGCATCGCAGCCCCTCTGGGCTTTTCCTAAACTGCTTGCTAAATGCAGATTTCCTGTTCAAGCAGCATCTCAGCATCCTCCAGCAGCTCCGGTACTCACAGCTCTTACTTGATAGGTACTACATTTTTTCTGAATTTGAATTTTTTTCTGCTCTACCCTGGAGAAATCAAGCTAGACCTGAGCTGTCCTGACCTACAAGTCCCTGCCTCAGGGCAGCCTTCCCTTTCAGTGGGAAGTTAGGGTGATCTCCAAGGCTTTTCCCCTGACTCAGCCTCCCAGATGTGGGCACCAGTTAGCTTCCCCAGTAAGAAAGTGGGTGCTCTAATGCAGGACCCTTGCACACAGACACCAGAGCGAAACCATAGCCCCAGTGTGATCTGTCAGCTGGCATTTTAGGAGCATTTTCATAGAGACTCATGTACCTCTCCAGCACCTCGGGATCCTGGCTCATCTCACATGTCTCTGGATCATTGCATCATTCTTGTGAACACTTGGTAATTATGAATTTGCAGCAGAGAGGGCCTTGGGTGTGAGGATGTTATTTAGGATCAAAAGAAAAAGTGCATTGACTTCTAGGTGGGGGATCCAGTTCTCATTCCATCTTCAGCCCAGCAGATGTTTACTACAGCATTTAAGCAACGCCGCCAATAAATCCTCGCCCTGCTGGGTTGTTACCCTGTAAGTTTGTTTTCCTTGGTACTCGGCAGGGAATCGGTCACCCTTAGAGTTTGTTTTTCCTTCCAATTTAGAGACAGAAGGATGGACTAAGGCAAAACTTGAAACTCCTTGACCCGATGCTGTGAGTTCAGCTACTGGAGCTAAAAGCCAGCCATGCTTCATGGAGCTTGGTGTTTCTACAGAAGTCTGGGTCAAGCTAGAGAGGACTTTTTGTCATTATTACCTTCAATTACAGCAGGAATAGTTAGGTATCTGGTAATGGGATCATAAATTTCCTGGCGCTCTGAAGTTTCAAGCATCACTGTCCTGCTCTGCTACCCTTTAAAAAAGGCTTGTCCTGTGTAACGAAGCTTCAGCAATTAGCTCTGTGTCCAGGATGGACAAGCTGGCCTGGTTAAGATCACTCAACCCCAGCTCGCGTTTGCCTAGTAGGAAGACAGAGGGAGATCTAAAAGCCCCAGTTCTGGATTGACTTGTTTGCTTTGCTTCACTTGGGTGCTTTTGTGTCACCGGATTGAGGTCTTGCTGGAGATTTGTCTTTTCTCACAGCCAAGCCATTTCACCCCGTGCCTTCCCGAGGTGCACCGGAGAGCTGTGACTCCCCCAGGCTCGGGGAGCCCCGGGGTCTGTGCTAACAGCACGGGAAATGGATGGGATTTCCCCCCGACACGCCGTGTCTCGGCTTTGCCAGCCTGGCTCAGCACGACCCGTGTGAGATGTGTGCAGGGATGGGTGCCAAGCCCCATGGTGGCAGGACCTCCCGTGTCACCACGCTGCCGTGTCCTGCCTTGCCTGGAAAGGACACGGTGGGTGAATCTGCCAGCCAGGGGCGGCTGGGCAGAGCCGGTGCAGTGCTTGTCAGAGTGGCCAGCTGAGATGCTGGAGACTGGCCTGAATGACCATGTTATACTGGTTTTGTCTGGAGTAGGAATATGGTGAAGGTATTGAGGAGCGGGGCTGCTTTCGGCTCAGGGAGCTCAGCTTTTCGGGACTAGGAATACGCTGAGGGTGTGTTTGTCTGAAGCCTCCAATGCTTTCTAGAAGCGCGGTGCTCCTTCCTTGGTGCCAGTGATAATTTTGTATAAAAAGTAGAAGGGAAGACGCTGTAGAGAAATGGCCCAAGTGAACCTTGTCCTCCATAAACTTCTCTCGCTAGGAAGGTCCTCCTGTCTCCTCCCTGTCGTTCTCCTGTACACCGTTTCACAAATGCCGTGGTATTTTAAATCTCAAAACTCTCTCTGCTTCATTAAGCAGCACACGCTCCTTGTTCTTGTCTTTTAATGCTTTTTAGGGTTTTCTCCAGGACTTTTTGACATTTCTCTAGGATGAAGACTGTTCCTTTAGTCACCTTCGGCTAAAGACGCCTTCAAGAAGAAAGTTGAAATGACCTGGGGAAAATTCCAAACAGCACGGAAGAGGAAAACAAGTATCCCAGCCCTTAGCATGAGGGAGATGCCTCACTTATAGTAGATCCATATTATGTCTTATATATACTTCTGTGAAGCACGTATACACTGGTGTGTGTGCATATATTTATACACACACGCAGATATACTCCATCTGTATACACTTATTTGTGTAATAACATTATAAACAGCACATGCATTCTGCAAGTGCATACCTATAATCAATATTATACATATATATATAATCAAAGTTTGAATAAATACTATATATTCCATACTTTTGAAGGAGAGAGATTCTTGTGGTTTTTATTAAATGTAAGGCTCTGCGACCATAAAAATAAAGCCAACTCTTCACAAATCAGGATGGCCCACATCAGTGTTTCTTTGTCCATGGGATCATGCGATTTCCCTTTCTGTGGCGTTTTTACCCATCATCTGGAAAACGATGCTTTAAGCTACAGTCCAGCTTCTCAGAGGGGGGATTCAGACAATTCCTAATTTTGCCCTAAAGGGAACTGGGACATTTAGAAAAAAAGAGTATTTAATTGGATTGCAAAAATACGCAGTCTTGGGAAGAATGGTGCGTTCTGGTATAAATAGAATTTACCCTGTGTTTTGCACCCAGAAATTGCTAAGCACAGCCTTCCCATCAATGAAATCAGAATAAATCCTTGCAAGAAGAGGTACTTCAACCCATTTTTTTCCCATTGGCAGCACTCAGGCAGGATGGGATCTCATTAACCTGACCCAAGACAGCTGATCTCTGAGTCTTTCCTCCTGAATCCACATGGAGATGCTCATCAGTCAGCGAGGACTTGCTCCTCTCCCCATGCTTATTCGGAGGGCATCAGGCAAAGCCCCTGCAACCTGAGGAGAGCATCACTTTGGGAAGAGACAGGATTGCCCAGACCCTCCTGCTCGCCAGGAGAGATGTTTTTCCTTCCCTTAAACCTCCTGGTGGGAAAGCTTGAGCTCTTAGTGCCTGGGAAAAGGCAAACCATTGTGCTGTGCAGTTTTCACTGAATTTCACTGAATTTTTTTGGAGTTGGAAGGGACCATAGAGATCATCTAGTCCAACTCTCCAACTCTGCCTTTACTATTAAATGGAGGAAATGCCCTTTTTAGCTCTCATCAGTCTTAGTTTGGCACGGGCACATTTCATCTGCTTTTCACCACCGCTCACTAAACAGCCGTGCTGAGCTCTGCCAAAGGCTGGGTTTGCACATATTGTCCTTTAGAGACCCTTTGGGGAAAAATCAAGACAAAAAACCAGCATCGGTCCAATACAAACCCAGCAATCCTTATATCTGGGAACTTCTGAGCTTGTAGGCTTGTGGAATTGGAAAAATAGCTCTACCTCAAAGCCTGGAGGCTGCTGGAGAAGCCTGGCTGTTGTTCTGCTGGATAATTTTGCTGGAGGGTGTAGCTGAGCTTGCTGCCCGGTACAGCAGTGCCCGAAAACCCTTCTCCCGGTGCCAGAGCAGAGCCCTGGGCAGGGCAGAGCCTCCAGAGCCTGATGCTTTTCACCTTCTGAGTGGTGCCAAGAGCTGGGGAACTGATGGGAACATTTGGCCTGGGGGTGTTTTGTGGAAATGAGGTGAAAAAAAAGTCATCAGTGGAACATCCTGCTGAGACACATCTTTGCGTTGGTGCAATCAGCATGTGAGAAAGGGAGGGAGAGGGGAAAGAAGAGGCCTGGAGGGGGGAAATGTGCTCCTGTGTGTCCCAGCACTTCACAGGGCTCCGGGGCAGGGTCTGTGCAGAACCAGCTTTGGAAAACCCAGATATTTACATCGTAAGAAAATTTGCTTTGGTTTGGAAATCTTTGCCTCTCAGCCCAAGGCAGGATGGGGTCAAACAGCTTTTTTGGGGCCCTGGGGATGAAATGGCCATGGCCCCCTGCTACAGCACATCCCGAGAATAAGGGTTTTGGGACATTGACTGGGGCAAAAGGCGTCCTGGTGGACTTTGAATCAGGCTGTGTGACCCCGGGCAGCAGCAGGGACATCTTCCCAGCTAAACCCCTGTGTGTGTGTGTGCCCCTAAGGCCAGGTAAGTGCCTGCCTACCAAAAGAAGCCAGCCTCAGCCATGCAGGGATCTCAGGCTGCTCAGGTATTTAGGGCTGTTAATGAAGATGCCCCGGTTCTCTCCTCAGTCCCCAGCACAGAATCACAAACCTCCCTCCTAAAGCCGACGGGGAGAGCAAGCTCCCGCACCCCCTGCAAGCCAGTGCAGGTACCTAGCACGCTTTCAAGACGGATGTCTCTAACTCCATCCCTTCTGGTTCCTTCCTCCCCAGGGGATTAATCACTCTGAAAGGTCCTCACTACCCTCAGGGCGAGGGCAGAGAAGTGGAATTTGGGAATGCATTGCCAAAGTCGATGCATTCCTGCCCTGACCCGGGGCGGGGGTGCTGAGCATCAGATTGCAACCCGAGTGTAAAAGTAGCCTCTTTGCTTGCTGAACCAAGCAGAGGAGACCCTTGGAAACCCCTACAACTCCCTGAAGAAGCTCAAAGCTCTTAAACCAGGATCTGGTCTGATCTGATTTTTTTCTCAGTCTCATCTAGCCCGTTCTTTGGTGCAGTGACCATGGGGAAAGGCTGCTGGGGATTTTCACATCATGCAGACTTAAAAAAAAACCAAACAAAACCACGTGCAACCCACTCTCTGTCTTTTTCTCTCTCTGTTTCAGTCCCAGCCATGCCATCCCTCTTTATCAAAGTCATTAACAGCACCGCCGTCCAGGCTACGTGGGAGCCCTCCATCAAACTGGGCCAGCACGAAGGCTTCAAGCTGTATTACCGCAAAGTCCACCTCTCCCAGTACATGGGTCCGGTGCTGCTGCCCAGCAACGTAACAGCGTACAACATTACCCACCTGGGTGAGTACGGTGACGGCCTGATCCACCTCCCCTCCTGACCCTGGGAGAGCTTGTCCTGATGGCAGAGCTCGGCTGTGCTGCACAGCCACTAGACGGGAGATGCTGCAGCGCTCCCCCAGGTTTTGGGGGTGCTCTCCCCGTAGCAGGGACTTGTTTGCAGCCTCTTGTGTGTGTTCGGTAAGATGCGCGTTTCCTAAATGAGCATCGCTTGGGGAGATAACGTTAGTGATTAAACCTGAAGCGGCCTTCCTGTGTCTCCATCGAAACAGATGCGTCGGTGGTGTATGAAGTCAAGCTCCTCGCCTACAACCAGCACGGGGATGGAAATTCAACTGTCCGCTTCGTGTCCTTGAGGGAGACTGTGGAGAGGACAGGTGAGACGGGACGTCGGTCTCGGTGGTGGTTTGTGAAAACCGCTTTGCAGGAAGGTGGTGAGGCCTCTCCCAGACACATCCCCCAGACACCGGGGCTCGATTCCCCCATCTCACTTTCAGCCACTCGTTTATTTTCAGCATCATCACAAGTAATGGTGAAGCAAAACTCTGCAGGGCTGGGACCTCCTGGTGCTGGTAGGGGTGGCTTCCCTGCCATGTGGCTTGCACCATCCCTGTTGGCCCTCGTTAGCATTAATGAGCCCACACCTCTTTGCAGCATTGATAAACCTGGTGACTTTTTCCACTAAGGTGGGGAGAAAACAACCCAAATGCTCCTGTAATTGCCAATTTTGTTCCTTAAGCTCCAGCCAGAGGTGAGGCCATGAACATGAACAAAACCTCCATGCTTAAGCTAAGAGCTGCCATCCTTGAGTGCAATGTGGTACACAGAGCATCTCTGGAGCATTCCTGGAGCTCTCCAGGAGCTCTCCTGGATATTTTACTGGTGCTGGGAAGGGAGGATGCATGGCTTTGGAAAGAGGGGCTGCAGAGCATGAGCACTGCATTATGTGGCAGAAAAGGGGAAGTCTCTAGAGGGAATCTAACTGATCACACCTTTCATATTCATCTATGTGTAAAAAAACATCCTGCTGCTCTTGGAAGCCTTTTAAGCCTTCCAGTGGGAATATCTTCAAGAGACAGTTATTACTCCTCTGTCTGTGTTGGAGTAAATACTGATTTTGTTGGCTGCTCGGTGCTTTTCACCAGGTATCCGCATGCTCTGGCTGGGTGCCCGCCTCTCACCTCCCAGCTCAGGCACAGGGTTTGCAAAACTTAACAGCGGTGTCTTTTCTGGTCATTAATTGTGTCTAATAACAGCAGCCTGGGTAATGGGGTTGGCTCTCTACAGACCTAGCAGAGGTCCTGTGCTTGCTGTGAGTGCCTTCCTACAGCACGAGGAGCAGGGGGGGTTGCTTTGGCAGGCGGTGACACCCCCTCTCCGGACCCCCATCCCGCTCACTTCATCCCCTTACACAGCTCCCAGTGCTGTCCAGGCTCCAGCTTTTGCTCTGGGCTCCCCAAAAGGTGGAGGAGCAACAGGCAAACACCACCACTGACCCCCCTCTCTCCCCTTTTCTTCCGGCAGTGCTGAATCCCCCTTGCGACTGCATGAAGGACGAGCAGAACAACAAAACCTCCACCACCGGCATCATCATTGGGATCCACATCGGCGTCACGTGCATCATCTTCTGCGTCCTCTTCCTCATGTTTGGGTACAGAGGAAGGTAGGGGTTGCTCGTGCCGCTGTTCATGGCGGGGGCCGACAGTCCCCTAACGTCATGTGGGTGTCACCCCCGGGGTGATGACGGGCTGTTTCCCGTGCACGTCTCGGGATGTGCGTCCTGTGGCGTGTGATTGCGCAGCCCGGCTCCCGTGAACGCCGGGTGCTGTTTGCAGCACAGCTCCTGCACCCCAGGAGCTTCTCTGAATACACCCCATCAGCTCTGCTCCCCATCGAGGGAGCTGGTACTTCCTGGGAGCATCACTACTTCTGCTCCGGCAAGCCCTGATCCTCCCTGTAAACCAAAAGCCCTTTCACAGCGAGGGGAAGAGCCATGACTTTATAGGAGGGATTTAAGGAGTGAAGGAACAAGGATAAGCCAGACTCCGGCTTGGGGGAAGGAAGTGGGGGGAGGCACCGACTTTGCTCACCCTCAGGCCCCGTCTCTTTATTTTTCAGGCTGCTGATGTGCAAAAATGTGCAGGAGCAGCTGTCCACCCCGCAGATCCCCAGGAGCCAGCGCAGTGCCACGGGGCTCGTCCTGAACGGAGCCGCTCGCAGGGACAGGGATGACCGGGACCTGAATGGAAAGCAGCTGGATATGAATGAGCTGGAGAGGTTATTCCCAGCATCTCCATCCCAGGAGCAGCAGGATAAGGGAAGAACGGTAAGTCCAGCGGGATGGGAGCACGCCTGGGAAGCGCAGATGCAGCTGCATGTCTAAGAGCATCTAAGGTGACCTGCCACCGTCGTTGCATTGTCCCCTTCTCTCTCTCCAGGTGGCTCACAGCCCACCAGCCGCCCACGACGACACCCAGATATCCACACTCCCTCTGGATGAGTTCAGCATCATCGAGGAGCAGCCAGACCCCCTCCCGAAAAGCCCCCGCGGGGGCAGCCCCGCAGCTCCGGCTCCTGAGCACGGTCCCACCAATGAAGGATAAAACTCGCCAAGACTCGAACCCTCTTGTAGGAGTTACCAGAAACCAAACCCGCGGCTGGTGATGTCTTTACAACGAGTCGTCAATCTCAGGTCAATTGAAGATTTCTACAGTCTGATTGTTATTTTTTTGTTTTGCTTTATTTTTATATATATATATAAATATATATATATGTATACAGCCTTTTGGAAACTCTGTGAAGTTGATCTTTCTGACCTCTCTCAGGCCTCTCGGTGTGTTCCTTCCGATGACGGCTTTATCGAGACTGGTCACGATGAATTTTCCCCACAGCTGCTAAGTAAAAGACTCCTTGGCAGAGTTTGGCAAACTTTCCCGTCTCTGACAAACTGGGGATACGGTGGAGCCTCCTTCTCTTGGCATCCCAGACTTTTTCCTCATCAGCAGCTTTAGGACTACTTTTTGGATCTATTTTTTATTTCCAGAAGACTGGATTCGGAGAAATCCTTTTAACTTGACTCCAAAAATTGAGGCCCGGGGAGGCCGTCTCTCCGTGGATTTGATGATTTTGTACACTTTCGCTATTTCTCAGGATACTTTTTTTGCTGATTGACTCAAAATAATACGAAAACAAGAAAAAAGAAAAAAAAAAAGTGTGTGTGTCAAAGGATGCCTGCCTGAGGGCTACTGAAAGACTTGGACAGACAACCCGAGTGAACTCAGAACCTACCTCAACCGGAATGAATGTCTTCTGGGAAGCAGAAATACCTGCGTCTTCCTTCGTGTTCAAAAAAACAAGTAGTGTAGCACTTGGTCAGTACAAGCTTGGTCCTACCTCAGCCGTCATGCTCTGTACCTGCCGCCTTGGTGGTTTTGTTGTCGTCCTTCCCATGTAAAGCACTTCCAAACCTTGAAAGCAATGTTCTACCTCAAGCGTGATAGAAACTCGTGTGTGAGAGAGAGTGTGTGTGTGTGTGTGTGTGTGTGTCCTCTCCTCTCCCTCAATTCCTGCCTCTCCCACCCAGCCCCGCACGAAGCAAGATGCTTCGCTAGTGTTATGAGCTTTACTTTTAGGCATGTAGTGGGGCTCCGGTATGATGTTTTTGCGTGGCAGAGATTTGTGACGTGGTTTTTTTTTACTTTAAAGACTGTTGGGGCCATTACAGGCACGTGGCTCGATGCCCTGTGGCTCGCTGGCACCGGTGCTCTTGCAGGGCCAAATTTGGCATTGGTGGTGGTGGCTGCCTTGGTCCATCCCAGGCATATTCAGGATACACCTCCCCAAGGCTGATTCCCCACAGGATGATTTATGGCACGTGCCGGCACAAGCAGCAGCCCCCCGGGAGGTGGGACCTGGTCATCACCATCTCATCCCTTCTAAGCCCACCCTGCCATCAGGAGCACCTACGAGGAAAACCTAATACAGCACTTCCCAAACCCCTTGAGATGCTACTGAGCTGCTCCCAGCTTCTCCAGCGTATTTCCAGCTCCCTGGGGCTCATCCCAGGGTGGGCAGACATGGCCAAAGGGTGACCTGAGCCAAAAAGGTCTCACTTCCCTGGGAGGGATGAGGCGTGGAGGGCTCCTGGATGCTGATGCGGAGCAGGACCCTGCGCTGGAGGATGCTGGTGGCTGCCAGCAGCTGCCCCTTCCCCATGCCCAGGGTGGGCAGAGCAGCTCCCAACACCAAAGAGAGGTTTTGTGTGTGACCCCCCAATCCTCTAGGGACCAACCACCAATGTGCCACCATCATTTTTGGGTTGTCCTGGCATGGTGCAGCCTCATGAGTTGGTGTGTGACCAGTGTTGTCCATGGGGCGAGATGGGGGCACGCACGGGGACAGGGACATTGGCCAGCCCTTTCCCTGCCCCGTGTGTTGGTTAAAACCAGGTGAATGTGAAGGTTTGAACTCTTTGTGTAGGTGGTGGTAAATCAAACGGCACCGTATTTGCAAGGAAAGGTGAAAGGAATCAGGAAAAGAAAGGAGTTTAAGTTAAAAAAAAAAAAAAATCATATTTTTTTAAATGGTACCAGTGGGAGAGTCCCTTGTGTCAGAAAGATCCCCCGTCGCCTTTCCATCTGGCAATGGGATGCTACCGGTAACTGTGTGAATCCTGCAATACACGTGATGATAAGGGGAACATCTCTTCCCCTGCGCCGCGTCCTGGTGCTGGGCTGGGTTAGCTGTGAGCAGGGCTCTCTCCTTCCAAATCGTCCAGCTTGGCCCAAGCAGATGGAACGGCATTGACCTTGAGAGCAAGGAGCTCTTGAGGCTCAGTGTTCGTAGCCGTCGCCTGGTAAAATTCCTCCTGTAGACATCTTGCAGGACAGAAAAAATGTGAAGGGTTAAACTTAAGTATTAAACCCTCAAAGAGCCTCTCCCCACCCCACCAAAGAGGCTCAACGGGCCGATTCCTGCTCACACCTACCTACTGTGGGGGGATGCTCCCTCCCGCGGGATGCTGGACCTGGAGCCAGCCTGGGAAGGGACCATGGCGGGGACAGCACTGGTGGCACCACGCGAGACCGGTAGCACAGCTCATCGTGGGAGCCGGAGGCTGCCGGGGCTTGGAAAGGGCAGGGGGAGGGAGGAGGAGATGCCAAACGGTTGAGTTATAACCTCATATCAAAGAAATCCCCATCTCCTCCTGCCGCCCCGCTCCCGCTCCAGCCCAGCTTTGCTTTTTATTGCTTTTTTGCTTTTTTTTTTTTTTAAATGTGTGTAACGCCGACGTTCACATTGAATAAGTACTGTTGCCAAAGTGAACACAGAATTTAGACTAGCTTTCAGCTCAGACTTCCTGGAGCTGTGAACATGCTATTAATTTAATATCATATTATTGTGATATTGTAATAGTAACAAGTATTTGTCACTACTTCCTTTTATTAAAGGGAAATGCTGTGCCATTTGACTAGTTGAAATACGATAGTATGTCAAGAATAGAGCTTTTTCTTTTCTTTTTGTTTTTAAATAATTATGCAGAAATGTAATGGCTTAAACCAATGCAGGTTATGTGTTGGTTTGAGACGGTTGAAGATGGATGTGAATCTTTAAAGAGTATTTTTTAGATGTTTAGCTTTTCCTCTTTTTTGGGGTTTCTTTTCTGCTCTTGTCAATCCCTACCATTGGGACCTAACGTAGACGGTTGCGGCAGGTCAGCCCCTGGAGGTCCAAGAGGCTGAAGTCTGGAGATCCAGCAGGAGAACATGGTCTTCCCTGAATTATCCATGCCTCCCAAGTCTACCAAACTGGGCAAAAAAACCCTCTTGCAATGGCACGTTCTGGCTTTGTGCTGTGGCCTTCCCTTCGCCCCGATAATTCATTTATACACCTCAAACATATAAGCAACAGCTTTTTTCCCCCCCTTCCCCTGGCCTTTTCTTCACGGGAGGAATCAGAGTTTTATCTGGAGATAAAGCCACTGGATAACAGGCAGGTGTTGGATCCGGTGCAAGCTGCTGGCAACCACCCGTGTTTGGGGTAGGAATCTCATCCTCTAGCATTTTTCCAAGCAGATAATTCCACTAATTCAACTTGCTGCCTTTTCTGGGCAGATCCAAAAAAAAAAAACCCTCTTGCTTTTCTTTCTTTTCTGGCTGTGGTGAGATGAAATTACAGCAAGGAATAAAGTACCCAAAAGCTGATATTTTTTTTTTTTTAATTGTTTTTTTTCGTAACCCATAATGGGCACAACCTATTCTTGGAGCTCTCAAGTTTACCAGAGATGGCTGCTACCTCAGGGATAGTATCCACATTGTCTTTAGTTGAACAGGGAATAGTTTTATGCTGTGACAGGGTATTTTTCACGCTGTTGGATTCAGGTATTTATTTGTCTACCGTATCTTTCTTCTTCTTCCTTGTTTTGTAAAGACGCTGAAATATTTAAGTGCTGGACCAGTTTGGGAATTTTAAAGCTTCCACCCAAAATTATACCAAGGGACTGTACGTTTTAAGTTGGCAATAAAAGAGGAGAGAAACTACAAAGCGTTGTTGCTTCTGGATGGTGAAGGGGAGGTTTTTGCTGCCCGTGAGGGTGTTTCTCCGGGATAACCACCCCACGGCATTTCAGGGAGGAGGGGGAAAGGGGTGCAGTGTCTGAGCCCTCTCTGAGCTGAGTGACAGCACTTGGGTCTGGGAAGATCGGTTTTAAAAAAGGAAATTAAAAGCTTATCAAAATAAACGGCAGCGGCACGGGGGGAGCTACTTACTGACTTCATCTGTGCAAACAGTATTTGGAAATCCATCCCTCCCCGTGCTGCGCCAGCGAGGGCAGAGTCAAGATCCTATCTGGCAACTTGATGCCTGCTCATTTATCCCCCTCGCCCGCCAAATTAAAAAAAAAAAAAGAAAAAGAGGGAAGGGAAGGAAAGGAAAGTGAAGGAAAGACGCCTTGGGCTGGAGCCGCGGGCAGGGAGATGCTGGTGGGGGGCCGTGGCACCGAAACCCACCCTAAGGCTGGGAATCGGTGAAGTTTCCTCCCAGAAACTTCCTTTCCTCCCTTTCTGGGTCTCCTCCCAGAGCAGAGCCCGAGCTTCAGCATCGGGTAACAAGAAGGGACGGGGCCGGTGCAAAGCCCAGCGAGTCGGGGGAAAAGCCCGATTTCACGGGGCTTTGGATCAGGGTCTTACTTACAAAGCAAAGAGGGATTTTTTTTTTTTAATTATTTTTTTTTAACTTTGATCATATTTCCATCGTGTAAACTTGCAATATCTTTGCGTTTGTAATAAAGTAATAATAAAGACGATGCTAAACCTTTGTCCCAGTCCTCTTCGGGAATCAGCTGTTAAAGAGTAATATTAAAAACCCAAATTGCAAAGCACTTTTCTACTGTTTATTTTCTACCTTTCTTACTTTGAACTGTCTTGATCTTTGAAATCCCACTGATCCTACGATTGTTAGCTCTGTATAAAAAAAAAAAATAATAAAATAAAACCCAGTTTTTTTGTAGTTTGCGCTGTTTAGATTTTAGCCTGTGGCTACTTGTACAAGAAAAATAAAGCTAGAATAAATGAGCTCGAGCGGTTCAGCCTGAGTGGTGCTTTCTTCATGCGGAGGGCTGGAAAGAGCAGCTTCCAAAATGCAGTTTTTAAGGGCTGAGGAGGTTTTGGGGGGTTTTCTTGCTGCTTTGCTCATAAACCTTGGGCCAAGCCATCAGCAGAGGCGGGCTGGAGCATCAGGGGCTGCTGGTGGCTCTTTGGCAGCTGGGGAGGTGGCTGAGACGAGGACCTCCAGGGTCTCGGTGTGATACCTCGTGCTTGGAGGTGCAAATTAATTTCCAATTAATCTTGGCTCTCGCTCAGCTATTGCTGCCGCCTGCTTTTCCCGCTGCCTCAGGCGCTAGCGGGGCATCGCTTTACCTGGTGGCTCTTTGCAGAAACCCTGGATTAAAGCCATGCTCCAGCCTTTTCCTGCCCAGCTGCAAACTGGTCTGTGATGGCCGAGGTGGGATGAGCATCCCTGGGAGCGGGCACCACCAACTGGGACGGCACAAACCTCGGCATCTCGGGCGGAGGGGTTAAACCCAACCTTCCCATCTCCACAAGGTATGAGCCGGGGATGAAGCCCAAAGCCTAATGACACAACGGTGACCATGAGGCTGAAGGTATCTGGCCTATCCCTGCCCTAAAACGGGGGCTGTGAACCACGGGCCATCCTCTTGCAACTGCCCCATGTGCTACATGGAGAAGGAGGGTTTGATGGTGGCTCAGCGCTCGGTCCATTTTCTTTATCCCACCTGAATAGATGGCTGGTACGGGGGTAATAGTGATTTTTGGGGGGCTTAATTAATCCCAGTGGGGACACAGACACAACGCTGCAGGGACTGAAGGCGCCTGGCCAGCTCGCACCAGCCAGAAAGCCAATCTGGTTACGACAGCCTGTATTTTTGGA
Organism: Arenaria interpres; assembly: GCA_013399435.1. Lineage (NCBI taxonomy): Eukaryota > Metazoa > Chordata > Aves > Charadriiformes > Scolopacidae > Arenaria > Arenaria interpres. Next base: position 257,238 of record VXAK01011327.1, read on the forward strand.
CTGTTTCAGCCCCATTTTCAGGCGCTGCCTGTGCAAAGGCAGGGAAGGGAGCTGGAGGCAGTGCCCCTCTGTGCAGCTCGAGCTGCAGGAGCCGACCTTCCAGCTGCCCACGAGCATCGATTCACCGCCAAATTTGACATATTGCAACCCCTCTGGCCTTCTCCAGGTCCTTTTAGGGTTTTTTTCTCGCTTCCTTTGCACCATCCTCAGCCCAAAAGTCCCTCCCAGGACAAGGGCGACTGCAGGGACAGTCCCAAGGGACAGTCAAAGCGAAGGGGAATCAATGAGTGAGACCCAGCCCAGCAGCACTTTCTACAGAGGGTTTCAACAAGCAGGTGAGTGAAGAGTCACTTCAAAGAACCCCCCTGGAAGCTCTCGAAACTGCTAAACTGCAGCATGGATTGTTTAAATATATACTTCATAATAAATACAAGCATAAAAACCTGATTTCGTTTCCCGGTGGCAACGCAAGAGGTGAAAAAAAGATCAGAGCTGTCTCACTCGGGGGGATTTTCGTGTAAGTTCAGTGGAATATGGTGCTTCAAATAGCAGCTGCAAAGTCAAGGTATTGTATAGAGCTGGTGGCTTTCATTAAAAAAGGACTTTTCTTGCCTTCACAGCAATAAAACAGAGGCTTGACGATATTAATCTAAAGTCTTAGAAACTAAGGAAATAAAAAAACCCAAGCAATACGTTTATATCGCTTTGATTTTTGGCTGTTGGAAATACTACTAATCTCAAAAAACCCCTCTACCTGAGTTGTCAAAACTCATCTTTAATAAAAGAAATCTCCTTTTGACCACGCACATTCAAATTTCTGCTGGAAACATCTCGTAGCAGCTCTTCAGCTCCGAAATACAGAAAAAAAAATAATTGTTTTGGCTACTTTCGGCTCCGGACGCCGGGTTCCTGCCTCGGGTATCGCTGGAGAAGATGTTACCGCTAATATCCCAGTTATAACCCTGCCAACACAGGGAGAATTTATAATATCCCATAAAGCCCTAACTATCCAAAAGGTCATTTTCGCACTAATACGGCTTGGGCATTACTGTTTCATTTGCTGACACTTTTACGAAGCCACGCTTAATTCCGGCACGGCTGCTGTAAAACCTTTATAGCGACGGTCTCTGCCTCGAAAAATAATCTTTAAAAATCAAGAGCTGGAACATCTTCATCAGAGGGTGCAGGCGGCCGCGAAAGGCTCTCAGGCCCCCAAAACCCAGGGCTGGGCACCCCGACCCACTGCAGACCTGGTTGGGGGGGGTTTAATCCTCAAATCTGGGTCTCCAGCCCTGTCATTCACAGCATCATCAGAGCCTACCAATGCTCCCTGCCCTGCCTAAATTAAAAGGCTCCTAATTTCATACAAAACTATCAAACCCACATCTTGCCCAGAAAGCCGTTTTCCTCAGCGCTAAAATAGCTAAATTAGTCTTGCTCGGCGTCGTGAAGGAGCTTGTCTTGTTTATTGAGCGATAAATATAAAGGTACAGTAACTAAATTCATCAGTCCCTAAACACAGCCGCTGGGAACGGCCATTTCCACCATCCAATCTACGATTGCATGAATATTTCAGCGTCCTCTTTCCCTTGGGTGCTCGCCTTATCTCTGGAGCCTGGATATTATTTTCTGCTTTTCAGCTTTTTGGATGTATTGGAGGAAATGTCATTATTTGGACCTGGGTGGATTACAGTTGACTTTCCTAAGCCAATTTATATTGGCAAGCTGCTGTTTTTAAAAACCCCTATAAATCACTCCTATGAATTTTAATAATATAATGTGGTTTCAAACATGCTCCCTTAATACGTGACACACTATTACAGCCGGCAATATCTCCTCGGGTCACGAACTCCGTTTTACCATCACCTTCGGCGAGCGCCGCGGGGAGACGAGCGATGCTGCGCCCTGAATTATGGAAATACCCGGCTCCTGCCCCAAATCGCTCGTCGCGGGGATTGCCATTTAACGGCGCGCAAAAAAACCCCACACCTCTGCTCACGCCGCCCCGGCAGCAGCTGATGTTATCTGCCTATAACCAAAGCGTAAAGAGGTGGAATTAAATCTTAATTGCGTGAAACCCCTCATCTAGGGGCTCACCCCGAGCATTGGAAGAGGAAAGGGAAGGGGAGGGGGCTGGAATTTGGCTCCAGTCCCCTCACCTGCGCTGAGCACTTGCAAACTCATCGCAGCTGCCCAACCCCGTCACAGAGGGGTGACCTTTGGAAGATGGGTCTGAAAGCACCGAGCTGCTGGGGAAGAACCGACGTGGCTCCCCTGGAGGGTCCCCTCAAGCCTGACCCCATCCTCCCCCAGGGACCAGGGGTGCTCCCCCAACCCCACATCACCCCGTGAGCCCCAAACGCTCCCCGAGACAGCCCCCGAGACAGCCCCCATCCCTCTGCGGGGTGTTGGGTACAAGTCACAACACGGTCACCACCAGCAATAATACGTTTGGGGCCGTCTAATTAATTTCTTTATCTGAAACTTTGTTTGGAAGATCAGGAATTTCCTCCCTCCCTGCCAAGACCCTGTTCCCAAGGCAAGAAACGGGGATCCGGCGCTTGGAGTGAGACCTTAAAAGACGCTGGTGCAGAAACCACTGGGATTAGGACTATTTTCTGATATTTCCCTTAATAAAGACTTAAGACGCTCGTCCAGAGTGTGACCCCAAGCTGGGATTCGCGGCTCTAAGTGGTCCAGAAACTCCCCCACACCAGGACACGAGGCCAGACCTCCTAATCACCTACGGATTTACTTCGATGAGCTCTGCCCTCATCTTGTGCGAATTATATTAATTTTCTTCCCAGCCCCGTTGCAACAACTCCATGGCATCTGCCAGCTACCAAGGGGTGCCCACACGGTGGGGAATGGTCTCCTGGTCAGAGGAAAAATGGCTAAGAGGGATGGGGAGTAATAGCCAGGGCAGAAAGGAGCCCGGAGGAGACCTTCTTCATGATGGAGCATCTCCTGCAGTTCCTCTGGAGGAGCTGGTGATGGGGGTTGATGCTCCAGTTGTGGTGGCACCTGTGATGTCCCCACTGAAGGGGTGACTGCCTGGTTTTAGTTGCACGGGACAAAAATATAAGAAAATAATATGCACATCTGCAAGAAAGGTGATCGTTAAGGAGAAAAAAACAATAAGCAAGATCTTGCTTTTTGGCTTCTGAAGGCAGCGAGGGCTCCTCGGCCTGGGATGATGCAGCAGGGTGGGGGCAAAGGGGGGTGCCGGGACCTCCCCGGGCCCTGCTCCTTCTTGCTGGGCTGCAGCCAGCAGCCCCAGAGCAATTGCTGGTTTCATGTTCTCAGGAAAGAGGAAAAAAAAAAAAAATCCAGCTTGCACAGGGAGCGTACAAGCTTTTCAAAGGCTTTCGCTGCGATGATTTACCCTGAAATGTTGTCACGTTCATCATTAATCTATTTTTCCCCTTTTCTGTAACTTAACCTGCGACAAGTCGACATTGTAAGTGCTTGATTTTCCAAGAATAAATTACAGTTTCATAAATGGTATTTTGCTTCGCTGCTCAATTTGCAAGTGAAATGATGCCAATTGCTTTGTTCACAGGATTTTATCCAGCATGAACAATACCGTCCTCGAGATTGGTTTGGTGGGGTTTTTTTTTTTAACCCTCAAGTTATTTTCGTATCCTATATAACAGGAATACACGGCAAAGTACACGACAGCCCGTATGTTTTTGCATTATCAACTAACCACGAGCAGACAGAAGGGCACACGTGCCTATAAAACCCCGCGTACGTCGATCTAGAAACGAGATAAGTCACACACAGAGCGATCCGCTTCCCAAAGAGAAAATAATCCTTTAGATGAGAAATATTTACCGTTGCCGCACGCTGGTTTAGAGGGTGCCCCGAGTGACTTTTTACATGTGTGATTTACGATTTGGGTTTGGCAAACAACTCCCCCCTGCCCCAGCCCAGCTTCTCCCAGGGACCTCCAAGTTGCCCCATGGACCAGCCCAGCCCCCATGGGGTCTCCAGCATAAGGGTCCCTCAGACCCATCCCAAATATTGCACTTTTCATAGCAGCTTAATTTTTTTTTTAATTTTTTTTTTTTTCTATCATAAAACGATGAGAAAAAGGAAAAAAAGCATCTTCCCACCCGTTTAAATTTTTAAGATGCAGAGGGGTCCTCCTTGCTGGGGACACCGGGCTCAGCCCAGGGACAGTCACCGAGGACACCCTGTACATGGGACCACGCAGGTTGGGATGTGCCACCTTTAAACCTGCTAAATCCTTTCATCAGAGGAAGGAAAAGAGGGAAAAACCCCCATGTGTGAGACGTGGGATGCTACAAGATTTGGTTAACAGTCTCGAGCTTCTCCCAGGACCTTTTAACCTGCAGTTTTGGGGGACACCTTGAAAGAAACCACAGAATCACAAATGACCTCTTTGGGGAATATTTTGGATGTTATTCGCTGTCCTCTTTCAGTATAAGAGAAAAAGTGAATGCAAATGCTTATATTTAGAATGGAAACCTCCTATTTAAGGTGCTCCCTAATAACGCAGCAGCCCCTAATCAGAAGGTGCCCAATGGAAAGTGCTGGGTACCTTTGCAATTAATTAGACTTAATGACAACCTCCAGCAGCATCAGTGCCTGCAGCCAAGTGTCACAGGGTGTTGTAGGAGCCACCACGAAGAGCCGCGCCGTGCGTGCAACCGGGACCCGCTCCGGTCCCTCTTCCCAGCGCAATTCATTTAATGATCCTAATTAAAACACGCGTCGGCAGGTATTTCTCATGGTAAGGGGGTTCGTGGGGCCGAGGGGGAGTGGGCTCAGCCCCCAGCTCCTGCCCACAGCCCCCAGCAAGAGCCGGAGAGAGGATGGAGAGGGGAGCGAGCAGGGGAAGGAGAGGGAGCTTGGTTCGGGGGCAGCACTCGACGTGACAAGGTGCAGAAGACGACACTGTTTCTCAATAACCTCCTAACCTTCGTTAATACCGCTGTCACAGCGCAGATGTGCCGCGTTAATTAAAACGAATGGTACATGACAGAGCCGGGAGGAGAGGTGCAATAATTCCATTATTCCTCCGCGCTTGCACCTCCCAGGGCTACGTCCTTGAGGAGCGGGGCAGGGGGGGCAGGGGAGTGGGGTGCTGGCACCCATCCTGCCGAGACCGGGGGGCTCTGAGCAGCCAAAGGACCCCCGACCTGCTGCCTCCCGTCGGGGACCCGGTGCAGGAAGCCAGAAGGATGCTCGGAGCAAAGAGACGGACCCTCCTCTCCCACAATTAGCAGCCCCAAGCAGCAGACGGGCACCCACCGACGGCCAATCAAGGCTTTTGCGAAAACGCCTCATCTGCAGAGGCTGTTCCTCCCCCTCCCACACCTCTCCCTGCCTCCGTCCAACAGCATTCCCAAAAGACTAAACACCTTTGGTTTCCATGGCAGCCTGATTTTCAATGAGCATCCTTCAAGTCCTAACCAGAAAGAAAGTGTTTCATTAATGCATACAGGACACACCGGCGTCTCCCCGGGGTGACAGTGCCCCCCCCCTCCAAAACTAGCACCTTCTGCCCATAGTTTGTTGGGTTTTTTTTTTTAATTTCATTTTAGCAGATTGATGGGAGCCAACGGCCTTCGCTCCCACCGGAGCCATGGGAAGGGGCTGGCCGGGCGCTGCCGCTCACTCCTGGGGACGGAGTTTGCTTGTGGCCAGGAGAGGGAATTGGGCTGCTTTTCCTTGGAGATTAAACAAATAAAGGGCTCTCGAGGAGGCATCAGGAGGCGGCACGTGGAGGATTCCCTCCAGAGCCGCCACCTCCCCTCCAGCCCATCGTGCAGGGGACAGTGCCACCTCCCCGGCTGTCCCCTCCCAGGCTGTCCTGGGTACAAATCACCTTGGTTTATTTTCACAGAATCACAGAAGGGTAGGGGTTGGAAAGGACCTTTTGCCTGTTACCACCCAAGTTCTGCTTCCCCTCTCCCATTTAACACAAGCCCAGCGGTTGGCACACTCATGGTTTGCCATTTCTTTCGGGTTTAACCCCATTGAGTGGCTCAGCCGGACAGAGGGTGCCCGGAGCTGGGAAATGGGAAACTAATGAACCCACAGATTTGAAGCACAACACTTTGGTCCTGCAGGATTTCATCAGAAAGTGCCCAGCTAAGAGTCAAGAGACGTTCCCCACCAGCCCAGGGGCGTCCAGGGAGAGGGAAAAGCGTTATGCCTTTGCTCTGTGATGTCCAAATAAACTAACCATCAAGCAGAAGCAGGGAAATTTTTTTCCAGAGGGTTTTTTCCCCAGGGGAGGATGCGGAGGACACGCTGCCGCGGAGCCGCCCGGCGCTTCGCTGGCCTGGGACCCTTCAAAGATATTTTTTAAAAGACTCCAGGTCACGGCGCAGCCTTGGCCCTGGCTTTTCCCAGCCCGGGGGATAATTGCCGTCCAGCCGTGACGTACCCTTTTGCTGACCCCGCCGAGGTCCCAGCCGCCCTCCAGGATCTGGCAAGGACAGATATATGGCTGGAACTCGGGGGGCTCCTAAAAGCAGGTCATGCCGAAACAATAAAGCTTTGTCGGAGGCAAAGAGGGAGCGAAGCCGCGGTCAGCCCCCAACGCCGCCGCGGGATTTACTGCCCGCAGATGGGCCAGCAGTCACGGAGGATGCACCGAGCATCGCCCCGGGGCAGCCCAGGGAAGGGGGAGATGGGAAAAAGTCTCCCCACGACGGGGACACTTGGTTTGGTTTTCTGTCTGCACGTGCAGCCACATCTTTAGCTGTGGCAGAGGCTCCTCTCCGGAAAACAGGCTTTGGGAGGTCTCAGGTGGGGAAGGAATAGGTCCAAGACTTGGCTGAGGTCCCCTGCTCATTCTCAGTCCCACTGGGATGCCTACATCTGGAGCTGAGCCCCAGAGCAGGGTTTGGCCCCCAGGGAGGTTTGCTCTCCCTCATCACATCACCCAACCATGGGGTGAGCCTGGACGTGTGCATCCAAGTGTCTCAAAGGGACCTGGACCTCAGTCCTCCATCACTGAAAGGAAAGAGGGACTCTGCCATGCCAGAAGCACAAATTTATTGGATGTATTTATCCCTGAGGTTAGGAAGGAGCCACAGGGACATGAGAAAGAGCTTCTCCACCCACCAAGGGGTGGGTTGAAGATTATCAAAGGTAAATGCAGATGAAGATGCAGATACAGCTGAAATAAAAGGCATTAGTTTTCCTAAGATCACCCAATGCAAATTAATTTTAGCATATAATGACTGTCCGTCTTAGCGGCTCCTTCTCCACTTTTCTGCTTTTGAGAGGACACACAATTCTTCATTCAGACTCAAAAGCTTCAAGCACCAAAAAAACCCCCACCCCAACACATTTTCACTTGCCCAGTGGCAATACTGCTGTCTACACCGCCTGCGGCTTGTTAATAGAGAAAAGCATATTTTCCTCATCCTTCTGCAAAAGCAGCGCAGTTTTCATAACCGAATTTCAGACCAGCCTGGCAGTTTTCAGCCCGGACTCGCTCCCCCCCAGCCTGGCCACGATTCTACGGCACAGGGTAGCCCACGAGCCCCCACAGTAAAGCCTCCAGCCCTTGCACGAGGCAGCTCTCTGCCCGGATAGAAAAACCATTAGAGCTCCCAAGAGCAGAAACACATTGGAAGCCGGTAACATCATTAAATGAATATTCATAAATTATTTTGCTACATAAACAATATTAATATCACACCTTCCACCTTCAAAAGCTCATCGCAGGCACGGTTTCATTAAGACCCCAGACTTCCAGAAAAGACCGCTTGCAGACTTTCGGTTACATTTAAACTCAGCAACTTTATTAAACACTAGCAATATATTTATTTTAATAGAGTACAAAGCCTGGATTTGGCCACCCTAAAACACCACTCGAAGCGCCGAATCTCCGAACAACCCGATCAAACAAAGCTAATGTGTGCAATATATCTTGGGTGAGTAATATACAGCCACATTTCCTGCTCCATTTACCCAGTTTTAACTACACCTGACCTACTCTTATCCTAATAGAAAACGGCTGCTCTTCTCATTGCCCCGTCCTCCACACATGTTTTTCTGATAATGGCCAAACCTAAATCACTTCCCTTTCTCCTAAGTGCTGGGCACCAGCTGTCTTGCGACATTTAACTACAACAAGTCCTTTTGCAGGACCTCCAGGTTAGTTCTTGGACCTCTGGACCTCCATCCCTGTGTCCGGTCTCCATCCTGCATCTGGGCAGCGGATCTATGGCATTAGGCTCGGTGCCAGGCCCCGCACTTGGGACACAACAACCCCGTGGACACTACAGGCTTGGGCAAGAGTGGCTGGAAAGTTGCCCATTGGAAAAGGACCCTGGGGGTGTTGGTCGACAGCCAGCTGAATATGAGCCAGCAGTGGCCCAGGTGGCCAAGAAAGCCAATAGCATCCTGGCCTGTGTCAGGAATGGTGTGGCCAGGAGGACCAGGGAAGCGATGGTGCCCCTGTACTCGGCACCGGTGAGGCCCCACCTGGAGTGCTGTGTCCAGTTTTGGGCCCCTCATGACAGGAGGGACACTGAGGTGCTGGAGAATGTCTAGAGAAGGGCAATGGAGCAAGGGGTCTGGAGAACAAGTCTTATCAGAAGCACCTGAGGGAATTGGGGTTGCTCAGCCTGGAGNAGTGGTTGAGTCACCATCCCTGGAGGTATTGAAAGGACGTGTGTATGTGGTGCTGAGGGACGTGGTTTAGTGGTGGACCTGGCAGTGCTGGGATTAAGGTTGGACTCAATGATCTTAAAGGACTTTCCCAACCTAAACTATTCTATAATTCTATGATCCCAGCCCCGTGGGATTTCCCTGCTCAGCCTCATGCAGGAGGTTCATGGAAGAAAACCAGAGAAATGCCCCCCTTCTTGCTCCCACTGGCTTTGCAAGCCATCATCTCGCCACATCCGCGAGGACAGTGCTTGTGAGCACGCACGATGCCCCAGCCCGCACCACGGTGAGAGGTTCCCTCACGCCTGTGAGCATCACCTCGCAGACCAGGTTCAGTTTTGGCAGTGAAAAAAATCCAGGGGAAAAAAATCTGCTTCCAACAGTGTTTTTCACCACCCACCACCTCCCCCCGGAGCTTAGCTCACACTGATCCATCGAGGTGGATTTAAAGCTTCCTGAGCAGCGTGCTTAAATGGCCAATTTGACCAGAAAATGTGCTTGATTCACAAGCGCTGGCTGCACTTCTCCAGCGCTGAGAAATCACCGCTATATTTCATTATTGTTACTAATTGCTATAAGGTATTATGGGGAGGCGATGGCACAGGCGGAAAGAAATATATACCATTTGCAGTATATTGACCCTGGAGAAAATTTCCCAAGCTTGCTTAAGGGTGCAGAAATTGGTGCTTGGGGCAAATAAATGAGCAAAAGCGCTTTCTGAAGGAATTAGCGCATGGCACAAGCAAATTGCAGCAATTGTCTCTCTCCTTTCTAAGTGCTGAATTGCCTCTATAATTCCCCATCATTTAGCTGCATAAATCTTGCACAAATAAACCGGCAATTTGCATATGCACAGAAAAGAAATTATAGAAACAGGAGGAAAGAAGTTATATTTTTCCTTCGCGAGCTGGAAATAAATATGCATTGCTTACTGCCTAAGCTGTGTTTGGCCCGGCTCGGGAATAAAAATTTAGGAAACCCTTTAATTTTCAATAATAAATACATATCAGAGGATGAAAAAAAAAATAATTCGTGGCATATGGAAGCCCACGGTGGCTGCGGCGGAGTGGTGTGTGCGTGAGGAGGATGCAGCGTTAGGGGCGATGCTGATGCCCTTCGTGGCTGTGGCCGAGGGATGCAGCTCGCCATGGGGCAGCCCAGCCCCACGGCTGGTGGGAAGAGAGATGCTGCCGGCGTGAGCGCAGATGCCTCCGGTGCGGTTTGATCCAGCCCTTACTGAAATCAACGGAGAGGCTTTTGGGCAAGCAAACGCCTCTGGAAGGCAGCAGACCTTTACGAATCCTCTCGCTTCTCAGTCCGTGAAACGTGTAGAAAGCGTTGTGATTTCTGCGGAGGATTCTGAGGTCTTCACTGCGACAAAAAGCCCAGAGTCAAGCCCAGAAATAATCAAATTATATCTCTAAATTATCGAGCCATAATGCACCAGCTGGCCTTGTACCCCATGGGTGCAAGAAGGCACCAGCGGGCAGAGAGCGACTCCAGTAGCCCGACTGTTCGTCATGGTGGTGGAGGCGTCCCAGAGGAACAAAATAGCTGTTTCCGATTAACTCCCCGTGTGACTGATCTCATTCTGGAATAAGAGGGTGTTATTCCAAAACACCATAATCCTCTTCCAAATTACTTAATCGCATTTGGAATAATGTGCTTTTCTTCCAAAACATTCATATAGGGGAAAAAAATCGGGGGTGAAAAAAAAAAATCCATCAGAAGCAGTTCCCTTTGGAACAGCGTCTCACGAAGAACAGCTCTCCGTGGGGACATGCGACACTCTGGGGGTTGACAAAGATTTAATAAATGGCTGTTTGCAGCAATTCCTGCAGGCTGGGAGAGTGGCACGACCGAGAGGCACGCGGCATCTCCTCCTTCCCCACTTTGTCTCCAAAGCTATGGGCCTCCAAAGCTGTCCTGCTACGGATATTTCTTAGTGTTGGCGCTTCAGGCACCCGCCCGTGTCCCTGGTGGTCCCTATGCACCATGGAATGTGGCACCTCTCCGTGCCACGTGGCTGGAGCATTGCTGCAAACCCGCTGCTCAGGGATGCGTCAGTCAGGCCGAGTTGAAAAGCTAAAGGAAGGTGACATTTTAGCCTTGAAGGTGAAATGAATTACGCTTCTCCAAAGTAAAAGATCTGTGGAGAGTGGGAAAATTCAATTTAAACCAGTAATCTTCACCAAAGCTGCTCGTTAACAGTTTGGGTTGGTATAATAACACTAATGCTGCTTGCAGAATAAATGCCCCTGGTTTGGAAATCTATCCAGTTTGGAAGGTCACCACTGGAGCGACGTTCATTGCCCTGCTCAGATCATGGTGGCTGCAGACAAAAGGGCCGTGGAAAACTGGAGAAAGACTTTATTTCAAAGGGTCCTCCTGCGTCACCTGCTGCACCAGGTCCTCTTGGTTTCACCAGAACAAAGTGGCGCTTCATTTAACCTCCCCTCTCCCCAAAATCCAATCGCCAACTGTGGTGGTGCCACCTGGGAAGACCCAGACTGTGGCCCAGGAGAAGCTGTCACCAATGCTCATTGGCTCCCACCCCGCAGCCCATCTCTCTCTCTCTCTCCTTTGCATCTCCCACACCACTGGGGCAGGAAGAACCTCGTTTCAAGGAGGAGGAACGAACAATGATCCGGGATGAAAGCACAAGCTCTCACATCTTTCATCCATTAACTAATCATTCCTCCTGCACGACACATGTGTCGATTCATCATATGTGATCAATACCTTCCTTGAGGCCCCAGGATGATGAACGTCTCTGCTGATATTCAAAAGACCCTGAGAGAATGGGGGCAGCTCCCCCAGGCACAGGTCAAAGAGCCAAGACTGAAGCGCTGTCTAAGATGATACGTGGTCCCAAGACCACCTCCATAAAGCAAAGAGAAATATTTTTGGCTAGAAAGCTTCTCCAGCAACATGAGGGAAGATTTGAGATCCTGCAGAGGCTGGAAGCTGATGCTGGACCAAGATTTGGTGTACCAGGCTGGAGCAAAAGGCTGTGACACCCACCTGCAATAGGGCAATGTGGTCTGCCATCCCATGCTCTTGCTGAGTGGCATCTCACGGCATCACTTTGGGTGCAGTTAGAGACGGAGTCAGAGACTGTGATCTCCATTCTCGTGTGTTTGTGTAGACTACAAGCCCTCCTGCCTGGCTCCTCTTTTGGGGGCAGTCCCTTGCTCAACCCCGTGCCTGGCCTAAGCTCATACAATGAGTCTGTGGCAGGGTAAGGACCAACTCTCAGCCGCTCCAAATCATCTAACATCCATCTCCCCAACCCAGCAGGACCCAGGGGCTGCCCTCCTCCTTCTGTCTTCAGCCATGGCTCTCTCCTTTGCCAGTTTCCAGCAATGTCAGGAGGAAAATAAACCCTGATCCCTCTCCATATGCAATGCAAACCAAGCTCAGCACCATGGGCTGCCCATGGACTAAAACACATAGGGTTTACTTTTCTCAGAAAGGGAGAAAAAAAGACAACTAAAGCAGCATCCCCACCTTCAGACCCTGGAGAAAGTGAAAACCAACCCCTTAAGACGGTTGTTTGTCCTGCAAAGCTCCACATTTTGCCCCCAAAATGATAATCCAAAGAAATGTTGAGAATGAGGAAAGCTCTCACAGTAGTTGTTTGCGTGATTTAGGTTAAAAATAATTGCTGTCCAGACATATCTGCCTGCCATAAGTAATTAGATAACAGAGTACTTATAAGCTGTCATTTCCTATGAGCATATTTTAACATGGCCTTTATGATTTGACCTTTATATCTGCAGCGGCTTCACCTGCTCCCTGCTCCTGTGATGGATTTATTTTTGAGGGTCGGACGCGTGCTTGCCAGTCCTCGGGCGAGGATGCCGCGCAGGAGACGTGTTACAGACCCAGAGGTTTCTGCAGTGAGGGGGAGAGACCCTTCTCCCATCTGCTCATGGCTCCGCTGGTGGCCGATGTGCCAGACCCGGACCCTGCTGCAGCTCCACCAAAAACGAATCTACAGGGTTAAATTTATTGTTTGCACCAAGGGAAATTACTGATGGGCACTAGAAAATGTTGGGGAGTATAGGACTGGTGGGAGGCGGCAACACACCGCTGGAGGGAATGGGCCTTATTTTATGAGATATATTCATATATCTCAGATATTCATACTTCTCAAGAAAAGTATCCGTACTACTCCCCCCAAAACTGGAGAAGCCTGAGGATCGCTTCTTGTACACCTCAAAGAGCAGGAGATGTGCTTCCCGACTCGTGGGTGAAGCACCTCCTGGCCTCCTAACCTCCAGAGGAGGCCAAAAGCAAAATGCCGAGAAGGAAAAGGACCCAAGAGATGTAGATCACCGTCACTATTTTCAGACATGACCACAGCTACAGGGAGACACCGGTGCCCGTGCACAACAAACCCTACAGACGCACAGTGGGGACTGGAGTCCTTCACGGCTGAACGGGTCTGAGCAAGTGAAAAAAACAAAAATCTAAGACAACATTGACTACCTTCTTTCCTTTTTTATGAATCCCAGACTCGGGTAGGCTCCCTCTTCCCGTCGACATCCCTTGAGAGGCAATTTCACTTTGCTGGAGTTGTCAGATTTCTAAAATAAGAGATTTCATTTCTTACACCTCACTCAATATTTTTTATCAAAGCTACGTACTTTTTAAAAAAAACATTTTCAAACTCCCTTCAAGACTGATGGATTTGCGTTTCTTTTATTGTCATAACTTTCCTTAATGACATAAAGACCCTAAATTTGGAGAGTAAGCAGGGATTGCTAAAAAAGATACAGTTTGTATTTATTGCAGTGGTGTCTGGGAGGCTGCTGCTGAGATGGTATTTCCTTGCATCTTAAAAATCTACCTGTTGACCAAGAGGGATGAACCTGCTATGGGAAGCCAGTCAATACCCTGCAGATTCAAAAATAAATTCTCTATTTATTTGTTGTGCCTCTAAGAGGAGGCACCAAAAGGTTAAAACAGGGCCCCCGAGATTAAAGAGCAAACCACAGAAGAAACCCAGGCTAAAACCCACCACGCAAAGGGCTCCAAGGCTTTCAAGTCTGAGGAGGTGTAGTAATGCAAAATATTGTTATTAATAATAAAGTCCTGACTTAAGCAGGGTACAGAACTGTGTTTCAAGGAAACGTGGATCCTAATAACCTTCTCTGGTTCCCTGGAGCCTGACCTCCATCCTGCATTATTAAGCTTCCTCTCTGCAAGGCTCCTCTTTAATCCCAGGCATAGGAATACCTGGGTATCTTTACAGACAGAGGTGGTTTTTATCCAAGTTAGGGATGTTTGTTATGGATTTTATTTATTCATGGGAAATCAGCAGCACCGTGTTACCACATTTTTCTACGAGGGGAAAAAAGGCAACGTGTTATTAACTCAAGAGCAAGAAGGCCACCAAGCACCCATCAACACCACCATCCTTTCTCCTCACAAACCAAGTCGTCAAGCAAAGATGTTTGCACACGCAGTTTTTGATGGCTGATGATGCTGCACCCAGGTATGAGACAGGCACCAAGCAGCCTTGCCCTGGCCATGCTCAGCGTCTCCACACGGTCACTGCTACATGTGCTTTGCGTCAGGTTCCTCTGATGGGAGTCAGAACACCCACTCGACTCCCATCAAGGTTTACCTCCCAGTTTGGCTACCGAGATGCTTTTCACGGGGTTTACTGTGGCACCTCTGGGTCCCTCTCTTGCTCTCTACCCAACAAGGCAAGGGGAAGGATATCCCTGCTCCTGTTTGGGTGTGGATGGTGCAGAGGCGCGTGGTCGGGATGGCTGCCCTGGACAGCCATTACGCATCTCCAAAGATGGAAATCTCTATTTTACAAAACCTGAAAGCTTTAGTGAGCTCTGTTCCTCTCTTCACGCAGACAAAGTCAGGCACCGGGGTCAAAGTTATTTTGGGAGAAGGACACATAGACTAAGAGGTCTTCTTCTGTAGGGGACCAGGTTGAAAATCCTGGCAGCTGCCACCCAGGTACTCTTCCTGCTGGGATTCCCCAAATTATGAACCAAAAAAATAAAGCTGAACCTTGTCTCTGGCTAGCAATGATGGGAGCTCTCCTGTCTAGCTTCTCAGGCACACCACACCTTTGGGACACGTGGAAAACCCACCGGGGCAATGCATTCCTCAACATAGACAGGACTTTGACTGAAAAGATGCTGTATCACCCACTCAAGTAGCCTTCCCACCACCTCTCTCCAGCAAGCCCCCGGTATATTTGCCAAGGTTGCCTGCTGGTAGCTCAAGGTGGATTTGATGAGCTGAGAAGGACCGTCAGTCCCATAAAAAAGCCAGGGCTATGTTAGATCTTCAATGGCTTTCAGAAGTGGTACAGATGGAACCAGCTGCTGCAACACGGAGCTGTTTCCCATCAGGTAGACAAAGCTCAGGGTCTCTTCCAAGTTTGCCAGGAGTTTATTTCATCTGCGAGTTTGTCTCCTTTCAGGGGAGGCAGAATAGCTCTTAATAGGATTTCAGGACCGGTTTATCTATCAAGGACAAAATCCCACTCTGAGACAATATCACGGAGAGATTATCCCGTGTTCTCTGAAGGAGAGATCACAAGATTATCTTGAAATGAGGCTTGTTTATGTTGAGCTAATGACAGATAATTGGTAACCCCCTTCGCATAGCTGGGTGACCCAGCGAGAGCTCTCGGAAAGTAGAAAAGCAGCAGCCTTTCCAGAGGAAAGGAATCCAAGGTCTGATGTTGGACTCAATCTGAAAGAAAAACTTCTGGAAAGGATCAGGGCAAGGCCATGAATTTATGAAGTAGTTGTTCGGCTGACTCTAATTTTTAAAGCATTATTATCCTTTTAGCGGGGCTGTCGGGTAGATGGAAGCCAGAGCTGGCGTGATGAAGAGCAGCTGAATAGTGATTTGCAGCAATTCCTGCCGTCCACACTTTTTTTTGGCAGAGCGGCGAGCCAAATTGCCTGTAAACAGCTTACCATAGCCCAAAATGCTGTGAAAAGGGCAATTTCAGGACTTGGGAGGAGTGAAGAGGGAGACTGAAAAGGGAAGAGAAACATCGATGGCGAGAACTGAGATGCACCGGCTTTCGAAAGCCCAAAGCCAGAGGGAAGGTGGTGGGAACGTTCGCTTTGAATCCTTGGAGCAAACCTGGCCCTTCCATCCATATTGACCCAAATGGGGCAAAGCAAAGAGCCATTTCTGCGGACTTAAATGGGCTCCGTGTGCCCTTGCAGCAAATCCTCGCCTTTCTCACCACGGTATCATCTGCATTTCTCCTGCATCGCGTATGTGCAAAAGCAGCTTAGTCGGATGCTGCATCTCTCTAACCTTCCAGGCACCCAGATGCCACCTTCCAAGTAATGCAATCAAAACAATCCAGCTAAAAGCATTTCATCTGGCCTAGACTGACATGAATTGTTTCTAATAAAACTAAAGCTCTGTGGGACAACTAATGGGTGCTTATTAGTACAGGCAATGGACTATTCAATCAACCATATAGGGAAACTAATAGGGATTGATGGCCAAAATACAAGATGAGGACTTACCTCTTTGAATAAATAGCTGATGGGCTGGTGATCAGATTAATCTTAGGTTTCTATGGGGAAAGTTTATACCTAGCTAATAAAGAGAAAAAACAAAACGCGGGGAAAAAAGCATCACTGGGTCCCTGGAGGTTTTAACGTTATTGCTTTTGCAGCCATGGCAGCAGGTGGGTTTCCAGAGACACCCATCTTTCCAAACAGCACTGGTTTGGGAGAGGGTTAGCAGGTGGGGTAACCCAGACGGTGCAAGAAAGCAGCTGGAGGACCTCTCCCGGCTTTTTTTTAGGTCTCTGACTGTTCTTTTCATCTTTGCTTGCAACAGTCCTGGGAGTCACTACCGCAACGTGTGCATGGGAATTGTGAGCAGCAGGCTCCGGAGCTGTGCTGGCACACAGCGAGCTGCAAGGGCAGCCTAGGGAGCTTTGTTTCAAGGGCAGCCTTGCTTCATTTCAGAAGTCACAGCCTGGCGTGAGCAGTCCAGGAGTGGGGCAACACCCCTGTCCAGGCAGCACTTTTAATTTGCTTTCTGTGCTGCAGCGGTTTGCACCACATCTCAGAGCTTGGTTGGTTCTCTCCAACTCATCCAGACATCCCACATCTAACCTGGAAAGCCCCTGAGCACCCTGGAGGCTGCAGAGCACAGCAGAAACACCCTGCGTGTCTCTCTTCTGCTTTATTCTTCTCCGAGCATCACCCTCATCTTCCCCTGGGGAGAAGGTTCGGGTCTGGATGAAGCTTTTTTTTAGCCCTTTTTTTTAACCACTTTGCAGACAATCCTAACTCTTCCCGCTTCATCTCCGCCCTTTAGCAAAGGTTTCCCAAGATTTTTCCAAAACCCAAGATTTTTCTGCCTGTGTCCTTGAGCTGATGGAGGAGAGGAGTAATTTGCAGAGCCGAAGGAAGGGCACGTGCACCTCCGGAGCTTGCAAGTCACTCTTTCCCTGCAGCAAACTATTCCTTGATCTCCACCCTCCCGTTTCCTTCCCTTTGAAAGGCCTCCGGCCGGATCACAGATGGCAATTCCTATGTGACAGACCCTAATGTCATTATTGACGACAGACCAGATGTCCAGGGAGGCATATTGCTCCTTTTAATCCAAAATTCATCAAGAGCTTCACCTTTGTAGTTTCGGGTGAGTGTAAAGGTATCTTCACGGGAAGGAGGGGGGAAAACACACTTTTTTTCCCTCTTGCATCATTTTTCCTTTGAGGAGGTGGGAGCTCCACACAGCATGGCTGGGAGTGACTAAACCCAACACCAAAGGGGTCCTGCTCTGAATAGCAGCATCATTAAAATGCTATAAAAATCTCTCTTGGACTTTACCAGGACACAGGAAGGGATATGGTTTGTTTGAGCCTCCAGCTCACGCTGCTATATACCTCTTAGGGTACCTAACGCCTAGTCACCAGAAAGAAATAACTCCTATTTTGGGTAACAGAGCAATCCTGACTCCTAATGTAATCGTTTTTACCTCCCAGTACCCGACAATACCTGGCCGCTCTCAGTTGGACATAAATCAGATCTAACACCCACTTGCAGACACTGATTATGCCAGGGCGAAACCGCTCAGAGAGAGACTGGGTCTACGCGCTCACCCAGCATGTTTTCCCTTCTTTAAATCACACAAATGCAGTCATCCTTGTTCTCGTGAAGGTGGAAACTACTGACCTGGCTCGCTTTGTCTTTGCCTGTCAGCTAAAGACGGCATGTTTTCCCTGTAGATTAAGTGCCGGAGAGTTCTCCTGCTATGGGGCATGGCAGCGGGATAAAAAGGGAACTACACGGGATCAGCCGTAAGCGGGAGATGCGCTGCGGATGGCAGGTAGTTGGCACCAGGTGAAAAACCACAGGTGACTTGTTCCCACTAATATTTTAAAGCGAGAGCTCTCCTGCTCGTTATCTCTCTTGGAGACAGGGGTGGGGGGAAAAAAATCCCAACAGCCTTTGTGGCAGCAAAGACAAAGCTTTGCTCGGCGGGAGATGTCCTATACGGCATAATGTACGCCGGGAGCAATCCCGTTGTTTTATGGGCCCGGTTAGTGTGAAGTGCAAAGCAGGCGTGGGGCTGAAGCTGCATTATTCATGGGGGAGCTTAAATATTTCAGCGTGCGGCTGAGGTAGGGAACAGCACAACAATAGCGTATTGTCCTCTTTCTTCCCCTAAAATCGGTGTTTGCGTTTAAGAAGGCAAGCGGGGAACGCTCTTCTCCTCTAAACGTAATGTTTGCTGACCCATCCCAGGGAAAAGCAGGGTAACGGCAGGGCAAACCCCACAGCCCCTCCGAGGGAGAGGGAATGGCCCCATCGCTTCCCAGCTCCCATGGAAATTTCCATCCTGCCTTTTCGAGGAGGAAAAACTCGGCGCCCGGCATTTATTTTTGGAGATGATTCATCAGTTCTGCTGTGCTGGGAGGGGACAGATCAGCAGGTGGGTGTCCAGAGGAGGAAAGTTGCTCGCAGTTTTTCCCCTCCGAAGCGGGAGACTTCATTTCCCCCCCGCTCTCCGACAGCTCCCCTGACGCACCACCGACTTCACCAGAGGCAACGGGAAGCTGCCCAATAACCCCAAGCTGCAACATCTGGGGAAATGTGGTGGTGGGAGAGCAGCAAAGGGAAGAGGCAGGTGAGGAGGCAGAGCTGCCTGCCCAGTCCCTGCCCGCTCGCTCCCTCCATGAAGATGCACTGCTGCCATCAGCCGGCAAACGGAAACCAGCACAGGGCACCATCCCCTCCCTGGTACCAGAAAAGCTCAAGCGGGCTCAACACACACGCCACTTAACGCCTCGAACCCTCCTTTTGCTGTTTTCACTCCGAAGAGGCATCTTTTGGTGCAAACAAATAATAATAAAAAAAGAGCAGCGCGGCAGATGGGATGCTCGGACGCAGAGGGAGGCTGGACCTCTCCGAGCAAAACTCCCCGTGAAAGCACCGCTTTATCCTCTCGAACGCCACGGAGCTCCTTTGATTCATCATCAGTTCATGGATCTTTAATTTAGATATTTATCTTTTTTGGTAAGTGTTACGGTTTGAGAAACCCACACCGATTTATTGTCATTTAGACAATTATTCTATCACCACTAGACTCCTCCCCACCCGGGAAGGGGAATCGGGGACAAACAAGGAAACACGAGGGTTGAAATATAAATAGATTTGATAGGATAAGCCTAAATAATTAACGTTAATAACTAAAGAACCAGTATTGATCCCGACACCAATATAAAATACACAAGGCCTATACTCAGCCCATCCCATCAGCAGTAATCTGTGCACCCCCAGCAGGGACAACGTGGGACACTGCGAGCGCTGTGAATTCGGGAGGAAGGGAAGGGCTCGGGGGTCCGGCATCGGGGCAAGGAGTTCCTGGACCAACACCATCAAGAGAGAGAGAGCACTACGCAGCAAACATTCTAATTTATATTGAATGTGACGTTCACGGTATGAAATAATCCTGTTGGCAGCTTGGGTCAAGTGCCCGGGTCTCACTTCTCCTCATCCCTGCACTTGGGAAGGCTCGAAAACACCAAGACCTTGAATGCCCCATAGCCTCGCTGGATAGAAAGTGAGTATTTCCACAAATTCAGGCACTAGAGCCCTCTAAAAATACAATTTTCCCAAGCATTCGAAGAGAAATTAGTCACCAAACCAGGACATTATATCATTCACTTTCTAATTTCCAGGTCCCCTCCTCCACCACCCCTGCCGAGGCCCCCAGGACCCCGCTGTCCCCAGGAGCTGGTGGCACAGAGCTGCCTCTCGCACAGGCCTGTGCCACGGGAAATCGTGTCCACGCTGGGGTTCCCCGACCTTCTGCTGGGCAGATTGCTGCCCACCCCACAGCTCACCGCCTGCCCTCACCTCTACAGCAGAAGGCGCGGTGGCCTTCCTGCCATCTGTCACACGCTGGTTTGAATCAAGAAAAAAAATGCATAAAAGATGATGACAAGGTTTTTAAAAGGAGGCGAAACCTCACTGCAAAAATGCCACCGTCAGAGGCTTCATGTTTTAGGTGCCCAGTCCCCCAGCAGACGGCCTGGGTCCTGCTATTTATCCCGGCAGCTCTACTCTGGCGTTGAGAGTCTCGTGCAGAGCAAGGTTTGGCCAAACTCTAGATAACCAGTTACTTCAGATAACACGGTTTGGGCCAGAGCCAACACGAGACTCCAGCCCTTTCTCACTTCTGTTTCCCTTTCTGCAAAACACTCCACATAGATAAATCTTGGCAGCCCTCTCTTGTACCAGATAAAGCAGAACCAGCGCCCCAGTCTGACACAGCTGAGGTGCAATAAAATCCCTGGTTCTGCCCTTTTTGGAACTACCAGACAGAAACTCAAGTGACTTCCCCAACAGCAAGAAACCCCACACTTTTCAGTTCTCACATTTAATTTCTATTTCTCTCCCATGTTCCTTCTCGGCTCAGATGGAGGTTCGTAGCCAGAAATTCAGCTTTCATAGCCAGAGAACCTTACGAAAGTCCGCCGCACGTGCTTGCTGTGAGCTCAGTTTATTCGCGAGCTGGTACACATGCTGTGCCTCCTACGTGGAGTCATTCACATTCAGCCACTTCCAAAATGAAGCTGAACAACTTTCCCTTTGAAATCAGGTGGGGAGACACAAATATTTCTGAGCCGCCAGCCCCTTCTGATCTGTGCCGGTGTCACGGAAAAGCAGTTCTTAAAACAAAAATACCCTGGGGTTGCACACAACACCCTCTGGTTGGGGCGCTGGGCAGTGTCACTTGTGGAGGATGGGCAGGGGGGCCATCAGCCCCCCTTGCAACCCCCGGCCCCTGGAGCTGCAAAGCTGCGTTTCCCATATGGGCACCTACAGCTTCCAGGGGCTCCTGGGCACAGACAAGTCCTTGCCAGGTCTCTTTGCCTCGGCTGGAGGAGCAGGTGATGGAACAGCATTTATGGTTATCACCACGTTGGCAAAAGCAGGCTGGAGGGGTAAGTTAGGCAAGCTTCAAAACAGCTTTCACAGAATCACAGGCTGGTGGGGGTTGGAAAGGACCTCTGGAGATCATCTAGTCCAACCCCCTACCAGAGCAGGTCCACCCAGAGCAGGTAGCACAGGAACGTGTCCAGGAGGGTTTGAATGTCTCCAGAGAAGGAGACTCCACACCCTCTCTGGGCCAGCTCTGCCACCCTCAAGGTAAAGAAGCTTTTCCTCAAGTTGAGATGGAATTTCCAGCCTTGTGCCACTGCGTCCATTTTTATTGGACAAACACCATCACCTCGTGCCGCAGAATGGCAATACTAAAGAGCGGGGCATGGAGCTGCCCGTCTCTTGCCAACAAAGAGGTCAGAACAGCACTTTGCCAGGAGACGTTGCTGCCTCCAGCACAACGGGGGATGCCCACACTGGCTGGTGCAGGATCCCACCATTTATCTCCCTGGAAAAGCTGCAGAGCTCTCACTGGGGAACAGGGGATGAAGCGCTATGTCCCTCCTCCGTCGCAAGGCTTCGGCGGTGGGTGACACCGTCCGGGTGGCCCTGTGGACCCACGCTCTCCCTCTTGCTCCCCACACAGGTGCAGAGCAGACATTGGGGGTGCTGCCGCCCCCCAAAGCCGACCCCGAGGCTCGCTCCTGACCTGGCTTGGATGGGAGCCCGTGACCCGGAGGTGAACTGCTCCATATCCCATATCCAGTCTCCCACTGAGTTTATTTTCTAGTGTGGCAGATCAAAGACTGCTGTAAGGAGCAAATCTATCAAAGGCTCAGCACCCTAAGATAGATCCAGCTCGCTTTAATGTTTACTTTTAACAAGCGCACTCCTTCCTATTGTTTAGAAATTGCTTTAAAATGGGTAATTATCAGATTTCTCCATTAATGGGAAAAATCAGGCAAATACAAATCTTAAAATGTGCTACTCTCTGCACGCTGCGTGTAGCACATTAGGGAAAAAACAATCTGAGGAGCAAAGCTATTACCGAGTGACCGTGTCTCGGCCCAGCAGCTGGTTTTAATTTCAGCTAAAGAACCCTTTTTGCTTCCCCGCAATGCCACCAGCCCCGTTCTTCCCACCACAAAACTCCGGCGTGGGCCTCGCACATCGCACGCTACAGCAACTCCAACGGGGAGAACCGGCGCGTCCGAGACCATGAGCGAGCAGGAGGTAACCTGTTCCTTACCTCCTTTCTATACGCTCTAAGCCCAGCTCGCGTCACACGCTATTTTTTTAAGTCAAGACTAGACTGGCTTTCACGCGGTTGCTCCTGAATTTCACCCGAATAACTGAAAAGAGCTTCTCTGATCGTAGACACAAGCCACCAGAAGCCCCTGGAAAACTGCCATCTGGTAGGAAATAACTGACGGCACTTTGTATCCTCTGATGTGTCTGGAAGAAGGGAAAACTTCCTTTGTGCGGTGACCTACACCAAGCTGGCCACGGACTCAAATGACTGGTGGAGGCACCACCTCTCAAGTCCTGATATTTTCCTTGTTGCACAAAGAGCAAAAGAATAAGGGAACACGGGCCCAAAAGATAAGGGTCAGTCCCGTGGTTAAGGCAGTGGGGAAATTTGAAGTGAGACTCTGGTCTTCTCCCCCAAAAAGGGCTGGAATCAACCGTATCAAACTCAATCAATCCGAGTTCTCCTACAGATGATGAGTGGCTTTGGGTAAATTGTATCCCACGTCAGCTGGGATACTCGTGCCCGTTTTGCTGGGATGTTGCATGAATTACCTGGTATTTGGGAGGCTCTTAAATCCATGTACCTCACATGTAACTCTTAAATGTGGTCTTGCTTTTAGATCAGAACTACAATAATTCAGAGCCCAACACATTTTGGTTTTTATTTTCTTATGACTATATGAATTCGCCGAGACAAGTGACAGAGGAACATGATTCATCACATTCATATGACTATTTCCAAAACAGT
This sequence comes from Arenaria interpres, assembly GCA_013399435.1. Classification (NCBI taxonomy): domain Eukaryota; kingdom Metazoa; phylum Chordata; class Aves; order Charadriiformes; family Scolopacidae; genus Arenaria; species Arenaria interpres. The sequence goes on from VXAK01011327.1 coordinate 280,311, forward strand.
TCTTACTTTTGTCTGAGTAATTGGAAAATGTTAAAGGCAGGACTATTTTACCCAGCTGACTTAAGAAGGTTGTTTTATTCCACATTCCTGTTTTCAATAAATCTCTCAGGACAAAACCAGCCCCTGCAGCATATATATGCAAAGGACAAAAAGGCGTTAAATCCTAAGGGGGGGAGCGGGGGGAAGAGATAAATAGTTTACTTCTATTATCTTTACCATATGTTCTATTCCAACTGGATACACATAAACAGCATGTAATCTTCAAGCTCAGCTTTAGACTCTTTGAAGTGACCTGACCATACTACTGATTTATTTCAAACTAACCTTTCTCTTTGAACCCTAGGTCAAGGTTAATTCTATAATAAAACATACCTTATACAGCTGGCTTTTCCAGTGGTGCTAGCAAGTAACGAACCCCTCGGTCATAAGCATTTGTTTCACTGAGTGTAGTATTGTATTTCTATTTTCCCTTCCCGATATTAATTTCCTTCACAGACCCTAGTTAAGGGGGAAAAAAATCTCTTTTCCGGTCCATGAGATCAATTTTAAACACACTGGAATTAAATGAAGACATTTAAGCCACATTTCTCTGCTGAAATGCATCCACCAACGCCAGAAACTATTTTTATTACAGCCTGTGTTAAATAATCAGATCTTCAATTTCATAAGAAGCCGTAGAGCTACGGTATTCAAACTGCACCACTGGCACCTACCCTTTCAGAATCTTTTACAAAACCATCTTTGCACTGAATCCCAGCAAATCACCGAATATACCCCTTCTATCTCGGAAAATAAAATTGGAAAAGGGAAACATGTTTGAAGGGCACTTCTCAAAAAGAAAAGAAGGAGAGTTTGGAAGTGCCCCCAGCCAGTCTTGCCTGCCCGTAGGTATGGAAGGAGACAAGGACTCCAAGCAGGGGTGCACAGGGCCCAAGCTAGCTCGGAGAGGTGGGATGCAGCCCTTAAGAGATGCTGAAGTCCATGCCATATTGCTCAAAGGCTGCTCATCGGGTTGTTTTTAAGAGGCCTGGAAAGATGCATTTGAATCTCAGCATCCAGCCCACGGCACACACTCGCAGCACTTAATTAAAAAGCAGCAACGCGCAAGCTAAACCAGCAGCTGTTCTGTATTTCCTCTGACTCCAAAGCCTTGCCAACAGTGTCGGGAGAGGGATGAGATGAGATCCTCTGGGTTTGGGGCTTCCACCAGGAACAGGCTAGAAGACCTTATCTGTCATAGCAGGGGGGAGTTGTGCTTCCCCTCCAAATGAACGGCGACTTTATCCTGGCTTATCCTCACACATGTTGCAGGCCTGAGTCTAGAGCAGGTTGATGGTCAGCATCGCCAGCGCATACCGGCACTAAAAGCTTTCAGGACTTTATCTCTGGCTTAGGGGACACTTTGTAAAACAGGGTTTTAGTCCGGTGTTAGATGAGTTTGACCAGACAGCACTCTCAGCCAGCATCGATACAGCAAACTTGTTATCTCATCAATATCTGCCACTGCCTAACTCGGCTGAGCTCGCCCTAATGGAAGCGCCATCCATTTGAAATCCCAAAGGAAGGCATCAGTTTTGGATCAATGCTCTCAGAATCTCCATTAACTGTTATGATGCCAGTGATGTTTCAGATCTATTTTGGCTTAGTTTCTTCATGCCAGGACAAGTCCACAAAAGGCCTTCACTTCACTTTGAGAGACTCTCTTACGGGAATAGGAGGGTGGTAGGAGGGTGGTAGGAGGGTGGTNCCTCCAGCTCTCCCCTCCCATCTCACCGCTCTCTGGAATTACACCAATTCAAGAGTCTGAAATATCAATGCGAAATTCCACCCAAAGTTGCTGAAGGAGACATCTCTACCATTTTCTAATATTGTTCTGTAACAGGCGCCGAGAAGAAAATTATTACATCTAATGATTTATTAGTGAATGAAATCAGCCAATTAGACAGCCAGCAACTCATTTTCAAAGGGATCTCGCACAGAACAATTTAATATAATGCAAGATAATAAACACATCCCAAGCTGAATCACTGAATGATGTCGCTAACAGCCTGTCAGAGATACCAGATATTTACAGCACAGTAAGGCACCACATCAGATAAAGTCAAATACATCCTCTCACGGATACAGAAATATGGCTGCATTTCAAGTCCAGGCAATTTACATAACTCCTGAGAAAAAGCTCGGTGTGGTGCCAGAGCTCTTCTTAAAATTCGTCCATGCGTGCTGCTACCTGGTCTGAGAAAGCCAACTGCACAAAATACAGTGGGGAACTGGAAACGGGGTGGTGGTGACACCCCGACAAACCTCTAGCAGCAGGAGAAGTTCTGCCAAGAGAAGACAAAAATCTAGATTTCAAGGTTTCATCCAAAACCTGCACAATAATAATCCATCAACAATATGTCAAGAAGGAAAATATAGCATGGACCTCACAGGTTGGATAATGTTTTAACGATAAAAACATGTATAGATATCTAGTAAATAGGGTAACCTAAACCAAAGGCACCTTTAAAATCATTTTATCTACACGTTGCCATTAAATATGTCAGGTACAAGCAAGTATTAGTGCTGTCCTAGAATTGATGGCTTCATATTGCAGGCTCCTTCATGCAGCTGTTATTGAAAGATGCATTTTTGATAAAACAGTAAAAAGCAAGTAAACAAGCCTACATCTCAATTCAATTTATATATGTCTTTGTGAAATCATGTTCAATTTAATCTAGCTGTGGACAGTCTATGATCTATGCAGTTCTACCCAAAATTACGAAAGCTCCTTCTACTCCCCAAGCCATTCAGGGGGGTGAGTAAGAGTGTGAGCTCTGCCCTTAGGAATGAAGTTCACATTTCGTCTGCTTTGATATCAGTCTGCCCTTAGACGGTATTTAATACAGCTGGCGTTCCTGTTCCTTATGAGTAAGGCTGCAAACTACAGCTCAGAAAAGGAGCAAGACAGTCTTCAGAGACCCAGTTGCAGGATGAGAGCCCAATAATGGGTATCCAAAAGTGACCAACCCAGTGAAACTGCTGGTAAGAGGTTCAATTAAAAAGTAAAATTCCTCCCCCTTAATTCTGCAAAACCAGCCCACGGGAGATGACTCAGGCAAACCTGGATTCATCCTTTGAGGCTACAAGCTTGGATGATAAAGGCAACTACTGAGGAGTAATGGCATCTATGTGCTTTTGAGTTACTATCACACAGCAGTATGTTAAAATCAGAGCTACATAACACCAAATTTTACACAAAAAGCTGTCTCCCTGGCTTAAGAATTTGGGCTAAGCAGCGTTGCTGTTTCGCATGAAAGCAAAGCCCAGGACGGGACTCTGCATTTGCGGTGCCCCGGCAGGGACACAGCTGGGGGTGAGGGCTTGGGACCCTCCCGATTCCATGGAAGGGACAGGGCACAAGCCATCAGACAGGGCCGAGGTGCGACTCGCACCCCAGCACATTGCCGCCATCCCCGTCAGCCTCCGCCTGGGCTCCCCCACCATGTTCTCCCTGCCCTCGGGCCACAGTCCTGTCCAGTCTCCTGCTGAGGGCAGGGTGCCATGTCCCCCCGTACCCCTCCTGGTCTCTACATGAGGGGAAGGTGCCATTTCCCTATACCCTCTCCCAGTCTCTACCTGAGGGGATGGCGCCATTTCCCTGCACCCTCTCCCAGTCTCTACCTGAGGGGAAGGCACAACTTCCCTGTACCCTCTCCCAGTCTCTACCTGAGGGAAAGGCACCGTTTCCTCACTCCGTACCCCTCTTCCACTCTTTACCTGAGGGGAACACACCATTTCCCTGCACCCTCTCCCGGTCTCAACCTGAAGGGAAGGCGCCATTTCCCTGTACGCTCTCCTGGTCTCTACCTGAGGGGAAGGCACCATTTCCCCATTCCGTACCCCTCCCCGGGTCTCTACCCGCGGGGAAGGCGCCATTCCCCCACGTCTCCCTCCTCCCCATCCCCAGCTACACGGGCACAGCGGCGGCCCTTGCCACCCGGCCGTTGGGGTCAGGAGAACCCCGGGCCGGCGCGGGGAGGGCGGACCGAGGCGCCGGAGCGGCGCGGGGAGGGCGGAGGCGGCCGCCCGGCGGCGGG
>VXAK01011327.1:284635-310776 GCA_013399435.1 Arenaria interpres
GGCGGGGGGGCCCTGGAGGTGAGGGGGGCGGCGCCTGAGGGGTGGGAATAAAGCGGGATGAACTGTTTATCCCGCCGGGGAATCCAAGTTTTAAAGTACAGTTTGGGATTCTGAACCAATAAAGCCCGCCCTTGGAAACGTCCGAGTGCAGCAGGGAGATACAGAGGCTCCTAAGAGCTTGCCCTACACAAAATCCAAATTAACTCTGAAGGGTTTGCATAAACAGCCCCTGTGTTTATCCCACTGCAGATGCTGCATTGTCACGGCTTGTTTTCTTCCAGGAGCTTGTTTGATTATTCTTTGTGTGCACCTTATAGGTATTGTGGGTAAATATAAATATTTTATAACTTGCCTGCTATTTGTGTTTAGGACAAGTGACAAACTTTCCCCACAAACTAGATACAAATGTTTATATCTCAGAGCAGAAACTGCTTTTCAGTTTACAACCTATTAGGGTGAAATATTGTTTTGTTTTCACTAGAGGTCTCTGTTTAATCATAATGAAAAGAAGGAGCTTGTACTAAACGCCTGTCTCGTTAGCTTGCAGACACCAACGCGCTACCGAGCCTGAAAGAACTTCTGGAGTCTGTTCCAAACACGGAGAAAAGGACCTGGGATTTGTTCAGTTGGATTTTATCATCTAAGGTCTTCATGATACAAAGTACTAAGAAACAGGAGGTAAGTTTTGAGTCTTGATTAGAATTTGTTCCCCCGGAAAACCTTGCACTTCCTGCCAGAATTTACTTGGTTATCATGAGAGCTTGACAGTTCAATGTCAATGTACTTTTCTCAGTATATAGAGAGAGGATTTTATAAATAAAACTTGCAGGAGACGCTTTTCAGTTTACAACCTATTAGGGTGAAATATAAAAGAAGTAGTCTTCCAAATTTCACTTGGAAGAAATAGTTATCACTGTCACTAGTTGATGCCTAGTAGTCACTAGGCAGTGATTGTGGTTGGTTACTCCCATTAACGTAGCATGTACCTGCATGTTCCAGACCATGATAGTACAACTCAGGTGTACTGGAACCAGGTCCTGCTTCTCCCCGAGAAAGATGATTTTGTACTTCACCCCAAAAATGCAAGGGTTGAGAGCCACTGAGGAACTTCTGTAACAGGGATCAAAATAGCTGTAGCGATTAGTAGCAAGATGAAAACCACGTCTGTTTTCACATTTTTTCCTCTTCCACCATCAGCTGATGAATATAACGTCTTAGTAGCCAAGGTGGCATGGTAGAATTGTGATATTGCCCTTACATCATCAATCAATTCATAATCACAATTCAAGTTTGTTGGTTGTTTTTTTTTTTCCCCCGGAAAGAAGAATTAGGATTTAGCTTTGCTTGCAAGAAACTATCAGAATTCTCACTGTACGCTTACTCCTTCTGATTTGCGATGGTGTTGAATTCTAATGCAAAAAGCTTAATCAAAATACATAAAGCAATGTGGGAGATGAAGGGACAGTAAGCAAAATTTCCAGGGAGTAGTCTACCTCCAACAACCAACACTTATATTCCTTCCTGTTTCTAAGTACGAGAAGATCCAGGAACTCACGGGGATGTCTGGGGCTGCTGTTCCTGCTCCGGACTACCTCTTTGAGATTGTGTACTCTGATCAAATGAATACCAAGTTTGCTGAGACCAAGGGAGAGCGGGACCTCATCTATGCCTTCCACGGGAGCCGCCTTGAGAACTTCCATTCCATACTGCACAACGGCCTGCACTGCCATTTGAACAGGGTGAGGCTCCTGGTATTGGCATCATCTTCTGATGGTCATTTGCAGCTAGTGACACTTCTTAAAAATAGGCTCAAATTCCTTTAGGGGTATGAAATGTGCTGATGATCTTACACTGCTGTTTTCACTTCAGTGTAGGCCTTTGTGGATGGTTGTGTTGCATTTTCTAGGCAGCCCGAGGGTAAAAACTGGAAGCGGCACAAAACCCTTTTCTCCAGTGTGACAAATTACAGCTACCCTTTGCTTCTTTGTAAGGAATTGTAATTCCTCTGAAAATACTGGCCTGTCTGACAGCCTGCAGCTGTAAAGAGCCAGTGCACAGAGGAGGAGGATAGTGACCCGGGCAACATAGAGATTGTCTCTTGAACTTGAGGCCAGGCATAAAAAAATCAACTAAATTTTAGGTACTACTTGCAAATGGAGCCTTCTTTGAGTGGCCTGACAAAGGGAGTCATCCTGTAGGCTTTGCATCTCTTCCGATTTCAACAGAAAGGCAGTTGGGAGTCAGGGCTTTTTGTGTTTTTGTGAAGCAGCTTTGACACAACAGCTGCTTAACCTTCCGGTCAGCCTGGACCATGTTTTTCTCCCACGCTCTTTATGAGTAGTGCCTTATCAGGTAGAGTGGACTTATTGGATTAATAGTTTTAGGAGGGTGGCAAATCCTCTGATTCAAAGTTATTAAAACAGTTATATTTGAAAGGAATTTGCAATTGAAAAGTACTTCCCTCTTTTCTAGTGAGGCATGGATTTAAATGCGAGTAAAGCCTTGTCTTGTTTTTGGAGGTTGGATTATTTGTTTGAATGATGGCAGTCTCAATAAATCAGTGAAATGCCTCTAATAGCAGTGCAGTCATGTTGATATAAAATACTTAGGCTGGCAAACTAAATCCAAATCCGGGAAAGTATGAATCTGTCCACACCAGGGGCTGTGCCAAGCAGCTAATTTGAGGGATGGGAGGGGGCAGCTGCCCCACCCCAAGGAAGTTGTGCCAGGAGAAAAACAGTGCATGGACCAGGCCCAGCACAGGTCAGAAAAGCCTTTTTTTTTTTTTTTTTCAAGTTACCTTCAGAAACAGAACTGCCAGTCTGAAAGTAAAGAACACTTGTACGTTGTTTATAGTTTTCGCTAGAGGTTTTTAGGATGTATTTCTGCTCCGTTTCAGACGTCTCTGTTTGGCGAAGGTACCTACCTTACCAGTGACCTGAGCCTGGCTCTACTTTACAGCCCTCATAGTCTTGGCTGGCAGCGAAGCGCACTGGGCTCTATCCTTAGCTGTGTGGCCGTTTGTGAGATCATTGACCACCCAGATGTAAAGTGTCAGGTGAAAAAGAAAGGTGAGTCCATTGCAATAACAACTCTGTGTAGTTCATCTCTTAGAACTTCTCATATTATCACAGAATCGTAGAATGGTTTGGGTTGGAAGGGATCTTAAAGATCATCTAGTTCCAACCCCCTGCCCTGGGCAGGGCCACCTCCCACCAGACCAGGTTGCTCAAAGCCCTGTCCAGCCTGGCCTTGAACCCCTCCAGGGATGGGGCAGCCACAGCTTCTCTGGGCAACCTGTTCCAGTGTCTCACCATCCTCATAGTAATAAATTTCTTCCTAATATCTAATCTAAATCTCCCCTCTTCCAGTTTAAAACCATTACCCCTCATCCTATCGCTCCAGTCCCTGAAAAACAGTTCCTCCCCATCTTTCCTGTAGCCCCCTTTAGGTGTTGGAAGCCTTCTCTTTGTGCACACGTGCTGTTGTGTAAACAGTGCAACGTATGGAGTCAGGATACCCTTCAGCAGAAACTGCTGGCTCCTTTTCTGATTGACCCCTCAACAAATGTGCAACAGTCTCATTGCCTGTGAAGCTCTTCTTGAAATAGTATATTTAAGGGGTAGAAAATATTTTGGTGGCATTACTTGTTTTTCCTAGTTTCAGTAGTATGATAAAGTCATGTTCCATGTCTGATCATTTCACTTGTGATGGATGAACAGAAGCATCACAAATGTATCGATAATGAGGTTTATTGGATGTCTGGGAAGCCTCTGCTCAGATTGTCCTTCGAGTGCTTCCTGCTTCTGGGGCTCAGTCAGTCCTTGTTGTTTTTATTTCCCTGTTGATATTAGCAGCTCCTCAAGCACCCTGTGGGAGACCTGCCCCCTTGTCGCCCTGGGCTGGGCCATAATGCCATCCATACCATGGATGACTAGGAGTGGTATAGCCTCAAGCAAACTTTTCGGTCTATTCTTGGATGCTGAGGGATTCGGGGGAATTCCAAGACTAGGTCTTTGGTTATCTCATTCCCACTGTGGTGGGTGTATTTGTGCGGGGGTTGGTTGTTTGCTTTTTTACACTCAGTTGAAGTTGTGCGTTTTTTTCTGCTTTTCTGTTCCCCCAAAGACCTCTTCTGTTCTCTTCCCATTCAGATTCAGAAGAAATAGACAGAAAAAGAGCAAGAGTGAAAAACAGCGAAGGGGGTGACGTACCACAGAAATACTTTGTTGTCACAAACAATCAGCTTTTACGAGTTAAATACTTGCTAGTGTACTCACAGAAACAGCATAGGAGGTAAGAGTTTGGCTGTCTGGAGCGATGAGCACACTATAACCACCAGATAACACACATCTCATTTTCAAAAAACAACAGAAAACAAGCAAGATGTGCTGCACTGTGCAGGTTTAGCCTGTTTTCCTGTGGAAACAAGGCTTACACCATCATGTTGCCTGTCTCCCTCTTTGACGCTCCCAGCCTCAGCTACATTTGCTTTTTCACAAGACCTGTAAGCACTTAAAATCTTCGAGAGCTCTAATAACCTGTTTGTGGCAGGAAACAAGTAGCGAAACTCTGAGGGGTGCAGCTCTTAAAACCAGGATGGTTTTAACTCTGCCCTTATCTATCCTAAGTGGCAGCATTCACCCAGCTCATCAACTTGTGGGTACAGGCCAGGCAGTTACCGCTCCAAACCATGGAGAAAGGCATGAGCATGGGGAGAAAGGACAGGATTGTGCAGGAGATTTAGGGAAAAAGGATGGGGAATCAGGCTTTGTCAGTTACAGGGATCGCGGAACAACTTTCCGATTGCATTGCATCAGCTTAACCATTTAAAATAACAAAAGCTAAGATACTCTTTGCCAATGTATTCCTGCATCTCTGGGAGAATTCATGCCCTTTTCCCTTTTTCAGGCCTTCCAGGCAATCTTCCTGGTTTTACACGCACCGTTTTGCCCTAATGATGCTGCTGTACCTACTGCTGCTAATAGTGATAGGGGCCAGCAAATCGCCAACCGTCGTCTACTACTGGCACAGAATGTTCGACTCGAGGAGATGAACCGCCCGAGATGATAAACTTACTTTCACCCACGTGCCTTAATAATAGCCATTCTGCGATGCACTGTGTCTCTTCCAGAGCTCTGGAAGTAAAGGTGCCTGGAGCTTTCCAGTTCTGCCTCCACTATATAATCCTCGCGGCATCTTTCCATTTATTCTTATTTCTGTGCTCCTGTGATTCATGAGGAGCTGAAAAGGATCACAATGGTGCAGCTTAAGCATGAATCAATTGTTAAGGGTCCACGGGAAAAAGTTATTTAAAGTCAGTGAAAACGAAGTGGGGAAACACTCACGTGTAACTGTTTTCTGTCAAACTGAGGTGGTGATATTTGCACAAGTTGGGAAGGAGGGTTTTTCCTTATGTCAGGCAAAGCAACCTGTAGGGAATCTTACCAATTTGTTTTCAGAAGCTGAATGTAGTCAATGTTTAGCATGTATCAATGCAGATGGGATCACTTTTAAAACTAACTTTGGCCAGGAATTTTTATATTTGAGCATAATGATTGTAAGAGAACAACAAGAAATAAAACAATAGCTAAAATGGAAGACATTAAATGGTGTCTAGTGTGTTTCCCCCCACCGCCTACAAAACATCTGCAAGATTTTTGTTCTCAGCCATGAGCATCAATACTGAATGAGGATTTTTCCTATCAAACTCCCTTCCACTTGTATTTTTTGCACTAAAAAGAGAGAGGGTGAAGGGTTCCACTTAACGCTGCCACCTGACAGGATTTTGGGGGTTGGGGATCTGGTTCAACATTTTTGCTTGTATCGAGTTGTTTTCAGCCTCCCTTTCTGAACAAATAGACTAATGAGCAGTAACGCACCACCGTTTTCCTGAAACACTGGTTTGAAATGGAATAAAACCGCAGCCGAACCGGTAGGGTTGTGTTTTATGTCTGTGAATATTTGTGGCACAGTTAATTTCATACAGATGTCACTGAGGCCTCCACGTGACAACTGGTGCTCGGTACTGTGTATTTGTAAAATAGACCATCCACATTGAGTTCTCACAAAGAATTGAGTTTTCTGTGGTCAGAATTACAGCACTTATAGGCCGTTATAAGCACCCTTTGCAAAGTGCTTTGGCTTTAATGCCGGGGCATAAAACCTCTGTGTCTCTCATATTCAGCTTTTCTAATCTTGAAGAAGGGCATTTTGGGGGGTTTGGTTGAAAACACGCATATAGATAAGTGCAAGGCAGTCATCCTCAACAACAACTTCAATAGGGCAACGCTCTCCCCCTCCTGTCCAAGTCTTTCGCGTTTGCTGTTGGTACCAAACGACCTAAAACTACCTGAAACTAAAAAGAGCAAAGGAATGCCCTCTGGTTAGTGACTGGGCTTGGGATAAACCTCAGGAAGAGACCAGGGAATTCTAGGAGAAGTCGATTTTAGCAGTTGACTTGATAAACACAGGTTTTCATCGCCCAGTGAACCCTAAGCACACACACAAAAAATCTCATCACATATTTCCTGCAAATGAGTCTATGATCACTACATTACTCATTAAACATTTCAAAGAAAACCTCTTCTTTCTCTGATGTTGCTCTGATACCTAATTGCCAGAAATAATGACCTGGTAATCAGGTTTTCTAACTCAAAGCTGAGAAAAAGTTCATTTACAGCAACCCCTCTTCTTGGTGGATGGAGCTAGAAGCATTTATTCCAGTTAATTCTGCTGCCAGAACAAATTTATTTATTCACCATACAGCTTGCAAAACAAGAACATTATAATCCAATTCCCCATTGCCTTTTACAGTCCATTAATAACGCTCACTGTTGAAGCACATTGCCTTGCCTCAGCCCAAGAAACGCACGTGCTAATTATAGCGCTGATTTGCAATTAAAATATACATAAACTAACAATTTATGGCACAACAAATTCGACTACTTTATAGTAGTTTACTCTTTGATATTCCAATGCAGGAACCCGGGGGGTTGAGATGTGCATGGGCTTCCTGGAAATATTTGCCCATTTTTGGTCCACCTCAGCACGTTATATATATGTAAAATTGTGCCCTATAGATCACAAAATCACAGAATGATACGGGGTTGGAAGGGACCTCTGGAGATCAGCTAGTCCAACTCCCTGCCAAAGCAGGTCCACCCAGAGCAGGTTGCACAGGAACATGTCCAGGTGGAGTTTGAATGTCTCCAGAGATGGAGACTCCACCACCTCTCTGAGGCAGCCTGTTCCAGGGCTCTGCCACCCTCAAAGTAAAGAAGTTCCTCCTCATGTTTTGATGGAGCTTCTTATGTTCAAGTTTGTGCCCATTTCCTCTTGTTCTGTCACTGGGCACCACTGAAGAAAGACTGACCCCATCCTCCTGACACCCACCCTTGAAGTATTTATAGGTGTTAATCAGATCCCCCCTCAGTCTTCTCTTCTCCAGACTAAAAAGACCCAAGTCCCTCAGCCTTTCCTCGTAAGAGAGATACTCCAGACCCCTAATCATCTTTGTAGCCCTCTGCTGTACCCTCTCCAGCAGTTCCCCGTCCTTTTTGAACTCGGGAGCCCGGAACTGGACCTAGTGCTCCAGACGGGGCCTCACCAGGGCCCCAGAGGAGCCCCAGAGCAGAGGGGCAGGATGACCTCCCTCGACCTGCAGTCACACTCTTCCTGATGCACCCCAGGATGCCCTTGGCCTTCTTGGCCACAAGGGCACATTGCTGGCTCATGGGCATCCTGTATTAGTTTAGGGTAGGAAACGTGCCAGCCGGGAAACCTAGAGGTATTTGGTGCTGCCTGAAGGGTTGTTGTGTTGTTAAAAGACTTGTAGGTCCACAAACAAAACATCTTCAGGAAGAGATGGGCTCGGGAGGCCTGTTGGAAGAGGAGGACGGGTAGCGCTTGGGGGGTGGATGGTGTCTGCGCCCCAGGGAGAGGCATGAACCTGGGCATCCATGAGTCGGGTGAAAGGAGCAGATGGGGAGGGGTTTGAGGCTCCCTTCTCAGGGTTTCTTTGCATAGGAAAGTTTCTGAAGAGTAAGCAAAAGGAATGAACATGAAGCGGCTGTTCAGTGCCGTCTCCTAATGTCTGTCTGGGTTTTTATTTGGCTTTAAGCCCTTCAGCTGAGGTCTCTTCCCAAGCACGGGGCAACAGCATCCCTGCAGGGAGCACGCTCCCGAGCTGATCTTGGGCACCAGGTGCTCCAGGCTACATCCCCAGAGAGGAAAAGGTATTGTAGGGGCTCTCAGGGCAAGCAGTCCAGCACTGCAATTAAATCAGCAGGTATCAAAGGAAAAAAAAAAAAAAAAGAAAGGCTTTCTCTGCTTTGAACAGAAGAGACCCACACTAAGAGGTGGCTACAGGTGGGGGCTGAGTCCCCATGGACATGCCTCAAGTGCCGCACGCTCCCAGACCCGCAGGGAAGCTGGGCACAGCCTCCTCCGTTCAGCTCCACTTCTTGGGGGCGAGGTAACACCATCCTCAAAGGCAACGGGAAGATAAATACATATAAGGTGCTCTGATCCTACCTTAGCGGGCCGGCAAAATGCTTAATACCCTGCTCCCACGCTTGTTTTCTGTGCTCCCTGCTGGTTTCGGCATGTGTTTCCCAACGTGGGGAGGTGCAGTCAGCTGAATTAAATGCGAGTATTGTGCAGAGTAACTCAGGGTATTATGAATTAACCCCAGGTTCCCGTTAACCTCTCGAGCCGCTTGCGTGGCTCTTTGAAACACGCACAGCGCTGTTAAAAAAACGCTAACGGGGAATGAATCAGAATTTCCTCCCGAACAAAGGACCGCTGTGTCTGAAGCGGGGAGCCCAGGGCGAGGTCGAGGAGTTGTAAAATATAGAGCTACCTGTGCTTATTAATATAGTCGTTACGTTACTGCGGTGAATATTGCAGAGCTGTTACCAAGTCAGACCAATCTGACCCTGCAGTGACTGCAAGAAGCGTGGCAGCTGGTGGTTCCCAGGGGGAACAGGCAGGTTTTGGCAAGTGGGAGAATTTTCCTCCCATAAGGAGAAACAGATACTATATATAAATATAAGTATTTCTTTATCTATGTATACAAGGTAAATATACGGAGAAATCTCCAGGAGCCAGCTGAGAAGGGCAGGTGCTGTTGGAGACCAGGGCTTTGAGGCAATGGGGGGAGAGAGGGAACCACTGCAGAATCATAGAAAGGTTAGAGTTGGAAGGGACCTTAAAGATCATCGAATTCCAACCCCCCTCCCACCAGACCAGGTTGCTCAGAAAGCAGGATCATCCCCAGAGTGGGGAGGAGCGAGGCTCTGGGCTCTGAATGAGCAAAGCAAAAGTCTTTTGCTCTCTAAAATATGAATGGATTTGAGAGATGCAGAATCAGACGCATGGGGACATTCAAACCAGGCCTGGGCTTTGGTCCACCTCATCCCCCATGGCCCAGAAAACGGCTGCCCCATCTCCCCTGGGGAGGTGCTGCCCGCCTGCTCGCTCCCCCTCCCTGCATGTGTCGGGCACACAGTTTGGCAGCACCTTCTGCTGGTGACATTTTCCTTCTATCGTGAAAGCTGTCGCTATGGGCACCTTGCCCACACTCCAGACTTCCCAAAATGTCAGCCTCAAGCACCAGCAATGGGAGGGAAAGCGTCAAGAGGCGGGGAGAAGGAGCAGCACATCCCAAGGCATTGGCTGTCCTTCCCTCAAGGACCAAGGTACGCAGCCCTGCCAGCATCCCAATTGTCCTATCTTTGCCTAAAGCCAAGCCTCCTTCTGCCCTCTCACCATACCTACAGGGTGTAAAGGTGGTGGGTCCCTCCCACAAGGGAAAAAAGTTCTTCTTGCTCCCCAGAGAAGGTCTCCAAGCTCTCCTACCGCTGTGCAAGAGGGGACAAGTGGCCTTAAGTGTGTGAGCTACGCTGGACCTGTTCTCTCCCACTCAGCAGAGAGCAGATGAAGAATGTTTTAGAAGATTAAAGACACTTTCCTGCTTATTTGAGGTTTGCCAGAAAACCAACACACCTTCCAGGTCTGCCTCCCATTAACGATCATCAGTAATATAAACAGACCAAATGAGTGTCTGATGAATAAATTAGCTTCCCCTGCTGTAAGTCATTCCCATCACCTTACAAGAAACTCTTTTTTGCATCGGTCGAGCGGAGTCAGCCTGGCAGCCTGGAGCCCTGCTCCCGTTAGCGTTGCGTAATTAACCTCGAGCAGAATGAGCCCAGGAAAGCCAAACAGTGATTACGCATCTCATTGGAGTTTGGATGCTTCCTAAAGGGCTCACGCTAATCCCCACCAGCCGGTCTGGGCCCCTGCAGCTCTAATTGAATTTTTTTCTCCATGGGCAGCATGTTTAGCATAAATGATACTTAGTATGGGGAAAGGCAAGTGCTCAACACCCGTCCGCAGCTTGGCATCACCCTGAGCATCGTGGCTTCACATATCCTCACTGCCCAACCTCAGCCAACCTGCAAGCACCGCTTGTCAGCTCTCCAGTTTTAATGATTTGTTAGCTGAGGTACTGGGAGACCAGTCCAGATCCTTTCTGACCGATGGGGACCCATCATCTCTTACAGACAAGGTTGAGAAAGCCCTCTCAGTGCCCAGAGGAGATTTGCTTTCTTGGGGGCAGACAGCTTCCCTAAGCACACAACCACAGCAAGTCAAGAATTGTTTTTAAAACAAAGCTCTTCCATCCTGATAAAGTCCAGATGCTCACTCAAAACTACAGTCACCACAGAAATGTGCAGGGAACAGCCTCCTGCCAAGTCCAGAGCTCCTGAGCTGCCCAAAGATTTCACAAAACCAAAAAACAAACCCCCACCTGGCTCAAAACTAAATTTCTCTTCAAAAGCAGAAAATACATTTGATAACAATCAACAGAGAACGAACAAAGAAATAATCCACTATTTCTAATTCCGCAGAAGGGAACAACACAGTTGAATAAAGCCACCTCTTCAACCCACACCCAGAGGAGAGGCACCCACCTTCACAAGCAACTTATGGCACATTGGTGAAAAGCAAAAAATCCATTTTACTCACCACAGCTCAGCCGATCCCCTCCAGCAGCCTGCCTTGCCCTCCCAACGCAGCCAAGGACTGTCAGCACCCACCTGCTACCCATTAATGCTGATGGCCCCTCCACCCACAGGTGGTTCCCATCATCTTCCTCGTTGGGACAGCCCAGGCATCACCTGTGAGGTGGCTGCTCCCACCCTGCTTGGGGCAGAGACAAGGTGCTGGTGTTGGGTCAAGCCATTAAGGTAAAGAAAATGCGTATAAATGAGAGAGGGGAAAACAGAGAGGAAAAAATGTGTGGTTTGCTCCCATCAACCTGTGCTGGTGGCTGGGGACAGCCCAGCATGTGGTCTTAGACCTGCCAGCTTGTACCCTGAAGAGAAGCTGGGGACAGAGACAGTCAAGAAGGACTGGGCTATATCACCCTCTGGTTACCCCAAATACTCTCTCTCCTGGTCAGTCCTGTGTCCCAGAGAGCTGCTACGTCTGGATCTGTTCTAGAACAAGGCAGCAGGGGCTGTGTCCAAAAGGGAGAAGAAACTCTGTTCCATCACATCCCAACCCACTGAGGTTCTTCATACCCTTCTTGCCCAAGCCCCTCCATCCCCACAGCACCTTCTCCCTCCCCGCCATGGAGGCGCCCCGGGGGGATTAATGCCCCTGCATTAGTCATTCCCTAAAGATTTACATCCTTCCCAGGGCTTCGCATGCAGCCATGGGAGAACCAGGTAGGGTCTGAGCCAGGAGAGGCAACGTTTCCTACAGCAGGTGGAGGAAATGGAGTAAAAGCCTGTGATGGCACCTTTGCAGCCTCTCAGGGTGACACCACGTAGCGCTGTGCATCTGTGCAGCTCCGCACTCCAGTGTAAGTGCAAAGGGCACTTACAGATTGGCCACCTTGAGAGACATGTCTCGTCCCAGGGGGGTCAATGCTGGAAGAGTGAAAGATGCTTGACCCCAGAATCAGGGCTAAGGCATGCGTAGTGTACAAAAGGGATGGTTTTCTAGCTGTCACAGGGCTGGAGAATATGGAAGAATGACCATAAATACCCCCAAATGTTTTTCACCCTGAGTACAGGCAGGAGACACATTCCCAGTTTCTGGCCAGAGTCCCTCACCCACCAAAGCTGGGTGGCGAACCTCCTTGTGACAGTCTCCAGAATGATCCTATGGGACAAAGCACCCCCAAAGCTGTTCCTCCCATTTCCTTGTGGGTACGTCTCTTCAGCAGACTGTGTTGACCGTTGTCCCATTGGAGCCCCCTGATGCCACCCCACCAGTTACAGCACCATCCTTGATGTTCTTCTCTGAGACTGAGATGGGTTTGTGTCTCTCGTGCCTGGTAAAGGCTGTTTCAATGCCCCTGAGACACAACTGCACGTCCTCCCGAAAGGAGGGGGTGTACAGTCCATAAATGACAGGGTCAGTGCAGGTGTGCAGCAAGCCAAAGAGAAAGAAGCTGTGGTTGACATACTCCGGCATCTTCTGGATCATGGCTGGCTGGAACCAGTACCACAAGCCTAGGAGGTAGTATGGGGTCCAGCAGATGATGAAGGTGGCAACAATCACTATGGTCATCTTGAGAGTCTTCATGCGTGCCTTCGAGATGTGGTCATTTTGATTTCTTATCAAACCTGCCAGGGAGAGCCAAAAGGATAGCTGGAGATGGGAGAAAACCAGGAGAACATAACCATCCGTGACTGTGCTTCTGACAGAGAGGGGAGACCTGCTCACGATCTGGTCCATGTCCCACAGGAAGCAGAAGACAGCAAGGAAGGGGGGTTCAAGAAGTTTAAGTAAAGCCTCTTAGTTGGGTTACCCTTCAAAGGGTGGTGGGACAGACCCCACAACCCTCCAGGCTGGAGCAGGTTCAGTCATAGAGTCATGGTGGACACTAAAGGGCTGGGACTTGCTTACCTTTGTTGATCTTTAGCTGCTTACTGATCTCCCAAATGATGCGGATGTAGCAAACAATCATGACGCTCAGGGGGGTGATGTAGAGGGTGGTGAAGGTGAACATGTTGTAGACAGTTTCCTCCCAGTGCGCTCGGAAGCTCCCGTGAGTAACACACTGGGTGAAGTTCCCTCCTGGGACCGTGTGAAGGTGGAAAAGGAAAAGCTGAAATGGAGAACCCAATAATAACTCAGGGAGGCTTTGGAACGGGCCACCATGTCCTGCAGATGCTCCTGGCTGTGCATGGGGGGCACCTCCCTGCCACTGTTGGACTGGGAAAGGGGGCTCTGGGCACCTAACTCATAGCTATGGCCAGGGTGGAAGGGATCTGACAGCTGTGAAATCCCATTTTCTGGCTATGCTGAATGTTGTTTTGGTGGGGAACTGCTCAGGTTCCTCTTGGTCTGCTCCAACATTTTTTGCGGTGGTGCAGTGATGCATTTTTAGGAGATGATAATGATGCGCATGAGGAATAAAAAATAGCAGACACCATTTTTCCCAGCCCTCAGCATAACACCCTAATGGTGTAGCAATGAGCGGGTGCTATAAGGAGGGTGCAAAGCAGCGCTGAGCGCCCAACATGGGAAAGTCAATGTGGTGGTGGTGGAGTTTGTGGACTGAGATGGACTTGCTGGCGCTGCCGGGATGGGGAAGCCCTTCTCCAAAACCACCCTGGCCTGGGGAAACCACATGGGGAGGCCACCGAACCCTACCTGGGGTGAAGCCAGGAGCACGCTGCTGGCCCAGGCGGCACGGAGCAGCAGCCCGTTGCGGCGGCGAGCGCGGGAGAAGGGATGGAGGATGGCGGCGTGCCGGTCCAGGCTGATGACCACCAGCACCAGCGCGGCCGCGTACATGGCGAAGAGCTTGAGGAAGTTGAGGAGCTTGCAGGAGATGTCCCCTCCGTACCACTGCACCGTCACGTTCCACGCCGCGTCCAGGGGCATCACCGCCACCGTCACCAGCAGGTCGGCCAGCGCCAGGCTGAGGATCAGCGGCCGCACGTGGGATTTCCTCCTCTTCCTCAGCAGGCTGCCGAGCACCGCCGCGTTGCTGCCCGCCGCCAGCAAGAAGAAGATGGCCGTGACGATCACGCGGACCCTCGCCGCTTGGGTGAACCGGGGCTCGACCCAGTGCTCAGGGCAGCCAGAGGCCGAGACGTTGGCGTCCCCCTCCGCGGCGGCGCGGTGGGGAGACGTGGGGAGCTGCTCGTCACTCATCCCCTGCCGAAACGCAAGCGGCAAAGTGAACCCCCTCTTAGGGGCTGGGTAGTGCCCTGCAGCTCCAGTATAGGGAGAAATGGGGATGTGGTGGGATTTGCACTGGAGGCACCAGCAGCAACCTGCCAGTCCTGGCCTGTCCCCTCTGGGTTGCCTGTTTTGCCGAGCCACCACACCTCCTGGTCACGGTGACACTGCCCAGCTGCCCTCTTTGGCTAACCCCTGCCGTAGCTATAGTGATTGCTCACACAGACATATATTTTTAGCTCTTTGCAAGGCAGTTGAGCATCCGGGAAGCGGGAGCGGTGGCCAGGACCACGGGACAAGCCACTGCCCGCCAGTGGCCCCGGTCCGGAATGAGTCACACTGGAGCTGGCTGAGCCTGTGCCGGGGCAGCCGTGCTGGGTTCAGGGACTTGACCTTTCAAAGGGGCTTTGCAAACAGGGCCCAGCTTTTTGGAAACCCCATGGCCCTTCCCATTAGTGTGTTAAACCTTAATGGCCCACCTCCATCTCCAGCACTGGATCCACAGCCGTGGGTGGAAAAACCTGAGGGTGGCCAGGAAGGGAGAAGGGGGATCCCACGCTGTGCGGGGACTGACAGCAGCTCTCGGGAGAGGATCGTGGTGGCATTTAGGAGCCTGGATCATCCCAGGACCTGGGTAGCACCAGCTCAACACCTCTGTTCCTTTGCCTTTGGGAGGCGAAGCAGGAGGAGGTGGTGAAGGTAGAAAAACACCCATATGGGGCGTTTCTAGGGGGTGATGAGCAGCGTTGTGGTCCCCCATGGCTTGATTTAATTGCCCTTTTTGCCTGAGCACAATCAACTTGGGGATAACTTACATTTCAAGGGCAAATGCTTCCAGCTCTCGGGGACACTGTCAACAGCCCCAGGCGCAGGTCAGGTATGTCTCTTACCGTTTCAAGAACCTTCTGCTTTGCAGGTACCAAAATAAAACACTTCCCCACCTTTGCACAAATAACGCAAGCAGCAGAGATCAAACCTGTCTCCCCAGCTCTGTGGGCTGGAGGTGCCCGACACCTTGCAGCAAACCGCCCTCCTCCAGCCCCACCACCCACACCCCGAGCCTCTGAGAGCAACCCCCTTCGCTCCTTCACCCCCCTCCCTCCCCAAAGACCAACCCAACCAACAAGCAGCGAAAAGAAGAGAGCAGTTTAAAAGTACCGAGCTGCTTGCTGGCTGTCTGGGAGAAACAAGAGGAAACCCACATCGAGGTCTGGATTTGTCCCATCTGACGGGAACATACCTGGTATACGCATGCCCTGATGCCAAGAGAAGATGCTCCTTGTTTTGCCCCCGGGGGTGTCCCACCGCCGCGGTGCCGAGTCAGGATGCTCCAGCACGTCTTTGCATCACATCCCGGGGAGAAACTCCTTGAAGCAGCAAAATTTCCCTTTTGCTGGCAGCCGAGCCGGGAGCTAGGGTGTTGTTAGCACAGGCGTATGGAGGCATCTGGAGAGGGTAAGGCTGATGCGGACATCCCCTGCACCGGCAAAGCAGGAGCGGGGCAGGCGGAGGTGGGCACTCACGGGCAGCCCAGCTCAGGCATCTGCCGGTGTTTCACCCCCAGGAGGGGGCTGGCACCCCTGCCCTTGCGGGGCTTAACGAGCTGCCCGATTTCAGGCTTAATGAGCAGGCGGCGGGGGATGATGACAAAGCCGCCGTACTGCAAGAAATGGCCAAAATTCAAGATGTTGTGGCCAAATGTGGCCCCATCAGGGAGAAGTGCCAACAGTCCCTGCATCAGTTTTCTATAAATACAGGAAAATGAGTTAATTATCCCTGGAGTTAGTGATGAGCATCCCGTTGCTCAGACAACCGGGAGACTTCGCAGCACACACAGACACACACACACACACCCCAGTGATGCTCCTGGACCACTCAGGTCCATGGGAGCATCACAGATGAGCACAGGTACGTGCCTGGATTGAAAATGCTGTAAGGAGGTAATTAATAAGGAGAAACTTGGGTCATTTTGCCATTTTAATGAATACACATTTTTTTGCTGCACTCTATCAGTTCCCACCTTATTCTTTTTGCATTTCTTTCAGCATAATGCAGTGAGAGCTCGACGTGCAGTGTGAAACCCTTGGGGGGACAAAGAGCTCACAAAGGCTTAAAAAATAGGATGTGTGATGCAAGGGCAGGGAGGGAAACCGAGGACACCCTGCTCCTCCGGCCAGCACGAGTAGAAGAGCTGTGGGGATGACCGAGGGCCAGCCCCAAGTCCCGATGGGGTCAGCACTGGCAAACACAATCCCCGGGGCATCGCAGGGACTTTAATCACATGCAAACAGACCTTCACCTCTCCCAGTCTATTAAGTTAAGGAGTACACGGTGTACAGGGTGACCGCAGGTCCCAGGCTGACGGCAGTGGCTCTGCCTTGTACCCTGAGAGGAAAAGGTTCATTTTCTGGGATAGAAGATTTTTCCGTTGTTAAACCTATTCCCGCTTATTTTCGGGAGGAAATGCCTGAGGTCTAAGCGGGGGTTGTACCATCTCTGAGGCTGCTCCGCTTGCAGGAGTGCTCCTGGGAATAGGAAAAAAGGAGGACTTTTTCCCCTTTGTGGGTTTAAGAGTCAAATTGTGTGGCAGAGAGACCAGCTCCTGAGACCCAGGAGATGCTGCAGACGCTGGACCACACCAGCCCTTGGGGCATCAGCGTCCGTTGGAGTCCCCCAAACCCTCGGTCACATCTGCATTGAACCATCAAAAGGGACCAGGCTGGGAACTCTCGTCTCAGAGCCATGGAGGGCAATTTATGCATCCAAAATGCTTTATGTCCAAGGGGAAGGAGAAAAGCAGACCCACTCCCAGCATTGCCAGTGGGCAGTGAGCACCAGCCACACAGAAGGGGACCGTCACCATCACCTCCGTGCCTGGCAGGGGCATCGCCCACTGGTGCCGCAGGAAAAAGACTGGTTCCTGGGGGGGAAAAAAGCACAGGAACCACAAAGAAGTTGGGTGGAAGCCCGTTTATCGCAGCAGCCACCTCCTTTTGCATTAACCTCCTGCTTAAACCCGAGATTAATTCGGCTCCACATACTCATCCTTATTTTCCCTTTCATTTAGCTGTTTGCACCTGCACGAAAGCAATTAAATAGCGAGTCAGGAATGTATTCCCTGTTTGTCCTCCTTCCCGGCTGGCTGCCTTTTTGTCTAGAAATGTCCTCTCCATCCCCGACTGTATGATGCAAGAGAGGGACAGGATTTTTCTTAGGAACTGTAAGTCTTGCTAATGCCACAACAAAGCCTTTGGTCCCTCTTCAGAGAGGATTTTTTTAGCATGCCATCACACAGAAATGTCCTGGGCATGCATTAGCAATAAGTCTTCTTTTAAGGGTGGGGTCCCTTATTAAAATGACTATTTTTCTCCGGCGTTTGCACAGTAACCCCCTTGTGTTTTCTATTTTCTTTTTTTTCTTTTTTTTTTCTTGCTCGTCTCCTCAAAGGTCAGCCTGGATGTTGTCTGCTCAGCAGCCTTCAGCTGAATCTCTGAACGCTGGTTTAACAATCAGAGTTTTTTGGTCCCCAGGATTAGGAAACAGGGCTGGCAGGCAGGGCTTGTTTCCATACACCCCGGCTCTGCTCTTTCCGAAATCCCCTCCTTTTGGGATGCTGCCCCGGTACATCCCTGGAGCCGCAGCTCAACGCTTGGTCACAGGGAGCCAGAGCATCTCCAGGCTCCCCAAAATGGGCTTTTTCCTCCCCAAATCCATATGGATCACCCCAGGATGCTGGAGGAAACAGAAAGCAGAAGGCTACACCAGGTAGCACAGCCCCAGTGGCAATTTTTTGCACGAGTTGACCTTGAGCAGGAACACGAGCACTGTGTTTTTCCATCGGACATCCCGTATAAATGGGGATCTCATGCAGGGAAAGCAGCACGGGATACAATTTCCATTAACCTCGTGCGAATGCAGGCAGGGAGCCTGCTGCTGTTTATCCTAATAAATCACTGCAGGCACCTTGGCTTCACAAAAGAGAGGAAAAACTTGTCTTTTCACCCCTGAGAGGAACTCCTGCTGCTGGGCGTTACAGGGGGGTAACGATGGCTCTTCTTCGAGCAGAGCCATCCTACAGTAGCACCCACCACTTGCACCCTCGCCCCCAGCACCATCACCCCAGGCAGGTGCTTCTGCTGGGCTGGCTGTCCAAAAATTCCCCTTTGCTCAGAAAAAACTCATGATTTCAGAGTTTTTAANTTCTTCTCCTCCAAACCTTGAATTGTCTCAGGAGCAGCTCGTCCAAGGAAATTTTTGTCTCATACTGGACTCGAAACAGAAAGTCTAGTCAGGGACATCTGACATGCGGTGTTTTTGTGAGTAAATACCAGCGTCCATGAAGTCATTTCCCGGGGTTAGAAATGAGCTCACCTCTGGAACGGCTTCTCTTCTTACCCAAAGTTCACAAGGCAAGCGGTTGTGAAGCTCCCAGTTTTCATCCTTCTCATTAAAAAACAGCATCCATGCGGTGCTGCCTCCAGCTCTGTGCTGCAGACTGACCTTGGGCATCAGCCGTCATCGGGAATCACCCTAAATTCCCCCAAATCTTTGAGCAAAAGGCAGAGGACCAAAGCTCAGCGCTCACCGGGGAGAAACCAGCATCTCATTCTGCCTGCTCACCCGGCCGAGCCTGCCAAGAGGGACGATAATTGCTGTCCCTCGTGGGGGATAATCTGGGTCATCTCAGCCACCTCCTAAAAGTCCTTGTTTAAAGTAAAGGGAGGGAACTCTCCTGCCCACCGGGCTCAATATTTTGGCAAACTGTGTCTTTGTATTGTTTCTTGATGAAATAACGCTCTGTTTCTGATTTGGCTTTGTATATCGGAGCCTCACTGGAGAACTCACCAGTAAAAGCCCTTCTCCGGGGGTTGTTGTGCCATCAGACAGCGTTGCTGAGAAAACGTGCACTCAGTGCTCAAACCCACTGCGTTTCCCATCTTTTAATACCCTGACTGATGCTCCTGGTGTTGCTGAGCCCAGCACATCATGCTGGATCTCCAAGTCACCGACCCAGCCAGGATGGGTAAAAGGACAAGGACCCCACTGGCAGAGGAGCCCAGATGTCCAGAGCGTCATTCCCAAAGGTTCCCCAAATTTACATCTTCCCACGTGGAGCAGCAGCTCTTGGGATCTTTCCTCTGTCTTTCACCAGAACGGCTGGACCAGAGCAAAATTCCCTTTCCCTGTCTCTAAACTAGACAAGAGAGAAGGGCAAATTTCTCACCTTAGACCAAACCCTGAGGCCAAGGTCAAGAAAACATGGTGGGCTTTGGTGCCAAGCCCCATCTGCTCACCGCCAAGTGATAAAACCTGGATGTGTGCACCGCTGCTCCACCCATGGTGCATCTTTCCCACAGCAGCTTTGCTTCCTGTCCCAGCCTGGAAACCCCAGCCCAGGGAATTTACTTGGGAAGTCTCACTCAGCATCCCTGTTCCCTGATGCTCCTGTCTTCAGTAAACCAGGAAAATCACCCACGGGGTCGATGGAGGGGCCATGGGTCCACTTCGGCTCCGGCAGGCACTGACCCAGCCAGGGCTTTCAGTGCCCTAACCGGGTATTTTTCTTAAACTGGAAGAAATTATGAAATCCTGATGTTTTTATTGTGACTAATCCATGGAAGTGAAGAATTTTACCCTTATTTTTGGATGGGTTTTAGTTGTTCTCCTTGTCTTTGCCTTCTGTGCCCTCTTTTATCCTCTCCTTTTTTCTTTTTTACTCCCTGTGGGACCTGCCCATCGCGTTGCTCCAAACATCAAATATCCTTCTCTCTCTGTGCTTCCAAATCGGACTGTGTGCCCCAAGGCGGTGTTTCAACGCTCCCTTTGGATGCTCCTTCCCAAACACGGGCCAGACTTGAGGGCTGGCTTCCTCCCATTGCTGTGGGAAAGATGAGATGTGGGGAGAGCTGCAGGACCTTTGGCAGCGCTACCCAGGGATTGCAGGAGGGAGAAGCAGGGAAAACCTCCCCTGACACCTCTTTCCCCTGTGTTTCATATCTCCGAGTAGTTTTAAAGGCTTAAAACCACCCTTGGGTGAGCTTTATGTGGGGACACGACCACTTTTAGGAAAGAATCAGTGGCTCGATGGGGAGAGATGCCATTAAAGCTGAATTAAACGAACCAGAGGAATATAATTTCTGCTCCCCCACCCTGATTTTACCCTCTTGAAGAAACTTGCTCCGAGCCAAGCCCTGGGACTACAGGACCCTGTTGTCCCTTGGGATAAGCATTGGTGCTGACATCTCCCCCCAGCTGGATTTGGTGTCCCGGGGGAACATTTCTAGGAAGCAGCTTGATCCAATGCTGGGAGGGTCTCTCTCGGGAAGAGCTTATCTCCTGTGCTGCCTTCCCAGCAGTTTTCATCTCAGCCCATCCAAGGTGCTTGCACCAGGATATGGCCAGCTCTTCCCTAGGGCAGTGCTTGGCCCCCACCAAACTCCTCTGCCCGAGCTGCTGGTAAACACACATTTACCCCCCGGCAAGAGCTGGTACAGCCACAACTGCCCCAAGGAGAATCCCAGCAGCACCAGCATTAGCTCAGCAGAAACCAGCTTTTCCGAGCATACCTTCAGCACGATGCGGGAGGCGGTGAGGTATTTCACAGCTCCGCTCAACCCCGTGAGCACAGGCACCAGGAAGGGGAGACATTTCCATGCTCTTTTCCACCAGCACAGATGCTGGCAAACTCTTCTGGAGCTGATCAGCTCCAATCAGCACTGGTCCCCCCCAGCCCAGGCTCAACTCCACGTGGCTATAATTAACTGGAAATAAATTCACCTGAAATAAAATCAAGGAGGAGTCCCTGCCACCCACCCAGCTCCATCCCTTGCTCGTTTTCTGCCCAGCCCAAGCAGCAAGGCTCACCCGCCCGCTAAAAAGCAACTTTTAGCCTGATGCTCCAGTTTTGTTGCCAACACCAGAGACCTCTGGTCCGGCTTTCACAGCCTGCGTGCTGCCGGTGCACATCAGCCAGGAATCCCTGCAGAGCAGGAGGGACACAAACCGCAGCGTGCCAGAAGACCCAAGCCCTCCCCAGCACGCTAGCAGAACATGCAGGATTTTGCCATTAATTTTTTTTTTTTTTCGGGAAAAACCAACCAGGGCTTTGCTGGTGTAAATCAGGTGCAAACCTGTCCACCTTGACATGGTTTATAGCAAAAAATAATTGAGGAGGAAAAGGCACAGATGAGACCGGGGACTGTCACCCCATGGGTGGGAGGCTGCCCTCCCTGCCGGAACGGGTGCGCAGCCCAGAGCACGTCCGAGCCCAAGGCTAATGCCCGTAAATTAGAGCAATAAATTAAGGATTTCTTCAGGAGCAATTAATTGCCCAAAGCAACATGTGCTTTGACACAGGACGGTCTTTGTCCACCGGAGCCTGTCCGGAGCTAAAGCAAACAGCCGGCGGGCTGTGGGTTGGAAGCTCTGCTCCTGCTCTTCCTCCGCGGTTTAAATGTCCCCGTTGAGGCGCTGCCCTGGATCGGACCTCACCGTGTTCCCATCACACCCGTTCGCATCCTGCGACGGCGTTTCCATCACCCATCCGAGGTTGTGCAATAACTCAGGCCCTGCCGCTTGCCCGCATCTGCCGGCAGATGTTCCTGGCAAATATTGATGCGGTGCCGTGATGCTACCCTGGAGGCATTGCAGGGAGAGGCTGGGACGTGCATTTCTCATGGAGCGCTCAAAAATAATGGCCTTCTCCATCTCGCAGAGAGTTTTTAAATGAGACAGAATACTTATCTTAATTTCCCCAGCTCAGCAATGTAATTAAAAAGGGATTTGCTATTGAGACACTTCTGGTACTCTCATAGCATCTCCCGTCTCTGCTCTTCTGAGCTGCGATGGGGAAGGAGAGACGGTAGCGATGGACACGGCATCCAGGAGGGAAATGCCAGCGGGATCCTTCGGCAGTCCAGGATATCGCAGTGACCAGCAAACCCCTCTCCGGGCGACGTGGGTCTGGAAGCAGGGCTGCATGCGTGCAGCAGGGATGCAGTTAACAGTCCCTGGGCACTCAGATAACAGCTGTGCCCTGCAAAAGCCCTAGGAAAAGCCCTTTTCCTTGACAGATGGGATGACAGAGCAGGGGACACCCCCGGTTTTACATGCCAGGGGGGTCAATCCTGTTGTGCCTGTGCCAGCAGGCATCTGGGGGCTCACCCCGTGCCCGCACCCCACAAGGAGCATGGTCACAGCCGCTTGCCTCCCGCTTTCACCCCTCCAAAAGGCCTTCCCAATCTCCAGAGCTAAAATCAGTCTTTCCCTGGCTCCTGGCCTTCACGGCGTGCCCCCCTCTGCGGTGCTTTTTGTATCTGTTCCATAAATGATGTACGTGGAGCTGAGCCGCGGTGGAGGCTTTAGCTCCTAAGCAAATCCTTCCAGGGGGAAAAGATCCGCTCGCTCCTTTTCTCCCAGCCACAGCCTGTAAATCCTCATCCACACAATCAAAACAAACTCCAGTAGTTCATTTTTTGGGCTCTTTTCCAAAGCTTTTAGGCAGCTGGAGTGTGATTTTGTGCTGATGAAGCGGTGGAGGAGGGCTTAAGTGAAACAATATTGCGGTGGCCGCAAGGTTTGCTGGTGGTTGAGAGCTCAGAGTGACCCCTGGGGACCCGCCACATCTCCAAGTTCTCCTACAAACCATGGAAATCGCCAGGCCGGCTCCCGGGATAGCAAAACAGGATTTAAAAAACAACATTAGCCACCCCTGGAGCATGGCTGGAGAAGAGTCGGGAGCCAAGTGCTTAATGAAATCCCAGCTCCTAGCTCGCCCTCCTAAACCAAGCAAACTTCCCCAAAGTGTTTGGGATGGAACAAAGTCATCAATCAGTTATTTTAACTCCCATCTCCGTAAACAGGAGAGAGACCAGAAACACGCAGCAGGGGAAAATAACCGTCAGCTCCCTTCGGTGGAGCGAAGAGGGTGCGGGGAGGGAGGACGGGAGCAGCCGGCGGGGAGCTGAGCACGGTGTTGGCCCCAAAGGGCATTTCATGGGTCCCACAGAGTATTTCATGGGCCCCACAGGGCATTTCACTGTCCTCACAGCCTGTAAATCCCCCACACAGCCCTGAGAGCAGACCCACCATCCACACCCCTCTCCTGGTGCAGTGCAGTTGGCTTTCGGTGACGGTCACTCTGCCGGCGCCGTGTTGGAAAGGGTGGGAGGTACGAATAGCTGGGATGAGCATCAGTAGCCTGTTTTCCCTTGCATTTATTAGAGGGACACGAGAAGAGCGATGGAGACAACCATGGAGGAGCGTGGAGAGGGAGATGCTCTTGCACCATCAGTTATCACTGCCCCGTCCTCGGCACTGGCTTGGGGGGGAGCATTTGCATAAATATATTATGGCCATGTAATTACACATCAGTGATGAAATCATGGAAAAGTCCCATGAGAGCCAGGCAGGGCCCCTGGGGGTTAATCCGGGAGGTGAATGCATCTGTGGGGCTGTGGCTCTGCTGCACTGATGCTTTGGTTGGGAAACACCAGCTTTGGACACCTGAACCCGCAGCCAGAGAGACAAGAGCAGTTTGGCCTGGGTTGCATCCTTCCCCACCAGGCAAGGGTACTACACCTCTGCAGAGCAACCACCCTGGGCATGGGGCAGCACCCTGCTTGTCCCCTCTGCCCCACAGTTTGGCGCATCATCCACCTCGGGTGGATGGAAAGCAGCCGAGCATCTCCCTGAGCCGCGGTGCAGCCGGTGGTGCTCAGCGCTGGAAACATCTGGGACACTGCTCGTGCTGCTCCATCCAACGTCGGCCACACGCCGGAGCTGCAGCGAGGGATGGCCAAGCCAAGCGAGATTGCGCAACCAGACTGTTCTAGAGATTTGGTTTTTGCATGAACTCACGTCCCAAACCCGCTCCTGAAGCCACACACGCGTCTCCTGAGCTGGCCTCGCAGAAACCACGCTGGGGAGGAGACATCTATGCTCAGGAGGCTGCAAAAATCCCACGCAGAAGCACCTGTGGCCGCACTGGGCTAGTGCTAACGCTTGGTTTCCGTAACATAGAAAGCAGAAATATCTGCAGAAAGCAGAAAAACACATTTACGTACCCTGCATTGCAACCGGTGGATATTGATGCCACCACGTGCCAAGCAGCCGGTGGGACCAGGGCCACCTGCTGAGGCAGCGGTGCTGTGCCAGGGATGGGACAGCCGTGGTGGGAGGTAGGTGCCATCCGGAGAAGATCAATTCCTTACTCTTGGTCTCAGCACCTTTCCTACATCTTGTCCTTGTCACAGCAGGGAAACGTGGCCGAGTTCCGTGTTTATCTTGCAGGTCAGGGGCCCCCAGCTCACCAGGCGCTCCTTGCCCACCGGATAAATATTCTGCCAGTTTTTGGCACATGTCAGGTGTTTTTTCCTTCTCCCTAGTAGTAAACACCAACAGGAGCTGGTGCAGGCCACCGCCAAGTATTTTTTATGTGACACCTTGATCGATGTTCCTCTTGCACCGCTCCCTCTGGCAGCGGGGCCGGCAAGGATTACTAAGAGGCAGCCCAGGACACCGCCGGCACATCCCGCTCGCTGATCCCATCCCGTCCCCCCAGGATGGCTCCTGCCTCACGGTGCAGGGCCCACAGGGGCTGCATGCGTGGGTGGAACTCACTCGCACATGGCAGCCCGCTTCACGCAACACGCAGGAGCCCCGAGCCAGGATCAGCTTCCATGAGCCACATGGGAATAACGTGGCTGCAGAAGGAGGACGGACCTGGCGGGGGTTAAAGTCAGCCTGGGGCAGGCAGGGATCTCTCTTTAGGAGGCTTTACTAGATCTCCCCATGGCTCAAGTGGGATGTAGTCACATTTATTTGCAAGATGTGCCCTGCCTCAGCAGCTCTGCGCTACCCTGGGCGTCCAAAGCACACATCTAGCCCTGTCCCATGTCCTCACATCCCTGCAGCATCCTCATTTGACCCCTTCCAGAGCCAGCACGAGGGCAGAAGGGAGCAGGGAGCGCAGGCAGCATGGGGACAGTGCCCAGCCGAGCCAAGCCCCACGCCTGAGAAATATGGGAACCCCACAGGCAGCGCTGGGTGGGCACCGTGTTTGTCCCAGACCCGGCGAGAGCTAAAAAAAGAAATATATCCCCAAAACTCATTGCACCACAAGCACCTACTCTGTATCTCCATCTGCAACGCTCAGCAGCACCTAGTTGGGATCTGGACCCAGGGGGGAACCCCTAACAGCGATGGTGCTGTGCTGGGAAGTGCTGCCCACACCGGGACGTGGTGCCCACACCGGGACGTGGTACCCACACCGGGACGTGGTGCCCACACCGTGCCCTGCCCTGCCACCGGTAGCCCTCGCCACGCCATGGCATCACTGTTTCGCCGAGGGTTTGTGTTTACCATCACCTTGCTAGGGGATTATTCAGCCTGCGGTTTCCTCGCTCGTCCGATCTGTTTTTGCTCGGCGGCCGGTGGCTCGCTGCCATCCCCTAAGCTACACGCCGGGCTATATAAGCGACCTCGCCGCCGCGGCTGCGGGGAGGCTCGCGCACAGCCCGGCTCGGCGGCGGTGCAGGGGAGGTTTCGGTAAGCTCCAACTCTCTCTCTCTCTCTCTTTTCTTCCCAACCGGCGGCAAATCCCTTAACCCACATCTGACAAGCCCTCGCCTCCCCCCCCCCCCCAGACCGCAGCTCAGCTGGCGGCTCTGCAGCGAGGGGACGAGGCTCCCCTTAATCGGGGTTTTTATAGCTTTTGTAGGTAAGAGCTAAAAAAACCCACTCTAAACCAACCCTGCTAAGTTTTTCCCCTTCGTGGCAGCTAGTGGTTATATAATTTTGCTCGTTATTAAGGCAGCGTAATTAAGAGTGGCTGTGATTGAGGGTGAGGAGGAAATTAATTGATGGGCAGATGAAGGCGCAGAGGCTGGGGGCTGGAAAACATCGGCGGGGACGTGGTTCCCCGTGTCCCG
>VXAK01011327.1:312097-333772 GCA_013399435.1 Arenaria interpres
GGTGGGTGGGTGAGCAGGGGGTGTAAGCGGCCCCACAGCATGTTTTGGACTGGTTCAGCCTGGGAGAAGCTGCCTGAAGATGGCAGGACCCTGGGTGAGACACAACATGGTTGGGCTTCTCTCCACAGGGCTGGGGAAGGCGTGGGACGGCTGTGGACACTCCAAGAAGCCCCTGGTCACCTCTGGAGACAACAATGGTCACTGCGAAAGGATGGATCCTCCTTCTCCTTCTGGGAGCCACATCTGTTTTAGGTGAAGGTTAAAACATTTATATTCCCATCACCACGCTGTCCCCTGCCCACGGGCACGCTGGCATGAAGGCATGTCTGTCAGTGGCCTCTGAGCCAGCAGACACGGACCCAACACCGATGCGGGGTCCTGCTCTGGGTCAGCACAGCGTTTGCCTGGCCAAATGACTTCCAGACGAGGGCTGGAGCCCATCCAGCCCCTAGAGCATGGGCAAAGCCTGTCTGTCGGTAAGCTGGCCTCTGGTTGACCAGGGATGAGCCCCGCTGCCCACCTCTCGTGCTGGGACCATCTCTGCTTGCCACCCCTGAGACCCTCCAGTGTCCAGCCCACATCCCAGCTCCCATCCCAGCTCCCCTCTGCTCTGAGCAGACCCACCCTGGCCGGTGCCTTATCCATTGCCCAAGCACGAAACAACCCCAGCCTGTGAGCCGAGCCCTCGGTAAGCAGCAAAGCGTCTCTTCTCCAGGAGAAGATGCTCAGGAGCAGCAGGGTCTCTCTGCTGCTGGCTCTGGCGGGTGGCACATAGGAAACCGCTGAGCCATAACCAACCTTCCCCTCTGCTCCGGTGGGTCTCGCAGAGAAAACATGTTTGCAGGCTCTTTGGATTTGTTTTCTGAGGCTATAGAGGAATTTTGCCCTGAAGCGCTCTGGCCAGACGCCTGGGGATAAGGAGAGGGAGAGTCAATGTGTCGCTGGGCAAGTGCCCAGAAGCCCTGCTGAGCCCCTGGGAGCTGGGCACAGGAGAGAGCCGGTGCTGGGCAGCTTCGGGTTTAACCTCCCAGTTTACATGGGACTGGTCCCAGCATGCACCCCAGGAATCAGCCACAACCACCATCTCTCCCCTTGGGCACGCAGGTGGCCAGCACGCGCAGAAAGCAGCCCATGTCCCATAGCGTCAACCAACCTCATCCACCTCAGGTTCACTTCTCCCCGCACGGGGAGAGGCAGGATTTATTCAATATCTCCAGCTGCAGACAGATTATTTGATCTGAGCTGCTCCAACACAGAAAGCACAAAAATGTTTTTTGTCGGGTGACAAGGGAAATGGCAAATTTGCATCATAGCCGAGCCCCAGTGATGCTGTGGGACATCTCCATCACGCCCTTCAACTGGCATCTCCTGCATGCGATGCACTGCATCCCGCAGGAGCTCTAATCAGCAGCTCTAACTAGCCACCCAACGGGAAATCTAAAAAACTGAGCCTAAGGATGCCCAGTCCCTTGAATTTTATTAACTTCTTATTAATCTCTAATTTATTGACCTTTAGGTCAAAGGCTTCTGCAACCAGCCCTCAGGAGGATCCAGATAGGACAGAAAACCTTCAGCCCGCTGGTAATGCTCAGCTTGGAGAGTAAGTTACTTCCCAGCTCGGGCGGCTTTCCCTCGCCAGGACAAGGGCTGTTTGCACGTGTATCATTATTTATTTTTTTCTCAGCCTTAATTTACAACCGAACAATATTATTTGAGTAGATGAGGACATTTGGGCAATGGAATAAATGTTAATCATCCGCGACCTCCTGCAGGGCTTTGGCTATCGCTAAGGCAGGCTGTTGGCTCAAGGCCTGGAAAAGTGAAGGTCAAGTGCGTGACCACAGCCCCGACTCCCGCGGGAGTGGCAAGGAGAGCCCAGGGATGGGCAAGCACAAGCTCCGACCTGCCTTTCCCCTGCCCAGCCCGTCCCCACACCCAGGCCCGTTTGCGACACCGTTGCTTTAGAATAAAAACCCGTGGGGCATTAATTACCCGCAGAGCCTGCTCCGCTCGTTAATCCCCAGGAGATATCCCGACCTCTCAAGCTTTACTGCCCAGAGCTCGGGATTTAAATTCCAGCGGGCACTGAAAGGGCTGGACGGGCTGATGCCATAGCTGAGGGATTAGGGGACTTTCCCAGCTTTCCGTCCCGCTCCCGGCAGCTCTCTCAGCCGCCGGGGAAAATCAAAGCACCGAAAACAGGGACACTCGGAGAAAGGTCCCCTCTACCCGCTGAGAGGTATTTTTAGGAAAACTACCAGGAAAATTGTTTTCCCCTCGAAGTGGATGGCACAAAGTAGCGATGCTGAGGCTGACTCCGGCTTCTTTAGGGAGAAATAAAGCAAAATCTTGAATTTTTGAGCAATGCAATTGGAAACTAAAGCACCTGCCCTTGGCAGCAGTGAGCTGTAAACTCATTTTTTGCCTTCAGGGGAGGGTGTGCCAGACCTGGTGGGGTTGAGCAGCCAGGCTGGGTGCAGGAGGGACTGGTTCTCGGCCAGGGAAAAGGCAAACCCTGCCCAAATCACCTCAAATGTCCTCTGCCCGCAGGTACAAGGAGCAACTCTCGCAGGGGAGACCCGACCTTCGCCTACGCCAGACGCAGTACGTGCCACAGGGTAGCCCTGTCTCTCCCCACATCCCTGCCAGTCCTCGAGTCCCTCGGCTTCACCCCATCCTCTGCTTTCTGCTTTTTCTGCTGTTGAAGTGCTACTCAGAGCCGTATCATGCCATTTTCTTCCCCAGGACTCCCCCCGTCTTTTCTTATCATCACCAGCTCTGCAGATTAAAGCAGCCCATCCCAAACAAGCTTAGGATCTTCCTGACACCCCACTTTAATCTGTTGCACATTAAATTTTTGCTTGGGGCAAGTACAGAAGGGCATTTATCCGTGTGCTGCCTCGGAAGGGACCACGTCCTCAAGCGCACCTCCTCCTGCATCCCCAAAATTGCTCAATAAGGTCTATGGATGCGCCACTTGGGATGCTGAACTGGAGATGCCACCATTCCAACAGATTAAAAACTCGCCCATTTAAGCCAAGTGCTCGTTCCAAACCAGACGTGACGCTCCCGTGGCCGTTCTCATTTAAATGGTCTTTTCCAGCCACCCGCTTTTGGTTTTGGTTTGGTTTCGACTATCACCATGCAGATAGTCCTGTCTGCCTTTCTAGGAAATAACCCGACTTGGTTTCTTACAAACCGGGTGGCAGAGAAGGTGTGGGAGACGACACGGCACACGTTTCCAAGAGACCTCATTTTTAGAAACTTCAGTCACAAGCGCATCCTCGTAAACATTATTAGAACATTGTCATTGAAAAATAAACCCAAACCACAGACTTGGAGTGGATTTCATCCATTCAAAGCAGTTTAAATTAATACCATCTAGTAGCCGGTTCAAGAAATTCCTATAAAAATCTAACCGCATATTAAACTCTCAATAAACCCTCTTTGTATCTTACAAATCAGCTGGCCCCTAACGTGCTCTGCCTGCTCGATGGCATCTTAGGCTTCTGTTTGCACACAGTAAAACTGGTGCTCCCAATAGGACGCACGCTTCCCCTATAGAGAACATATGTTGAAGTATGGTTAAAGACATTCAACATGATCATACCAACAATTTTACCCTCTTTTTTTTTTTTTGGTTGGTTTTTTTTTGTTTTTTTTTTTTTTTTTTTTTTTTTTTAACCACATTTTAAAACCGNTTATTTAACCACATTTGAAACGCAGGCGAGCTCTGCCCGCCCCTCAGACAGCATTTAAATCACAATGTGTGTTTAATTTCCCTTAAGCCAAATTTATTCAACACTTAAGCGTGAGCTGCGTGCACTTTGCTCCCCTCGAGTTTATCTTAATCATCTTGAATTCAGTAGCCTGCGCGGAATTAAGCCAGAAGCACTCGGGTGCCTTTTTGTGCTTTATTTCCCAGCTCCCTGAACACGCTTTGAGTTTGTTTAATCCACGTGGTGTCTAATATCCAAATGCATAGTCTGTGCTATATAGATGCTGCTATAGAGAAACTGCTAAGAAACTAAGCGCCCGTTTTGAGGCAGTTTTACGTGTCACATGCGTCTCAGTAACACACCGCTGATGTTCCTCAAGGTCCGCTGATGCAAGATTCAAAAAGGTTTTTGTCTCCGTGGTCGAAATGGAGCGAATGCTCAGGGAAGTGCGGCCAAACCGGCGTGCAGAAGCGTACCAGATCCTGCCTAGCCGAGCGCCTCTGGGGCGTGCACTGTAACGAAGCCACTGAGGAAGGGCGGCTCTGCATCGGACATGTTTGCTCAGGTGCTCCTCTAACCTCACTTACAGGCAGGGGACGAGGTCCTGATCTCACCACCGTGTAGGCGTCGTACTCCCTTCCCTGCTGTTTCAGTCTCCCTTGCCAGGATTTCGCGATGCCGGTGCCTTCCTGAGCAGGGCTAGAGACTACATGGGGAGTTGATGGCCGAATAGCAAGATTAGGGGGGGGATCCAGATATGGGGAATCATCAGGAAGCCATAAAGATCCTGGGGATATAGGAAAAATCTCATTAATCTTGTTATAACAGCAGCTCTCATGGTAGAATCAGCAATTGCAGGTGTTTGCCTCCACGCAATCAGCCCCAGGAAGGAGAAGAGTTGGGAATACTGAATTGCCACAGCCCCTGCTGAAGAGGCTTGTAATTAATTATATTATTCTTGTAATCCCCTTTTTGAATGAGTCACTCTGAAAATAGTCCATGTTTCCTCCAGGGAAGCTGCTTCAAGTTTTCCTTGATTTCTTCAATTTATTTCCAGCTATTTAAAAAATTATCAGGTAGCTGCTGTACAGGGATGTGATTGTAAAAGGAGTGACCCGAGCCCTTGCCTTGGGAAGAGAGAGATTATTATTTAAGATTAATCACTGTAAGTAATGAAAAAAATTTCAGAAGCATCATTTGGGAGACCATTCGTTAAGCCCATCGGGTAGCGCTCGTTTGGCAATTAACCTATATCCTGCCCAAGCCAGAATACCATCAAATGAGGGGAGACGGCTTTTAAGACAGACCAAAATCATGATGTTTGGGCATGAGCTGGCAACAGAAACCTACAAAGTTTAAGGCCCTCGGATTTGTAATTTTTCCAGGGTTGAGCTAAAAGCCCACACGCTGATCTGGATTCAAGTTTCCCCGAAATTCGGCCCTTTGGGGAAGGTAAACAACAGCTGTAATTATACCCACGTGGCTGCTTTCTACTAATTGTCAGGTTCAAAATGACATTGTCCCTGTTCTTCTAATGCACAGCTGTTGGTAATCAGCAAAAAAAAAAAAAATTTAAAAAAAAATGGTTTTGGATACAATATATTCCTTATGCAGTATCTGCCTTATTGCCTCTAAATCAAAAGCAGACGCGAGGCCGCGCCGGGGGCGTTCCGGGGACTCGGGGCCGCTTTCTGACCCACCTGCCTCTCCCTCCAGCCTGCAACATCACCTGCCCCATGGGCCGCATCAACGCCGACTGCGACGCCTGCATGTGCGAGGATGCCACCCTGCACGGGAAGGTCTCTCTCGAGGACGGGTCGCCCGCTGCCGATGCCCGGGTCTACCTGCAAGCGGAGAAACTCAAGCTGTTGACGACGGCCGATCACAGGGGCATGTTCAGGATCCCGGGGGTTTGCCCCGACGGCAAAAACACCCTTAAAATAAAGAAAGCCAAATACGCAACTGCTACTGTCACCGTGCCCGAGAGCAACAGGAGAAACCTGGCCATCCAAGTGCAGCTGCAACGATCAGGTAGCCCCAAAGAGGGGGGGGTAAAGCAGGAGGCTTTATGGCTTAATCGAAAATAAACCCTGATTTTAGGAGGGGAAGAATGACGAGAGGGCCTTTTCCTCCTCCCGCAGGCAAACCCTACATTTTCAGGAGCCCCGAGGACAAAGCCAGGAGAGTGGGACAGAGCGTGTCACTCTGCTGCGATGCCCTTGGGAGCCCGGCCCCTGACCGCTATCTCTGGTAAGGAACTCGAGTTTGATCGGGCAGAAGTCCTTGGCCCACGGGTTCAATTTTTGGCTCCTTACCATCCCCATAAAGGTGGGGTTTTCTAAGCTATAAAACAGCTAAATAGGCCAAGAACTGCTTGCTGCAAACGATGGTTTCCTCGAGATGCTCGGAGCTGGCGCTTCTCGCAGGTGTGGTGACATCATCTGCTGAAGGACTTACTGGAAAAACATACAAATAAGAGTTTGAAAAACCTCAGCAGGCGCGACTGGCAGCTCTGCCTGCCAGCTACCCCGCAGCACCTCAGCACTGCCAGGGCAACTTTTAGGTGATGCCACGTAGCAGTCAGACTACAAACGGGGAAACTGAGGCAAGAGGTGGGGAAAAATCCACATGGCAGGATGCGGGATTAGGCCATCGTTCCGGTCGGTCTCCGTCCCCTTAACTGCCCTCCTGTTCCTGGCAGGTACCACAACGGCTCGCTGCTGGACCCCTCCTTATACAAATATAAAAACAGCCTGGTTCTGAAGAACTTGAAGAGAGAGCAGTCGGGAGAGTATTTCTGCAAGGCCAGCAGCGCCGGGGGGTCTGCAAAGTCCCAGTCCGCCAAACTCGCTGTAATAGGTAAGAGAAAACGCTCGTGATGCTCTCCAAGCAGCTGTGGAGGCGGCGGGGTGCAGAAACCAGAAACTGTGGTACGTGGGGGAAAGAAGAGTCACGGGAAAAATATTCAGGGGGTTATTTCACGCGTCCGTTAGCACATAAGCTTGAGTGAGCCGGTTACGAACCAGCTGCTCTCTACGAACTGCAGCTCTGGGTTGCAGGTGACCTGCCAAGCTCAATCTGCTGATTTCAGCAGATTTCTCACTGCACGTGCTGCCTGACGTGTGAACGTTTCTGTGTTTTGGGGTTTGTTTTTAAATGCTGGGACGCGTATTAGTCTGTCCATAGCAAAAAAAAAAACCAAACGCCAGGCAGCTGCAGAACATCTGACTGAGGGTGGGTTGGATGGCAGTGGTGGGTAAGCAGGAGCTGGGATGCTCTTAATCAGGTACCTTAAGTTAAAGCTGAGCACCTGCTTCGTCGAAACGGAGACCAGATGAACTCAGCTAACCAAAATCCTCCAAAACATCTGTTCTGTGGCTGCGAAAACCTCACTGTTATTGGAAGCAATGCTCAGCTCTGAGGGTTTCAGACCACATAGCGATGACTGTATAATTATTTCATGCTGCTCATTAAGAAATCCTATTCAACAGGAAGACAAGAGGCAGCCTGCAACCCCCAACCCCAAAGCCACCTCATCCGACTTCCACATGACTGCTTCCAAAAAGAAACCAACTCCTTCTACTACGACGTGGGCAAGTGCCCCTCGAAGACCTGTGCCGGGAAGCTGGATAAAGGACTCCGGTGTAAGGACAACGTCTCCTACTGCTGCGGGGTGTCCAAGATGGAAACCAGAGACATCTCCTGCAACGGGTACACGCTCCCCACTAAAATTGTTGTAGAATGTGGCTGCAAAAAGTGCACCGAGACCAAAATAACTGTTCGAGGCAGAGCCACGGCAGCAGATAACGGTGAGCCACTGCGGTTTGGCCACATCTACATGGGGAACAAGAGAGTGAGCATGACCGGCTACAAGGGAACCTTCTCCATCCACGTCCCAGCGGACACGGAGAG
This sequence comes from Arenaria interpres, assembly GCA_013399435.1. Lineage (NCBI taxonomy): Eukaryota > Metazoa > Chordata > Aves > Charadriiformes > Scolopacidae > Arenaria > Arenaria interpres. The sequence goes on from VXAK01011327.1 coordinate 319,729, forward strand.
ACTGGTTCTAACTTTCGTTGATCGGCTGCAGAAGTTTGTGAACACAACAAAAGTTCTGCCCTTCAAGGAAAACGGAGGCGCTGTGTTTCATGAGATCAAGCTACTAAGAAAGCAAGCCCCTGTTACTCTGGAATCCACCGAAACCAACGTGATTTCTTTGGGAGAAATGGAAGAAGATGATCCAATCGCCGAGTTAGAAATTCCTCCGGATGCATTTTATAGGAAAAATGGAGAAGCCTACAGAGGCAAAGTGAAAGCCAGCGTGACATTTCTGGACCCAAGAAACATCTCAACGGCTCCCGTGACACAAAGCGACCTGAATTTTGTAGATGAGGAGGGAGACGTATTCCCGCTCCGTACGTACGGCATGTTTTCTGTGGACTTCACTAACGAACAGGGCACCGAGTCTCTTAACGCAGAAGAGGTGAAGGTTCATTTGGATGCTGCTCAGGTCAAGATGCCAGAGCACCTGCAAGAGATGAAGCTTTGGTCCCTGAACCCGGAGACAGGATTATGGGAGGAAGAAGGGGACTTCAACCTTGAGAAAAGCAGACGGCGCAAAAGGGAAGAGAGAACTTTTTTGGTTGGGAACATGGAGATCAAAGAAAGACGTCTTTTTAACCTGGATGTCCCAGAGAGCAGACGGTGCTATATCAAAGTCCGAGCCTACAGGAGCGAGAGATTTCTGCAAAGTGAGCAGATCCAAGGGGTTGTGATTTCTGTTATAAACACAGAGCCAGAGCCGGGGTTCTCCTCCAACCCCAGAGCATGGGGCCGTTTCGACAGCGTGGTCACTGGTCCCAATGGCGCCTGCGTGCCTGCCTTCTGTGATGAGCAAAACCCCAAGGCTTATGCAGCTTATATCTTGGCAAGCATGGGAGGTGAAGAGCTCGAAGCTGTGTCCTCTGCTCCCAAACTCAACCCTAATGCTATTGGGGTCCCACAACCGTATCTCAACAAGCTCAACTACAGAAGAACAGACCACGAGGACCCCAACACTAAGAAAACGGCATTCAGCATTAACATGGCCAAGCCAAGCCCTAATTCCCCGGAAGAGAACAACGGCCCTATTTACGCCTACGAAAACCTAAGAGAATGCGAGGAAGCTCCACACAGCGCTGCTCACTTCAGGTTTTACAGGATAGAGGGAGACCGGTACGACTACAACACTGTTCCCTTCAGCGAAGATGACCTCATGAGCTGGACTGATGACTACCTGGCATGGTGGCCCAAGCCCATGGAATTTAGGGCCTGCTACATTAAAGTAAAAATAAACGGACCCCAAGAGGTGAACGTAAGATCTCGTAACATGGGCGGGACGCACCCACGCACCATTGGCAAGCTCTATGGCATCAGGGATGTCCGTAGCATTCGTGACCCTGAGCAGCCGGACGTGTCGGCCGCCTGCCTGGAGTTCAAGTGCAGTGGCATGCTCTTCGACCAAGACCGTGTGGACCGCACACTCGTCAAAGTGGTCCCGCAAGGCAGCTGCCGCCGAGAGAGCGTCAACAGCATGCTCCACGAGTACCTGGTGAACCACCTCCCCATGGCTACCAACAACGACTCCAGCGAGTACACCATGCTGGCTCCTCTCGACCCACTGGGGCACAACTACGGCATCTACACCGTCACCGACCAAGACCCCAGGATCGCTAAGGAAATCGCTCTGGGCAGGTGTTTTGACGGCACCTCTGATGGCACCTCCCGAACCATGAAAAGCAACATCGGCGTTGGATTGACTTTCACCTGTTCGGAGAGAAGCCCGGCAGAGCAAAGCATCTTCCAGTCTCAGAGGAACTCGGGCCAGCAGTCCATACTGGTTCTGCCTGGGGAGAGCCCTGCGTACCGAAGGCAGCCGTCAAGCCGCCAAACCCCCCAAAGAAGGATCCCGATGACAGGTCAACGTCCTCGCCCATACTAGAGCTGTATAGGAGCCTCGGTAAAGTTGCTCGCACTTGATTAAATATAATTTGAAAGTAACATCTACCTGCTAATAACCTAATTCAAAGCTGGTAGGTGTCATTATTTTTGAGACATAATTAAGGTGCACTTCCCCCTCTCTCCACCAGAAAGGAAAGACATACGGCAAAAATTGGGGGCCAGTAGCGGTAGCGGGTTCGTGTCTTATTAAATGCATCCATAAAAATCTTCTTTCTGCCTGACATTAAACAGCTTCACATGATAGCCTAAAGGGAAGACTAAACACATAATTCAATTAAGTCATGTACATAAAACATTCTTCTGTTCTGCATCTGCAGACTTTGCCAGCCCAAGTACCTGTACAGTAGTTGGTAACACGAAAAGGAATAAACCGATTCCCTCATACTGAATTCAGCTGCAAGGTTTTGTACTTGAAATGTAAGTATTTTATTTATTTCTAGCTTGTTTTAGAATGACTGTATTCAAGCTAAACTACCGGCAGCTGCATTTCTAAGAACTCACATGCTCAATAGCACAGAGAAGCCACGTGGATTTGTAGCCTCCACATGGATAAAACTACAGTTTTCTCTTGCTCCTTGCATTAGCTGACAAGAAAAATCCATGCTCTGTGATAGGGTAGGTTAATAAAAAAAGCCATTTTGTAACTTTGACAATGCCGTGTTGCTTTTGTGTTTGACAAACCCAAGTAAACCACATGTAGAGGTGACTAAAGAATAGCCTGTGAAATTTCACCTTTCTGTTCACAAAAAGGTCACGGCTTTATCACCGAGAGACCGATCCTGGGCATGGGTTTTGTGTGTTTTGGTGGGTGGCTGGTGCTCCCCCAGGTCCAGGACTTGGCCACAGAAGGGGTCAGGCAGACAGTGATCCATCTCTGAGTGACATATTAAAGTTGCCCTATCAATCCCCCCATCACTTCTAGAGGGGAACCGAGGAACTCACCAACACAGAAGACATCCTGTGTTTCCACCCAAACACTGGCAATAAATTTTGGGGGGGGTTGCAAGCCAGCAAGCCTCCAACATCAAAATTTCCACCAAGAGAGGTCACAAAAAGGTGGGCAGTGCTACTGGCTGAAAACTGAAAACCAAACACGTGCTTAAGCATGGACTTCCCTCTCCTACCTACTCCCCTCCTATGGGTATGAAGCCAGTTCTAGGTCTACGCTGTCTTACCTACAGCCCATCAAGGGCACGGGGAATCTTTCAATAGCACTTAACAAGCTTCAGAACAGGTTCTCAGGTCTGACACGGGGCATCCCAGGCACTAAATACAGAACCGAGTGCCTCCGCAGCCTGAATTCTGCTGAAAAATGTAAAAACCACATACTAATAATCCATGTTTTTATGCAAATTGACAGCTATCAAAGAGAAGCAGAAAAGGAAGAGCTGTGGGATACTCTGGCACGTCCTCTTCATACCAATGAATTTAGACGCTGTGTGCTTTCTTTTGTGTCTAGTCTGCTGCAAGGGCTTGGCGCGGGCTGGGGCCAAGGCAGCCAGTGGGGAGCATTAGCTCGGACCTTCCCACAGAGCTCTTGGCTTGCACCACAGGCTCGCAGAGAAATGTCTCTTCCCTCTGCTCCCCCCCTCCTCTGCGGCCAGCCAGCCAAATCCCCGACTTAGTTTCATCACTCCGAGGGTGAAGTAACACAAATGACTTCTACAGACCAACCCAGGAGATACACGGATGAAGGCAGGCTCGGGATCTTGTCCCTGTGCCTCCAGAGCCAAGCGCAGCAGAGTACAGGGCTCTTCCTTTTGGGAAGAAATGCCTGTTTAACAGGAATTAAACGGTCACAGCCCTACAGCCTGAAAGAGCAAGAAGCTCTCCAAGTTTCCCCAAACTGTCCCCCACTGCAGCTTAGCTCCGAGTTGGAGGAACAAACTAATCTCCACAATCACCAAGCCCCCAAGCTCTCGGAGGAGGCTGCTGGCAGAGCACATTGGATACAGAGCAGGACAGAGAGGTTTCAAACACGGGTGCTTAAGCACCATCGACAGAAAACAACCTTGGCCCAATAAGCACCACGCAGTGCTGACACTTGGTCATTGCCGACGAGCCAGCGTGCCAAATACTTTAAGAAAGTTTATAACAGGAGAAAAGCTACGGCAGGTCCTGGCACCCACCACTCACACGAGTTCTATGCTATCGCTCAACGCCAGGTCTGACTTCTCCAGCTCGTGTTTATGGTCAGTGCACGGCAGTGTCCTTTCTGCAACCTGAAGCCTCTCTCCCACTCCCATATATCAAAGGAGAACATCAGCTGGAGGAATGCAGGAACGCTGGGACTCAGCTCCTCCCTCGGCCTTCGGACCACCAACCGCGAGAAACAGGCTGAAGCAGGAGACCTGGCTCCTAAACGTCAGCAGGTTTGGGGCTAATGGCAAAGCATCTTCCACTAAGGTCATTTAGTTTCCAACCCTCAGATAAATCTGGCAACCTATCCCTCCTGCTGTTTTTTTTTAAAAAAGGGAAAATATTGCTTCCTCTCAGGCCGTCAGCAGTTAGGATAAACACAGTAAGAGATATTCTTGTCTAGTGTCAACCTTCAAATCATTCAGGGATTTTGCAATCAACTTTTTAAAAAGACTCAAGTACTCCTGTGATTAAGCACTTAGACTTTTTGTTTATTTGTAATTTATGCAGCAGAAAACAGGAATAAAGAGGTTTCCTAGGAAGCAGGGGGAGTAGCAAGGTTTCAGATCATGAAACAGATGCATCTAACTGCGAGTCACCGGCATCCTAGGAAATATCACTCCCTCTAACATTTATTTGAAATCCAAGATGAAATCATCCCTGTCCAACACCAGAGCCCTTCTGGTGCCCAAATGTTTCACAGTTCTACCAGTAAATTTGGCTTCAGTGATCTTAAACTGAGCCGTAGCGGATGCTGGGTCTATGAACACCTCTGCTACTTTTCCTCTCTCATCCGAGAGGAGGAACGGCTGTTTTATTTTGCTAGTATCACTTTCCAATTGCTAGGGTGGCTGTAGTTGACCTCAGCAGTGGTACCGGGGATTGAATCACCACCTCTCTGTGTTCCAGAGTCAGCCCTGACACACTGTTCCACACCTCATCAGTGAATGCCCCATTTTTGTTTTGTCTGCTCTGCAAAAATAATCAGATTTTCATTACCCTCCGAGTTAAATCCCTACAGAGCTAGGTGAAAGCAAAGTTTCCAAAGAGACATTTTGGCTAACAGCTGCCTGGGGAACACCAATTCCCTTTAAAGCTTCTCTACCGTGTCAAAAATAGCACGCCAAAGATTTCCCCCATAAAAAGAAATAATACATTGCTTACCCTCTTTTCCTCCATAAAACAGCTGGGGAGAAGTTGTCCCTATTCAGTGCTAGGACACGAGCTATTAAGTAAGGAAGAACCGTATAATCTTCGATAACCTCTTGCATAGAAAGCAATTCCGGGAAGCCTGAAAGCAAACTGTGCAGGGATCAAAAGATTAAGTTACAAGCGTAGGTATCCTGCCTACAATATGGTTTAGACATTATTTGGTATTAAACAACTAACTGAAGACATTCTGTACCAGATTTTCACCATCTTCTGTCCAGCTGACCTCGGTTTTCCCCTAAAAGAGGTGCAGCGAGCACCATCTACAGGGTTTCTGAGCACACGCCACCTCCAACTCCCCCCAGGGACGCAGGGAACCTCTTCGCTGTGTCTTTATGCTTTGGTTAGGTCTGAAATCACCTCCTGCCAGCAAAGAGTAACAGCAACAGATCCCACACGAGGCACAACCTAAAACCGTCAGGAAGAGACGTGCAAATTGCCCCACAGGTTCTCTCCGATGCAAACATCTAACGCGGACATGGCCGGCTGAAAGCTGATATTCCAACCAGAAATAACATCGCTTCGCTCCGTCTCATTTTAGAGATGCAAAGGAACACAGTTCTCCTTTGCCATCAACTTTATGATGCCAGAGCAGACCCCAAAAAACAAAGGAGTTAAAGAACTTTCAAGGAATTTTCCTCAAAGAATCATTAATTTAACAGTTTGGTCATCTGAAAACTTTTAACCCTCAATTGCCTGAACTTTTGACACCGTATTGTTTCTGTGGGAGTCACATCTCACCCTTAGTTTTGCTCGGGAACCACCATTCATTTTCCACTGCCTGGGGACCTGGTACATCAGAAACGCTGAGTGCACCCATGCTAACAGATAATTAAAATACTTCTCCTAAATCCAAAATTCTTTATAGTTTGTGCTTAAAATTGTCTATAAATTAGGGTGGTGGTTTTGGGGGTGTTTTTTTCTTTTTTGTATACTCATTTCTCTACTTATTCAACTTCCCATACAACCCATGCCTGAGGCCAGACTCCGACTCCAGCTGATTAGTGTCAAAAAACCTCACCTCCCATGGAGAAGACGCCTCAGATAAAATGTTCTTATCCTCAGCAAACATCGAATATTTGGATTCCAATGATGCCTATGAGCGTTCATTAAAAATAACAGATTCCCAGAAGCTCCAGCTGGGAAAACACAAAGCAAGCAGCTGCACAACTGAGACCAGTAATATAACAAACCCCAGAAATCCCCCAAACCCACCCACCACCCCGACAAAAACCCCCACCCACCATCCCTTCTCTTGGCATAGGGGGACAACTGACCTTTCATAGACCGGACTGAGTAAAAGCAAAGTGACTTCACAACCTTTACTTGCAAGTAGTAGGTAAAAGGGATCAAAGCACGAAAATGCATCATTTCCTTAGGAACAAACTTGCCGGGTTTATAATTTCTGCAGCACAAACTGCACCCTTGAGGCTGCGGTCAAAGACAAGAGGAATTTTCCACGGGAGCCTGACTTCCACCTTGTTGTTTTTTCCAGCTTTAGACTCTGATTCACAGATTTGGATTTCTTGGAGAACCATGTGTTCTGGAAAACCCGTCAAGAGGCAGATTAATTGTTAGACCAACGGCAATTAAAGAAACGTACTGCGGCATCTGCTTTAACAGATGCTTCTTCAGAAACATTTTAATCCATATTATATAACACATTTTTCAAATTTTTGTTTTTTTTTTAACTTTCTTCCATTTAGTGAGTCACACTTAAGCACACCAAGCTCCTGCCACCTTGATACAAGTCCCATGAATTCAACACCTGACTTGAGCTTTAAGTTCCTTCAATGCATTGAAAAGTCTGAAGAGCCCAAAGGACGTGTGGAAGAGGACGTCCTGGCATTTGTTAATGAGCACAAGGAAAACAGAAGCATTCCAACACCAAGTCTACAAAACTCTGCCATTTTTTTTTTTCTTTTGAGGCTTCCAAAATGTCAATGCTAATGCTGTAAATAAGGCTAAAGGAACAGTGCCTGCCCAAGCCTGAATAGTTCCCATGGTTCTGCTTTTGCTTCAGTAGCATTCAGAAAAAGCAGGAATAAGTTGAGCAAGTTACACTAAAGCATCTCCTAAAATGCAGCCAGCCTTTGTTTTGCTGTTATCTAAGACAAGAAAGTAAAAGAGTCATCAGTTTGGGGGTTTTTCCACACGAAATGCTCCATCTTACACTTGCCATCAACCAAAGGCAGGTTAAGGAAAAGCTTGGATTAACAACTCCTCATCAGGTAAAAACCCCTCTCATCCAAGAGAAAGCAGGACAGTAGGACATATATTTTCTGGATGAATGGGATACATTCTAGGATATATAATTAATATATAGGATACCTAGGATACAGAATTAATATCCCACAAATATTAAGTGGGATATATTCTACGATATGAAAACAAAAAGGAGAAGGAAGAGATGGCAATAAATGTGATTAAATAGGAAAGGTCAGAAATTGATCAGAAAAGCTAAAGATATCAAAGAAAAGTATCTACTGAACAACGTAAACAACAAGTTAATAGATTAGAAACAGAATCAAGGAGATTAAAACAAGTCACTTGTATTGAAAAGCAAATATACACAGTAATTTTTTCTGTTCTGAATTTAAAAGGAAGTGATGTGCTCACATCACCTGCAGGTGACTAAAAACTATCAGCTGGCATTCACCGATGACATCAAAGACTACTTACTATTTACAGCATTTTCAGAGTCAATGGGCCCAAATAAACAACATGATGGTCCTCAGAGAACTGACTGGGGAGATCTCAGATTAGAATAGGCATATTCTGTTTATTCCCTTTCTAAATTGAAGATTTATTGAGAGTGAATTCCAGAACAGTGGAAGTAGACAGCTGTAGATGGAGACTACACAAAGAGAAGAAGCAGGAAGACACAGGTAATGAAGAAGCTGGTGATGATTGCGCAGGTTAATGAGATGGAACATCAGACTGCTCAGAAAACCCCAGCAACCAGACAATATGACCAAGACAGCTCCAGGTACAGGTATTATATAAAGTTGCGACATCAAACTCCCGTGAGAAATAAGGGATGTCCTGTGTTAAGTGTAGTAGACTTTAAGAAAACCATCACAGACAGGAAAAGATTCTCCAGATGTTCCCAGCTAGAGCTTAAGTTATTCATCTCACTGTGAGGATACAAAGGTAGTTTAAGGGATCACAAGAAAATCAAGCCAGATGATCCAAGAGTCTCAGTGAACACTAAGCTCTGAATTACAGAGAAGCATGGGATTTTAATATTTCCAGCTTAAAGTAACTGCACAGAACTTATGCCTGAAGAAAATTATACCAGAAGTCCTCAAAAATTATACCAGAAGTCCTCAAAAAGAAACTGAAAACATTGTATAAAAATAAATTTATTATCTCAACAGTGGGAACAGGGATTTATTCACTATCTTCAGCATTCACAGAGATTCTCTTCCTTGATCGGGGAAAGAGAAATGAGTATCATCAGGAACCCACGATGAAAACACGCAGATGACAGTAAGATCAAACACCCTGGGAGGAAAGCCCTCAACTAAATTGAATGTTACAGGAGGGCACTGAAATATTGTGTATTACTATTAACTTACAGACATCTTCTTCCACGTTTTAAAATAATAGGTGTATTATTTTATATCCTGTGCCAATATCTCCCTCTCTTTCAGAGTCTTTTTTGCTGTGCTAAGTTTGAGTGTTTGAAATCTGCATTCCTGATGAACTGTTCTTGAGCTCTGCTGGAACCAAGAGTGCATATATCCGTTGTAGAAGTCAACTGCTGTAAGCTTCTTTTTTAATACAACTGTTTTGATTCCAACCCAGCCTTCCTAAAAATAAAAACAAGAAAATGGCAGTAAGCTGCTTCCATCTTTTAAAATTGTCTTTTAAAATTATCTCACTAGGCTGGCTTATAGAATACATTTTATTTAATGTCATCATGCTTACACTACAAGTCAAAATCTTGCTTGCAAGTGAGAAGCCTGTTAGTGGAAATCAGAAACTCCTCAAGGTATCAAATAAAAAGACTGATGGTAATCTAAACCACTTCAGTGAATAACAACGGACAATTAACACAAAAGTTACGTACCACACAAATACTAAAAACCTCCTATTTTGGGCAGTGAATATAAAACATATGGGAAAAAACCTACCTTGCAACGAGCTATCAGCGTTTGGGACACTTTATGGTACAGTAGTGAACCAGGAACAGCTCCACAGTCATTTACTATCTGATCTAAAGGCAAAGAAGGATTTTCTTACATTTTTATGCCAACAAGTACAAAAAAAGTTTGAAACACTTATGTGTCTTTGAAGCATGATAACCATCTTGAGTCACTATTCTGCTCAGATATATTTTATTGTATTGCATGTTTTATTATACCCAAATGAGACGGGGAGAATCAGAACATTCTCTGGCACTGCTCTCTATCTGATCCATAAAATCTGTAACCAGTCGTTAAGCCCAGCGTGCTCTGGCACAGCACTCACCCCACGAGGTGCTCAGACTCACAGACCACTACAGAAAAAGGTTTAAGTGAGAGTACAGGGGGACAGCTTTCCTCCGGAGAGATCCCCAGACAACGGCATTAGAAGATGATCCCCCAACAAGAGGATTAAAATCCTCCAATCTCAGGATTCACAGGACCACACTTTACTGCTCGCTCAACATCATCACAAAGCAGAAATGTCCTTAAAACCCATTTAATGCTCAACTTTAGGCACAGAAACTTAGTGTACTCTGACCACATATCAGACTGAGTTCTGAGTTTCATAAAGCAGTACTTAAAGCTATTGTTTAGTGCAATTATGTACAATCCCCAAGTCAGTGTTTGAAAAGACAGGAAAATTTAACTTAAATTAATTTAAAAGTAAATACCAGCAAAACCAGGGATACTATCCACTTCCACAAAATCCAGAAGTTTAACAGTAGCACCCTTCCAGAGAGTCTGTAAAGGAAACTGGAAACAGATGACACATTGAGAATTTTTTCACAATTTCCAGGCAACTGTCTAGGTTGTTTTTTTTTTCTCTTATGCCAGATACCTGTGTGTACAACATTAGGGGAAAGTTTAGGTACACGTACAGATAAGAGACCTTCCGTACTATGTCTAGTTTCCCTTGTTCTTCCTCATCTCACTGACAAGCAAACCATTAGCAGTAATGAGCTAAGGAATTAGCTACAACTGCTGCTTCCTGTAGCTGTTTGTACTGCTCACTGTCATGCAAAGATGTCATTACAGAGTTCTGAAACCCTCTCAAATGCACCAGTGGAAATCTCAGAGTCAAGGAAATGATACAAAAGTACTGAGCTGATTTCACACTTGGGATCGAGTTCATGAAAATTCTCCTCCATACTAATTCCACTAATTTAAAACGCTTCCTGGGTTTTAGAGGCTAAAATAACTAAACTTGAGTTTCAGTCATCAGTTGAAACGTCTACACCAAACTCAGGCATGATAGAGGACAGAAAAGGGTTAAAACAAAAATCCACTGTCTTACCATACTTCCTATTGCTCGATGCAGTTGAATTATTTGTGCCGCCGTTTGCTCTTCCCATTTTATACAACTCTTAGCTATAGATATTTTAGGAGCTGGGGGGACAAAAATAAATGAGACAACTTCATATTTTGTTTTGCATCTTTGTGCAAGCAAACAGCTGCATTACTTTATCCTATTTTAAACCTGATTTTATCCCAACCAATGGCACTTTCACCATCTAGCCATAGGTTCCTTAGACAACAACTGGAGAAAAGATTTTGCAAAAACCTGTTTGGATTATTTATTCTCAGTTGTCCTCTTATTTACCCATTGCAAACTGATAACATATAGTTACAAGCACAGTTTTAAGATTTTTGTCTGTGTTACAACCATTAAGAATAGCAAACTCAGATTTTGTGACATCACTAGTGATTCTGATATTGTACGAGCAAATGGAAAAAAAAAATGTCGTAAGGAGAATAATTCTGAACACTTTTCCCTCTGTATGACTTTTTTTTTTTAAGGCAGAAAAGACCACATTGAGAAAGGTATCAAAGTATATATAATCTAGCACAGTAGGAAGAAACTTAGGTTTTCCAGCTGATAAAAGAAAAAAAGGAGCAAGTTGTGTGAAATACGATGTGTACCTACCAAATGTTACTCCTTCTTTTGGTTGCTCTTTTTTATTTTTTAAACTTCCAGGCAAGTTTTTCAAAACTGATATCAGCTGTAAAGTTAAATTTTGTACAGAATATTAGCAAAGCTAAGTAGAGTATATTTATAACAGCAAATCCAAAACATACAAATACAGTAGTTAATTTTTCATCAGTGTAACTTTGTGAGCTTTTAGAAAATTGGGTCAGTACATTCAAAAGACTTGTATCATACACACAAACACACTAATGGCATCCTGTCCACTAAATCACAACTTTAAAAAGAAGTATTCGTTTATGGATAATCTGCTCCCTCATATTAATCCTAGAACATTACAAAAGCTGGTAATTAATATGAAAAAGCAGATATTCACTTAAATGAAAGAAGAAACTGCGCTGTTTCCATAGAAAGTGCTTGAGTTCTTCACTGAATAGAAAAAGAACAGCAACACACTGCCAGCTCAGCACATACCACCCAGCTTCCCTCTCAGCAAGGCAAAGTGCTCCCAAACACTAAGCTTCAGATCACCCTCCTCTTAACAGTTCCAGTCAACTCAGAACAAGATTAAAAAGACCTCTGTTTTCTCATGCAAAAAGCAAGGTACTGATCAGAAGCTACACGATCTTGCATGACTTTACCATGTTTGCGCCCATCTTTGCTAACACCACTTCCAGCTCCTTTGCAGTACAGCGGGGAGGAACAACAAACTCTTCTTGCTTAATGATTGGACCTACATCAAACCTGTAATACAGAAAACACACAAGCTTGCTGGAGGAGAAGCTTTAACTCAATTAGCAGTTCAAAAATCTACATTCAATACATTACTCTCTTTATCCTCTAAGACTTCATTTTTCACACATTATCAAATAATGTTAGGTTCACAAGACAACACAGGGCAAAGAATATCAGATTTATCTTGGCAAGCAAGATTCACCTCAGCAAGCTGAGACTGATAGGAATGCACAATTTACAGTTGTAAATACAACCATACAGCCTAAGATCTCAGAAGAAACAGCCTGAAGTATTCAGAAGAAATTTTTTTTGCACTTTCCTGAGATCAATTGTCAGACATGCATCTAAGAAAGAAAAGATAACTACGATAACATGTTTTCACAAGCATTTTAAGCCAGAGTTTGTGTGAAATTAAAACATATAAACTCTCTATCATCTCTAGACAGGCAATCGCTTGTCCTCTGTTTCACTTACAGGTTACAGGCAACTCTGAAGTTTGAAAACCAGATCTTTTCTGTCGCATCATACCAAGCCTATCCATCTAACCGTGCGACTGTTTGCTCTCTGTCTGGTCCCTGCAATAATGCTAAGAATTAGAGAACAGGCCCACAGCCTAGTGTGCAAATTAAACTCTCACTAGAATACTGAATTTGTGGCAGGTCTCACATGGCCAGATGAAAGTTTCCAAGTATTTCAAATTTTAACATTAAACACACACTAAAAAATTCTCCAGTGATTACACAGGATGATATAAATGATGACTTAAGGGGTAATGATTAAAGTCCTGAGAGGCAACAGAAGCAGTGAGTAGCTTTGGGAAGAATATCTAACCTACCTTTTTGGTCTTATTTCCATGATTGTCACCCCAGTCACTTTATCACCATGAAGCACGGTGTGGACTATTGGTGCAGGCCCACGCCATCGTGGGAGACAGCTGGGATGGACATTCAGGACCCCGCTAAATGGAAAGATTTTGAAGTTAGAATAGGAGTAGTACCTGAAACTGAACCCATATGTAAGTGGGTGTGCAACATTTATTGCACTGAAACTACTTTAAGAACTAACTCCTCAGACTTTCTGAAGTATTACTGGTTTAAATATACATTTAAAGGAAAATTCACACTGTGTGACCTTCAGTTTCTCAGTGAACACAGAAAGGGAGATGAGAGGAATAAAGGTAAACATATTGTGCTGAACATAAGCACAGATCTACATCAATGTGTTAAAGAACAACCATGAACCTCATAAAAGAAGAGGGGCTCAAGCCAAGCAGATGAACTCAGGAAAGAAGTCAACATCACTTGCTACAAGTAAGTCACAGACGCCGACTCAAAACCAGAGTCTACTAACGAAGCAGTGATAGGTGTCCTGTCAACTCACTTACTATGGGAACTGCAGAATAAGCTCCTCACTTAGGAGACGTCCAAATGATGCCACCACACCCACATCAAACTGCCCCACAGGTCCCGTGTGTGGCCACTCGTGAACTGGCAGCTGGAGCTCCCGGGCACAGCTCCTCACTGGCAGGTCCCCAGGCAGGCGGGAGGGCAGGGTCACCACCTCCAGCTTGGACACCAGCGACTCCTCGCTGGGCTCCCTGGGGTGGACAAGACACTGAAGCCCTCACACAGGCACAGCATGGGAGAGGCAAAGTCCAGTTCACCTCCGCCCCTCACTATGCTGCTGTGCCCTTCCACATCACTTACTTCTCAGCTCCTATCCCCTGCCTGGTCCCCTTCAGTGACCCAGGCCTCCCAATCCTACCACCCTCAACCCCCTCACCACTCCTGGCTTCCTTCTTTCAACCCCTGACTCCTTTCCAAGTCCTGACCCCCCTGTGAACCCTCTCCACCGACTCATTCATGGCCATAGTCCCCGTCCCACCTCAAAGCTCCCTTCCCCT
>VXAK01011327.1:333913-375005 GCA_013399435.1 Arenaria interpres
GCCCCGCGCGCCGCCTTCACCCCCTCGCGCCAGGCCCGCAGCAGCCGGCCCCGCATGGCGGCGCTTCCGGCGCCGGGCGATGACGTCAGCAAGGGGCGCGGAGCTCCGCCCTGGGGCCGGCCGACGCTGAGGGGGCGGCGCCATGTTGGTGCGGGGCGGGAGGGGAGGTACCGGGAGGATGAGGCTACAGGGTTGCCTTGGGCAGCTCGTCACTCCGCGGACAGCGTCTGTCTGCCTGCCCGGGGCCGTAGCACCGCGCCGAGGGAAAGGCGAGCGGTCCCGGGGGTTCGCAGCAAGGCCTCAGCCCCGCTCATCGGCAGCGCACCCCGAGCGCGGCCTCCGGCCCCTGGCTTCGCGGTCTCTCCACAGCGTCGGTGCTGCCCGAGCGAGCGTCTCCCGGACGCGTAACCCTGGCCCTCGTGGCCGTAAATTGGCCGCTCTGCCAATATCAGCGCGAAGATAACGGGGAACGACGTCAGGGGTGTTGACACGGCGGCCACTGATATTCTGCTGGCCGCAAAGCAGCCTTTGAAAAGCTCGTATCTGTGGCGAGCTCTGCTCTAACAGTCGTTCTAATTTAAAGAATGTTTTTTTTTATAAACTGTGGGGTCAGAATAACCACTTAACTTTATCTTCTCCCATAACATAAGAATAAAAATATTCTATCATTCTACCAAGAACATTCTTTTGCCCCGTGGGAAGATGGTTTATTTGCGTGGCGTTTTGTTTAATGTAAATGACATACACAGACTCCCTGCGCAGCTAAATCACAGTGTAGCCTACAGTCCTTGACACTAGGAATTTCTACAAGATGGAATGTGCGAATCTGGAAACATTTCCTACATGGCCAGTGAAAACTGGTAAATTACTTGGAAATTGGATGGCAGAATTTATGTCGGGATGGGTACACCGGGGGAGGATCACTGAGGAAAGTGAAATTTTGTGCTGTGCTAAGCGGCGCTTTGCATATTCATTCCCTTTTTCGCATCTGTTCTGTCCATCGTTAGGGCTTTTTTCTCTCAGAAGTAGAAGGTGCCACCAGCTCCGGCGGTAGAAACATAGGAAAACTAGTGAAAAAGTGCTGTTAGAGGTTAAAAGAATTTAAAAGTGAGTCAGGCCATCCTAACTGAGGTGCCTGTGTTCCTGCACCCTGAGAAAAGGAGAATAAACTACTACATCGAGAGGTAATTTCCTGGCATAAAAATAAATTGCTCTGGAAAATGTAAGCCTTTTTTACCTGGGGAGCTCCGTGAAAATCCTCAGTTTAGTCACAATTGGGACACTGTTCAATTCCAGCCGCCTCTTTTCAGGGTGCACAGCTGAAAGAATATAGTATATATATTCTAATAATAAAGTAAAAAGACAAAAAGATAAATGAGAGGGGGACGAGGATGAAAAAATGGCTTCTGCTTGAGCCGAGATTAAAGCAACCAGCGTAGTTTGTCTTGGAAAGCAGACGGGGGAAGAGGGGCAGGCACGCGGCCCCGTCTTATCAGCGATAGTATGGAGCTGGTAATCAGGGAACAATTAGTCATTGCACAATAACGCGGCGATTACAGGCAGTTACGGGTATCAGGGCGCCAAAAGAGAGGAAGCGGGTAATTTGACCACTTATTATCTCAAGCGCTGAAAAAAACTTGACCACATAATATCTCAGATTCTGAAAAATACTCGTGTTTTGCGGAAGCAGCCCGAGCAATTGCTGGAGGGAGACGTCCCGTGTCGCGCAGGAGAGCACCAGCTCTCTCTGAGGTCTTGGGTGAAGCCCTGGATTTATCACCAGCGCTTCAGAAAGGCCAGGGATCAACCGTGAGTGTTTGGATGACCCAAAAGCTGGGAATTTGAACCCAACATCCGGCTGCTGCTCGGTGTTAATTTCCAGGTATCGGATCCCGGCACGGGAAGCGTTAAACGTGTCGGCAGCACATCTGCACCGTGCTCCTCGGGGGACTGAAGCCCGGGAGAGGGATTCTCAGTTCTGCCTGTGGTTAAGGCTTCTGGAAACACTGAAACTCCGTGCTGAGTGATTGCCAGGCTTACGCACGAAGTAATTAATGTTTCATTTGCAGTAAGTTCATGAAGTGGACTTAAATTCACTCCAGTATATATTTGCTCCCAAATAATTCATCCTCAGCTCTGATGTGACTGTACAGTTCAAAGAGATTACAGCTGTTCTGCCTTGGACACAGTGTACATGAATTTTACCTGAAGATTTATTTTGATGTAAATGTTTTTTCCAGCAGAATGAAAGCGACAATCTGATTGTCTCAGGGAAAAAAAAAAATAAAAAAACCCTCACAAATCTTGCTTTCCTACTGCATTTGAACTCTGCTTTTGTACATGAAAAAAAAAAAGCAACCCTGAATGTTTAGTTATTCTGTAACCAGGCATTTCAGGTCAAAGACACAGAAAGGATCAAAAAAGATAAGCAAAATTGAAACACCAAGGTCAGACAAGTTCTAAGTTCTTCCTAAGAGTAGTGAAGACAAATCCGAGGAGGAAGCAGAACACAAATCAACGTCCTATCTCCACTTTGCTTCCCAGCCAAAGACTCTGAAAGCGTCTCCAAGAAGTAAAAAGATACCTCCCGTTAAAGGGTGCCAACATTGTCAAGGGAAATATGAAATAAAACACTCACAGCCATCACTGGAGAGATCGTTCCTGAACGCATTCACGTTCCTCTGTAGAAGGAGAGGGTTGCTGGGTGCAAGGGCCAGCTCTAACCAGTGGGAAACTGGTTTTATTTCCATGTACATCAGGCTGAGTCCTACATAAATCAAGCCATGTTGGAACCTGGGATGAAAGGGGACCTTCTGGGGCTTTACAGTCACCCTTCTCCACTTAGAGCCACCTCTTTACCGCGGTCAGCATCTCCATCCCTCTGCTCGGAGGAGATTGTACTACATGGACGAGGCATTTGCTTTGTGCCCTTCTCAAAGGCAGGGGGGCAGAGGATTGTGTAGCTTGGGAGACCGCTTGTTGTCCTGTCAGTGTGACCTGTGGCGTTCCCTGGTGTGATGGCACTTTTTAAACCATCCAATTTGAAATGAGGGGGAAAGAAGGCACAGTTTACAGCGTGGTGTGATGTCCCAGCTTGACCTGCCTCCCCCAGCAGAGAGGAGCTCTTGTTTCCCAGAGGATGCGTTTCTGGGCGAGAGCTCCCATCGGATCCCTGCCAGGCTGACGCTGAACAGTAAAACATCTCTGTCTGGGGAGTGTGTGTGTCTGCAGGGTGAAATTCCACAGGGGCAGCCAGAGGAAGCTCTGAATCGGACGTCAGGTGGGATTCAAAAGATTAATCACACTGGAACATGGCTTCAATGCCAAAGACACTGTATTTCAAGCTGGAAAACACCGAGAACAGGACAAACATGGAGGGTGTGCCTGTCTCCCATGGAGCTGAAGCTAACCAATGTTAGCTGTGTGCTCCAGGTCCAACACAGAGAGGTACCTAGCTTGCTTTGCGGGATGCAGCTCCATCCATGGATCAGGTAGTTCAGGGAGGAGGAATCCTCCTTTCCAAATGTGGATGGCACCAACAGGTAACCCATCAGCTTTTAGGATATTGACTTGGCCAGCTGTGGCCAGTCCCTGTGAAACAGGGATGGCAACATCTCCAGGGATGGCAGCATCTCAAATGGGTGATTTGTGCTTCGCCTGCAAAGTCAGTTGCTCGTGTAAGATGCTCCGTGAGCCTTAGAATGACTGCAAAAAAAAAAACTAAAAAAGGGCTAATATCTGCTTTATCAGGACATGCTTCCTTTGTGCCATGAGGAATGAGCCAGGCAGAGTGAACGTTATCTTTTATTTTAACCCCAGGGTAACTTATTACTGAGTGTCATTCTACTCGGCATGCTCTTTTAATAGTGATTATGCCAATAGCTTGAGCAAATAAGCTGGAAGTTCCTAAGGTTCTTTCTTTGGGAAAAGGTCATTCACCTCATCCTGTAAATGGACCCACTAAAGAGGAGTGTTTTTTTTTTTCCAGGGGCTGGAGTGAACCTCACCTGTTGAACTGGCCTTCACACATGACTCAGGAGCAGAATGAATCACAGCTCATAGCATTCCGAGAGTAGGAGGAAAGGCAGTCGTGTTGCTGTAGTACCCGCTGACGGGTGCTCGGAGGAGACGTCTTCAGACACCAGGGCTTAAAGAAGAAATGTAGCTTCCTCTCTGCTGGGAACTGCGTGTTTCTGGTGAGTTAGCGGAGATTAACGGACATTCCTGGTGCACTAGCTGGTGGGTTAATTTATAGCTATCTGTAAAGAAAGGCTTATTTATTTGTTTGTTTCAGTTAGAAAGCTCGGATCCGTGGAAATTTTAAGCGAAGGCTGTATGGATTGTTTAAGGAGAAGTGAGAGGCAAGTGAGAAGCAGGCTGAGATAACTCCTGTGTATAAACAGCCTGGAAAGCAGCCAAAGGAAAATATTTAATGTAACTCAGATTTGCTCTTTAACTTTTGACTTTTCAAAGGTTAAAAGGTAGTACAGACTGCCTTCTTGCTTTAGTATTTTAAATATTAAACATTTTTCTTGTGTTTTTTAATTCAACTTTGTCCTTAATGTACCTTTATAAACTAACCTATCCATTTGTATCTCCATGGTATTGTATATCCTGTAAGAATCCCAAAGACAGGACATCCCACTTTTATAATGTATTTGGAATAACTGACGCATTTTAACATAATCAATTTAGATAAGATAGCCACCAGAGAGAGAGTCTGACAAGAGGAGACTATTTTACAGAGACCAGGACATTCTAAGTGCATTGTTCCGAATTGTGTAGTGAGTAGAGTGTCCAGAAGGACTCCATCATCTGAACAGAAGCTGTATTTGGTGGTCTTTCCAGGAGACTTTTTTTCCCCCCTTATCATTATAGTAATTATCTCAAGACCTCTCGTTTTGCAGAGTGAGGGCAACATCTGGCTTGGTAAAGAGTCTTGAGTATTAGACCCGATGAAACCCAACATACAGAGCACATGGTGGTTTCTCAGCACCGCGTGCTGTGCCCTGACTGGAAAGTGTCCATGTGGAGCTGGGTGCGTAACCCTTGCCGGGTTATGCCAACCTTTAGAGCACTGATCCCTCAGCTCTGCCTTTTGCCTGTGGGGGGTCTTATATCTCCAAAGGAGATATAAGCATCTTGAGGAAGATGGAAGCATCATGAGGAAGGATGTTACCGTTTAAGTGCTGGGATCAATACGTAGAGCAAAAAGCAGTCACTTGCCATTTTTCTGTACTTTCGTGAGGTTTCATAGGGTGCCACCAAAGTCCACAGATCCTGATTTTGAACAAGAGGATTTGGGGACAGCATTGGCGAGTGACTCTGTTCCTGCAGTAGGCACAGTGTATGAATTTTGCAGCTTTTGATGTGAAAATCCCATTTGAAAACAGAAATAAATTACAGAATTGTTCAGGTGTAAATATAAACTCAAAATAACACACATGAAATGTTTCCTTGAGAGGTGCTGGGAGATCCAGACTCTCCAGAGTGTGTCCAGCCCAACTGTGGGATTCACTGTTTCCTTACTGGGGAAACTGGTGGTGTGGTCAGTGTCCTAGACCCTGCTCAGGCTCTCAGCTGGGGTAGATACAGTGACCTGAGAACACTTTGTTTTGTAGCTTTGATGAATGAAACTTCCAAACTAGTTTGGTCAGTTTGATGTAGATTAAAAGATCTTTAAAATAAGATAAGGAGTGGTTGCCTTAAAGTCAGGGAAAAGTCAGGGAGTGGGTTGCCTTAAAGTCTTCTACCTAAATTTCCTGTTAAAGCATGATAAATATCCATTCCGCTACTGTATTGTACCTGAGACGTTCTGGCCTCCTGTGCCTGGGAGAGATTTGGTGATGCTGAAGGCTTTATGAAGTAGTGAAATACTTTTAGCAGCTTTCTAAACGTCCCTGCTGGGCATGGGAGCTTTAGTGCGGACGCCAGGAGGTGGCCCACGACTTATGAAACACCTTAGGAGAAAATCAGCAACATGCATGTCAAATATTCCTGTTCCAACAAATGATTAGACAGAAGCCTTGCACAGCAAGATTTCACACATTCGAGTGGCACGTCTTATTAGGGTGTAGCAGACTTGTAACTTGATTTCATTGGCACCAAGACTTTATTTCCTCCTTTCTGAGGAGTGATCCATGTGAATAAGCTAAAGCTTACCCGGACGGTAAGGTAATTGGCGTCCCGAACTGCAGGGAGCAGCTTTACCAATATTTTTCTGAAATACAAAGTGGACCACGTACTTCAGAGTCCCGTCCTCAAAAAATTGCTAACAGGTGGTTTTCTGGCAGCAGGGAGCAGGCCTGCATGCCTGGTTGGCTATAAAATGTGAACTTTGAATTGTGAAGACATTGAGAAGGGGGGGAAAATAGTAGCAATCATTAGGTCTATAACCGATAGGACAAATGCTTCCCTGAGGAGTCAGCAGCAGCGTTGTTGACACGCCTGGCACGGTGGAACATGCTGGTGAGCAATTTCCAGGGAACAGTTTCAGACAGTGCCAGGCCACCCTACGAAGGCAGGTAAAAGTTGAGAGTATCACACAGTCGTAAAAGTTCCAGTCTTCATGTAATAATTAATGGCCTGTGGGGCCAGCGTGTCTGAGGGATGCATGAGCGTTGTGGTGTCATTCACCTATGAGTGAGTGACGGTTCAGATGAGGCCGGTGAGCGGTGGCCTGGGGGGAGCCACTTAACCGTCTCAACTAACTCAGAGTGGACGGAGGGGAAAGCCCTCTGCTCAGATGAGGTCCCTCCAAAGGAGGCTACGGAGCAAACCTTGGACAAGAAGCCATAAAAACTGGATTGATGCCACTGACAAATGAGGGACTAAAGGTCAAGGATGAGCTTTCTGCTTCCCTGAGGGATGGGAGATACCTTTGCCTCCATGGCAAGCCGTCTTTTCCTCCTCTTGGAGCTGAGCCCTCCACTTCCTCATCTCCATGCCCTTATTCTGCCATCCGTGGATTGGCAGCAGGTAGTCACTGTCCACAGAGGATGTGTTCTCTAAGGATCGTGGCAGGGAGCAAGGAGGGAAGCAGCGAGGTTTGTTGGGGAGGGGGTGGCTCCCAGCAGCCCAGCTCCCATCTGCACAGGGTCACCTAGTGAGGGGTCCCACCCCAGGCAGCAGGCCCCATGCCAGCCCCACTCTGCTATTGCCTGAAAAGCTCCCGGGGCGCCTGCACCCTGTGCTGGCAGCTCAGACTCACATCTGCAGCAGAAAATAAGTGACACAACTGCAGGGATACATCAGGTCCCCTCCCTGAAAACAGAGCTGGGAGGGGAATCGGCGTGAGCGCGGTCGTTTAAAAGATCATCACTTCCACTTGTGGTTTTGTCTCCTTTCGTCTGCTGTAGACACCGGAGGGGAAACATGCTGGCCTGCTGTCTCCAGTCCCTCTGAGTAATAATTCGTATAACATCAAGGGCTCCCACTGATAAAACCAGTGGCACTGCACAGCGGGAGCTCGCAGGGGACACTGCGAGGTTCTCCCTCACTTCTCATCCCTCTCTCTTTCCCAGGCACCCGTGCACTGAAGAAACACCGGTGAAGGCGTGATCCATCCCAGCGGCACATGCAAATATGAAGTTCTTCTGGATCATCCCATTTTTCCTGCTGCAAGGTAGAGTCTTGGCTTAGAGGAGGATAGCGTGGGTGAAATAGGTCACACGTGCTGAGGCTGTGCCTCTCCACAGGCTCTCACCCACACCAGGCTTAGCAGGGGTTACAACGAGGCATTGTCTGCAGGGCAGGTTCGTGGGAGCTGCAGTACACGTGCAAGAGTTTCCAGCATTGTTGTAGGACCTTAGGAATGCCTCACTGGCTGAGGGCAAACACATACGGATAGTAATAGGGCAAAGGCAGGCATTAAAGACCTGTTGCAATCTCTTTGATGCCAAGGAAGATGGTTGACTCGCGGACATTTGATTTCTTCCCCCAATATCAATGTATGTTGGGGGGAAACATAGCCAACCTTCTGCACCTCTGCTGTGTGGAGGGATCCTTCAGCTGACACTTTAAGGTTAGACAGCCAAACTGGAAAGACCTGAGCCCCAAACGCTTCCCCCTGTGGTCCCCCAGAAACAGAGACATTGGAGGCAGTTCCCATTTCATCCAGCTGAAGAGGGATATCAAAGTGTCTGTCCCCAGAGACGAAGAAGAAGCCAGCAATGAGGCTCACCAAAGGGTCTGAGCCTCCTCTGCTGCTTGGAACAAACCAAGAGAGTAGCCTCGTGTCTCCCAGGAATGGCAGGAAGGGGCTAAGCGTGGGCCAGGCTGTGGGGCAGAGCTCAAGTCTAGGGCAGGAGCTTACCGTCATCTCTTCTCCAGCTGTATCTCCAGCTACAGATACAGCTTCAAACAGAGCTCAGCACTAGTCACAAGGGCAAGTCTAGCTGAGCTTCCCAGGACCCACCCAAAAGGATGTGCTGAGAAGTGCGGGTTAGGGAAAGTTCAGCTACGAGCCCAGGAGCCCAGAGAGAAGGTGGGCTGGAGGCAGTTTGCCTCTTGAATGCCTTTTGCCCTACGCTGATCTCCCAGTTCCAGAACTGGGTGTCATTCCCATCCGCCCTATACGCTCTGTGTGTGTGTGTGTCCTGTGCTTAGGGGGTGGCCACACTCATGTGGTGCTTTCTTTGCAGACACTGAAGCTTTTCTGATGAAAAATGCTAAACTCAAGCTGTGTTTACAAGCCAGCGCGGTGGATGGGAGTTTACTGCTGGAGGACTGTGATCCAGAGTCAGGTTTCCAGGACTGGTCTTGGCAAGGAGATTCTCTGCTGAATCAAGGCACTCAGAGCTGCCTCTCCGTGGCGGGGGCCGACAGGGTGCAGACGAGTCTCTGTGACAGCACGAGCTACGTGAGCTGGGACTGCTCGAATTCGCTGCTCTCTCCTCTGGGTAGCAGCCAGGGCTACCTGGTGGCAAACAAGAAAGGAGTCGCTCTCAGCAACGTGAGAGGCCTCAAGGCCCAATGGCAAGATGTTGCAGACAGGAGCGTGTGCGAGGAGAAAGCAGGTAAGAGCTACAGACCCAGGGACAGGTGACACACACACACACACACACAAATGCTACTGGGGAATGTGGAAAGGCACAGTCAGCATCCTGGGGTCTTTCCAACCCTGCGTGCGCCCGTGATGGGATGAGCAGTGTGAGCCAGGAATGTTCTCCACTTCTTGGTGCATGAAATAAGGCTGTGCCCCTCGTGGCTACATTCTGCCTGGTTGGAGGGACGTGCTGGGCAACCCTGGGGGCCAAGGAGAAGGCCATTTCTGGTATGTATTGCAGCGAGCAATCATTTCATCTTTCTGCTCTTTTCCTGCACAGCAGAGCCAGACAGGTACTTCACCGCAGCCCTTGTCAGCGCACACACGTATGACCCCATGGCAGGCAACGTCACCCTCGTGCTGGGTATGGATGAAGTAGAGCTGGAGGAGCTGCTCTGGTTCTTCCGCAGAGAAGACCGTAAGTCCCATTGACCTTCCTGGTTTGAGAGTCGAAATCGAGCTACACAGTCCTTGGCTGTTAACCCTCCTGCCTGATGGAGATGCCCAAAGGAATTACTCCGGGAGGTGATTTACCCCAGAAATATAAACCCTCGTTCTCACCTCCGGAAGAAGGCGGCCACGGGTGAAGACAGGCATGAGGCTTTGCTGAGGTAGTGTCTCCTCCCAGAGGGGGTGTTCAGCCTCTTCCCGCCTGCCAAGAGAGCAAAGGTCTGGGATGACCAGTGGTTTTGGCAGGGTGGAGGGAGCAGATCGATATGAGCGGGTCAGCACCCCGAGATTCATCTTCAAAGCCATGAAAATCAAGGACAGAGCATTTGCTGCCGTCTGTGCTGCTGGTGTTTGAGGGCGAATTCTACCTGCCTGAGCGTGGCAGGAGAGAGAAAAGCTGCAGAGCTGGGGGGAGGCCCTTCTTGCAGTGCCTGTGGTGGGATGCTGCCCCTCTCAGCCTTGCTCCCACCCTCGGGCACAGCCGCTCTCAGCTCTCCGGCGAGGATGAAGAGCCATGAAAGGCAGATGTGGTGCGGCGTGATACACAGAGCCTGAGGCAGGGGGCTGGGAGAGGCAGAAGGCAGTTGTGTAAGTCAGTCCCTTGGCCAGGAAGGGAGAGTTGGCTGAGATTATCCCCAAAAACGTGAGCTGGGTCCTCACCTCTGCCCTCATCCTGCAGCCAAGCCGTGGCACTCTGAGGTGGGGACCCTCAGAAGATGCCTGCCTGGGCTCTGCAAGCCACACTGCCCTGTGTGGGCTAATGTTGCCTCTCTGTGCTTTCCTCCAGCGTCGACGTGGAATTACTCCGTCCTTGCGCTTTCCTTCGTGGCCATGATTTTGGGTCTTGTCCTCCTGTCCCTTAACATTGTGCGAAACAGGTAAGTCAGAAAAATTTGGGGCTCTTTTGGTCCATGGTGGTGCACTGAGACCTGCCCAGGCAGGGGTTTGGGCAGGGCAGGGCAGCACGCTGAGACGCAGAGCAGGAGCAAGCCCTGGGTGATGGGGAGAAGAGCAAAGGTAAACTTCTTCATTGTCAAACCTTGCCTGACTCCCTGCTCTCCTCATGTGTCACTTGGAACAAGTGGCTTCTCCAGGCCCTGGATCCTCACTGGTAAAGCATCTACAACAGCTCTGCCCAGCCCAAGAGGGCTGTTGGGAGGGAAGTGACATTAAATGTGTGGGGTGAGGTGCTCTCCCATAAAGTAAGAGGGAATATAGGGGCTCTGGAGCAGGACACCCCAGCCTTTCCCCATCTACGTTCCCACAATGTTCCCCTGGGCCATACTGCACAGCAGCCCTGCAGCTGGGGAACAACTCACTGTCTTCTACAGCGGGAGAGCTTACATCTGGGCTGGAGCTTTCGTCTTAAAATAAGAGAAAAAGAGCTAACGCTACAAGCCTGCCATGCTCTCACCTGACCGATGGCTCGCTGGGTGCTGCCTCCTCGCTTTGGGTGCTGTGGTGTTCTCCGAGTGCTGTGAGCACTCAGACATTTCACAGCACTTCACATGACACAGCGCAGCTGGTGGGCTTTGCCCGGAGGCAACTGATATGTTCCCAGGGGACGCCAGGAGATGGATGTAACCACCACGGCGAGGGGGATGGATGGATGTCTGCCCCCAGACGTGGCCTGGGCTCGCTGCTTCACTCCTCAATTCCTTCTTATCCCTCCCCTGCAGGAAAAGGAAGATCCACACGTACGGAGGAGCGGAGCAGATGGCCCAGCAGGCTGAGCTGGAAGCCAAGCAAGCCCTGATGCCCGTGCAGGAATACAGCCTGGCCGAACCGCAAAAGCAGGAGCCGGTGCCCCAGGATCATAGATCAGGAGACGTCATGGTCCAGTGGAAGGACGGGACCGTCACCTCTCTGTACACTGAGAGGTCTGAGGATGCCGTGTAACGGCAGCTGAAGTCAAACCGTTTAGGCCCTAAAGAATGTATCAGAATGTCTCAATTCATAGTGATGGAAGTTTAAAAATGCAGTTTAGCCTGGGGAAACAAAAGAGAGAGTAAAAAGAAAGCAGCAGAGCTGCACCAAGTGGCTCTGGACTCGAGGCAAACCTGTGCCTCCCCCGTTTCAGCTCCCGGCGGATCTTTACCCGGCTGCCTCCAGCCTTCTCTCCTGTGCCAGCATCGCCCTCTCCCTCGGCTGCCGCCTTCCTCCCCGCAGCGGGTGGGAGCCGAGCTGGGAGATGGGAGATGGAGGCTCTTCCTGCGGCCGGCCGGGGAACACACCGTCCTATCCCGTCAGGAAAACAGCCACACTGAAGCAGAGGTGCTTTTGTTCTTTTCAGAAATCGCCTTTATTAAAATATTTTCCAAAGTGGTTGATTGAAAGCCCATGTTGAATCTCTCTCTCCATCACTAAGGTCATATATATCTATATATTTATATGTATATGTACAAATATACAGGTGAATATTTTACGCTGCAGAGTGGCTGCAGCTCCAGGGAGAAGCAGAACATTTGACCTGACACAGCAAATGAAAGGGAACGCGCAGCCCTTGGCCCTGGCGTGGGCACAGGTGGAGCCTGCTCTGCTTTAGCATCCACTTCTCGCCCCTCACCGGGCACGTGTAGAAACCACGAAATAATTTAAGACATTTTTTTGGAAATACATCAGTCTTTTAAACAAAGGCTTTTCGGAGCCTGCCCTCGTCACTGAAGCATCTCTCCTTGAAAAGCCTTTGAACAGGAACACCGTATTGTAAAAAGTTGGTTAAAAACCCAGCTCTTTTGGTATGATTTATTTCGATGCAGGGGAGTTGGTTTCAGAACGCCTTTAGTTGGCTGAAACAACACCTGCACCTTTCTCGTTTAGATTAAAAAAACATATAAATTCTTCCTACTTATTGCTCTGTTGGGGGGGGGGGGCTGTGAGACGAACGAGATGGGTGCCTCCATGCCTGATTAATGACTAATTCCCCCCTCCTGGGCTCCCACCGGCTGGCTGGGGGTCCTGGGGGACACCCCTCGCCCTCCTGGTGCTGACCTCGGCTCCGGCTGCTGCGGAACTGCCCGGATCCACACGGAAAGCCGGGCCGGCTCCCGGTGCCGGTGGCAGGACAGGGTCCAAACACCGCGGCAGCGCTCGGCCACGGGGAGAAGAGCCGGGGTGGGCGCAGGCAGGGTGATGCCACAGCCGAATTCGGACCCTCGGCTCCCCGTCCACACGCCAAATCGCCGCCACAGGCTTTGCCCCGGTGCGGGGACCTGGGCCACTGTTTGCCGGCGGCTGCTGCGGTGCCCGTGAGTCCATCACGGATGGTCTCAGCCCTGGCGGAGCCGGGAGGGATGGGGGTCTCTCGCCGCCCGCGGGGACACATCCTAAAATATCTTGAAGCCTTTCAGCAAGGTGAGCGTGGGAGCTTTCCTCTTGCTCTGAGCCCGCGAGGACTTGACGGTGACCAGCTTGGCCTGGGCCACCGAAGGGATCTCCTTGCAGTTGACAGTGGAAAGGGTGTTGAAGGTGCAGCTGGCCACCCCGTGGCGGGCTGGCAGGGCGACCGGCGTGGCCACCGGCAGGCAGGGACGCTCCTCGGTGATGAAGAGTGGCCGGAGGGGCTGGCTGCCCTCCGCCTGGCGCCGCACCTCCCGCACGGCTTCGTGGAAGATGTGCTGCACCCCGGCAAAGTCCTGGCACGCCGACACCTCGTAGAAGAGGGACCCAAACCTTCTCGCCAGGGACATCCCTTCGGCTGCGGGGACCTGCCTGGTGGGAGCAGAGGGGATGGGTGCAGCATCCGTTAGGGCTACAAAGATGATGAGGGGCCTGGAGCATCTCCCTTATGAGGAGAGGCTGAGGGACTTGGGGCTTTTTAGTCTGGAGAAGAGAAGGCTGAGGGGGGATCTGATCAATGCGTATAAATACTTAAAGGGAGGGTGTCAGGAGGATGGGACCAGTCTTTTTTCAGTGGTGCCCAGGGATAGGACAAGAGGTAATGAGCACAAACTTGACTATAAGAAGTTCCACCTAAACACGAGGAGGAACTTCTTTCCTGTGAGGGTGGCAGAGCCCTGGAACAGGCTGCCCCAGAGAGGTGGTGGAGTTTCCTTCTCTGGAGACATTCAAAACCTGCCTGGACACGTTCCTGTGCAGCCTGCTCTGGGTGGAACCGCTTTGGCAGGGAGTTGGACTAGATGATCCCCAGAGGTCCCTTCCAACCCCATGTGATTCTGTGATCCCCTGGGGTGCTGCGACCACCCGAAAAGAGGGAGGGGCAAGGGGTGCCGGCTGGGAGCAATGGACCCTGCTCAGTGAGCACTGAGCAGCATCCACTTGTCCCACCTCACAGAATGATACGGGATTGGAAGGGACCTCTGGAGATCATCCAGTCCAACCCCCTGCCAGAGCAGGGTGAACCAGAGCAGGTCCCACAGGAACATGTCCAGGTGGGTTTGAATGTCTCCAGAGACGGAGACTCCACCACCTCTCTGGGGCAGCCTGTTCCAGGGCTCTGCCACCCTCAAAGTGAAAAGTTCCTCCTCGTGTTTAGATGCAACTCCCTGTGTTCAAGTTCATGACCTCCTGGGACAAGCAGGGGACATGAATCCAAAAGAGTTTTGCCTTTCCCGAAATCCTGGAGCAATGAACCGCGCAGTTCCCTGGGGAATCGTGCAACTTCCCGTGCTGGGGGTGTGTGCCAGGGACACGGGGAGGGGGGACTGGATGCGATGGCAGTGCTCTGGGGAGCGGGGAGGGGACAGGGCAGGTCCTCGCTGTGGGGAGGGGGAAGCCTCCCTGCCGGGAGCACAGGGGGGTTCAGCAACGTGTGTGACTCAAGGACCCGCGGGACCAACGCTCAGAACAGCCCAAAAGGCCAGAAAAACACAGTAGGGACAGGGCGAGAAAGGGCTCCAGGGAAAGGGCACATCCAGAGGGGAGCGAGGAGCTGGAGCGGGCTCGAGCAGCGTCACCGCAGCCAAAAAACATCCCGCTGGAAATACCAACGGGGCTCAAAATACACAACATCAACCCCCAGGCAGGAGAGCAGGAACCTCTGAGATGTGGGAGAACTTGGCGAATACCGACAGAGGTGGAAAGGACCACAACAAAAAAAAAAATCAGATTTGGGGGGTTGCGTCCCAGCCGGAGGGATGGGGGGGGTGATGTGTGAGCTCTCCCCCACCACCAGGAAAAGACAGCCTGGCCACGTGCCCGATACCTGTACTGCTCCATGTCCAGCTTGTTGCCCACCAGGAGCACGGGGCAGCGGCGCTGGCAGCCCCTGGCGTGCAGGGCGAGGACCTCCAAGTAGCGCTGGCAGCCATCGAAGCTCTTCCTATCCTCGATGCTGTAGACGACGAGGAAGGCGCTGGCCCAGCGCAGGTAGCGCTCGCAGTTCCCGGGGCCGTCCTGGGGGATGAGAGGAGCAGCTGAGCCGTGCTCCAGCCGTGGTCCAGCCAGGTCACGCCAGGCATTTGGCACCCAGAGGTGCCCCGGTGCCTCACCTGGTCAGCGGTGTCCATCACCTTCAGCAGCACGGGCTGCTGGTCCACCAGCTCCTCCGAGGCGTAGGTATCCTCTGCAAGGAGAAGCGTGGTTGTGAGAATGGGCTTGGGGTTGGGGTGGGGGTCTTCTCCAAAGCCAAGCAAAGCCCTGGATGCTTAGAATGCTGTGAAAAAAGCTCATCCCCTAGTGAGGAGCATCCTCCACCGATGTCTCCTTCCCGAGACACCGTTATTTGGGGGTGCTGGTGGTGATGCTGCTGGGTGAGCCCATCTGGGAGCAGTTATTTTCCCCCTGAGTGGGCTCCCCTGGGAGGAAGAGGGAGGGGAAGGAGCCCAGCGTGGCAACCGCTGCCTCCAGGGCTCAGCCCTTATCTAAATGCTGCGACCTGGCGAGATAAAGCGAGCTGGGGGCTCGACACCGGGGCTGCTTCCCAATAAATCAGGCAGAAGGAGCACCCCTTTATTTCAGAAGGAGGGCAGGCAGGGAGAGCCGCTGAGCCGTTCCCCTGGGAGGAAGATGCCTTCTCCCAGCCGGGTCCTAACGGATGTGTTTCATAAAGGTTTTGACGTGGGAAGATGAAACCACATTCCCAAAAAAAGATCCGAGGAGGAAAGGATTTATCCTTCTTTCCTAAGAGTCGCTGAGTTATTAGGGGCTGGAGTCAGTTCCTGGACAAGGTCCATATCTCCCTAATGTCCCCGATAAATCATTTACGGTTCTTCCCCGCGCCCTGGAGTCAGGCCTAGGAAAATAGTTATTAATTACTCAAAGAAGTGGAAAAAAAAATAAAAATGCCCAGAACAGCTCACTGCAAAGTGCAGCCCCCAGAGCCGCCTGTTCTGCAGCCCCCACTTGCTGCCCCATCCCTGTCCCTGTCCCTGTCCCTGTCCCTGTCCCCATCCTCATCCCCTGCCCGACACCCCCAGGAGCGAGCAGGAGGCACGAGATGCTCCCTAAAGTCCCCCGACAATTCAGTTTTCAGTTTCTTTGGGGGGCAGCCGACGTTGCCCCGTGGGACATGCCCGCGGAGAGAGCGCTGCTTCCACCTCTGCTTTCACAGGAGGGTTTGGGTCAAATCCAGCCCTTCCGTTGTTTTTCATGCGATTTTGAGTGGGATTTCCCCCTCCCTCCTCCTCCCCCCTCAAATGCCATATTCCATATTCGTGGGAAACGCAGGAGAGGGGAAGGATGCTCCGTGGGAGCTCATGGGGAACAACCCGGGGGAAAAACCCACGGAGAAAGTGTCTTACCCAAGTTGGGATCGTATTCGCTAATGAACCTCTTGGTTAGAAACTTCACGGTCAGGGCTGCGGGAGGTGAAAGAGGTGGGTGAGGCGGGTGTCCCCCCATGGCACCGGTACCCCGGCACCCCCCAGGATGCCTGACCATCCCCGTGGTGGCAGGGCACCCGTCTCACCTGACTTGCCGGCCCCTCGGCACCCCAGGATGGCCACGTTGCACTCGGCGAGGGGGCTCTGGGGCGGCCGCTCGCCGCCGGCTCGGGGTTTGCCGAACATCGAGGACATCCTCCGTCCTGCGGGAGAGAGCGAGGGGACGTGGGGCACCCACTGCCATGCCGGAGGGGGACCTTCCCGTGGGGTGCCCCAGCCTGGGGGAAAAGGGGGTTGAGCAGCATCGAGGGAGGGGGATCTGCTCTCCTCCATCCGCATCCTGGAGCCAGGACAACCAGCATCCCAGCCCGGCAAAGAGAGGGACACCCCCCTCCCATCCCTCTGCCCACCCATCGCACCCCAGAAAGAGAAGAGAAACGCAGCATCCCACCTTGAAACCCACCGCCGGAGGAGACGTGGGGCTGGCCGGGGGGCTGGGGGCTGGGGGACCAGCGGCCGCCGGGGCTGCCGATGAATGAGGCNNNNAGTCCCCCCCCCAGCACATGCCAGCCCCCCAAGCTCCTTCAGGCTTCAGGCATGGACCCCCGGCCCCCAAACCCATCGTGCCCACGCTTGGTGGCCACCTTGCCGTGTCCCCAGCACCTCGCCGAGCCCCCAGCAAGAAAAAGCTCAGTCCCGCTCCCCTGGCTGAGGCCGGTGCACTCATTACACCTCCCGCAGACAGGAGCGGTGCCCCGGGAGTGACGCTGCCAGCACAGCCACCCTCCTGTCCACCACAGCCACCCTCCTGTCCACCATTTGCCCACCCCATTTAAGCACAGACACCTTCTGCTGCTGGCAGAAACTTTGCAGGGGTAAAAAACAAACAAACAAACAAACAAACAAACAAAAAACCCTGCTTTTTCCACCCAAAAGGCAGGGTCCCGAGGGGAGGAAGGGGAGCACGGGGAGTACTCACCGCTGCTGCCCGCAGCGAGCCATCAGCCAGCACCCAGCGGGCTCGGAGCCCGAGTAGGTGGCGGAGGCTGAAGTCAGCGTTGTCATGGCGATTGCAGCCATTTGGGATGGGGCTCAGCGCCCGGGACGGCAGGATACGGCCCCTGGGCCGGCCCCGAGGGGCTCCTATGGCGGGGGGGGCCGTACCCAGGGCCTGGGGGGCAGAGGCTGCTCCGTGGCCATGCGGGGGCTGCCGCTGCGCCGTTGGGATTATTGCCCGTTAATGCAGGGAGGATATTTTTAAACCCTCCCAAAATAGTCTGGGAGTGTGGAAGTTCCTGCAAGCCCCGGGGATGGGGAGGATGAGGAGGATGAGGAGGATGGGGATCGCTCCCCTGCGGGAAGCAGAGCCCCTCTGGGGACCCCCGACCCTCTGTGGACTCAGGTGAAGGATGCTTAAAAGCAATCAGAGCTAATTGTGGTATTTGAAGTCGGGGTACCCGTAAGGATCAATGACAGTAACACAAGGGCAAAGCTCTCGCCTTCGCCCCTAAACTGAGATTTTTGGGGAACCTGCTGGGGCCATGATCCTGGGATGAAGGGAACTGGGGGCCCTGGCACTGCCCCCCACCCCCAGCAGAGGTGAAATGGGATTTCTAGCCAGAAAAAGCTGTGAAGAGCACACAAATGAGCAACGTGCCCCAAATAACACTTTTCTTCACCATCAACCTCTACGTGAGTTTTGGGGGGGGTTGTCTCTGCCCGCGGCCGGGTGTTACGGGGGAGCAGGGCGAGCCCTGCGGCCGGAGGGGACTTTCCCCCAGAGCAGGAGTTTGCTGCACCTCATGTTTTTTCACCCCGGGATCCCCAGGTGAAACACAGGCTGGTTTATGGCTCTTTTCACCAGGGATGGATGTTGCCCAGGTTGGTCCACGCCTCCTCCCTGGGCAGGGTGGCAAAGGGAATGGCCCCATAAAGGTCTCTCCCTGCCCGTGGCCACGCTCAGGGGCAGCAAAGCCCCTTTCCCACGGCCGGGCTGGATGGCACGGAGATTTGCTGAGGTTACCCTCCTGTGGCCATAAAACTCACTGTTATACAGGGAAAAAAATACCAATAGTGCTGGAAAATGCTCTTCCCAGCCACACAAACGTGTTGCCCTCTTCCGTGGGCAGGGAGAGGGCATCGCGAGGAGGATGCCCAAGAGCAGGGAGACATAAACCCATCTCCCCCGGGGGTGGCGGGCCATCCTGGGTGGGATGAGCCGGGGCATCTCCGCCACGACCGAGCGGCGTCACCGGAGCCCCTGCCTGTGTTTCGGGTGGGCAGCTGAGCTCGGTGGATGCCTTTGAAAGGCCCCGGTCACGAGCTCGGCTATCTTTAGCTCAAGGTATTTATATTACCAGGCAGCGGCGTGGCGGCCGCCGGGCAGCACAGCGAAGGCATCAAAGGGTGGTGGAAGCAGGAGAGGGCTGCGCCGGGACACGGCAAAGAGGACCATCCTCCCCCGCCAAGAGCCGCTGAGCCCACCGGTGAGGATGACCCCAGAGGAGGAAGGCTCCCAGGCAGGACCCCCCGAGCGGGTGCGTATCCGGGTGGAGGAGCAGTCGTTCTGGGTGGAGAAGACCTTGCTGGTGGAGAGCAGCGAGTACTTCCGTGCCCTCTTCCGCTCGGGCATGAAGGAGAGCACGCAGGAGGAGATCGGGCTGGGGGAGCTGAGTGCGGCCGGGTTCCTCGCCATGCTGCAGGTGCTGGCGGGCGAGAGGCCCATCCTTGGCAGCGAGGAGACCTTCCAGGCGGTCGAGTGTGCCGCCTTCCTGCAGGTGAAACCCTTGGCCAAGTACCTGATCCACTCCATCAACTCCGACAACTGCATCCTGCTGTACCAAGCCGCCGCCATATTTGGTCTCCTGGACCTCTTCCACTGCGCCGCGCTCTACATCAGGGACAGCTATGCTGAGCTGGAGGAGTATCTGGACTGCCTCTCCGCTGACCTGCTGGCCTACGTGGAAGCCCTCCTGCCCAGCACCTTTGTGGCAGTAGGAGCCCACACGCCCACCTTTGAGTTCTTGGAGGACCTCTCCAGGACCATCTGCTACCTGGATGAGGAGACCAACACGTGGAGGACCCTCTCCTGCCTGCCGCTGACTGCCAGCACGTTCCTAGCCGGCATGGCAACCATGGATAATAAGATCTACATCGTGGGTGGTGTCTACGGGGCCAGCAAGCAGGTGGTGGAGAGCAGCTTCTGCTACGATGCCGATGCCAACGCTTGGAGCGAGTTCCCCAGCCCTCATCAGCTGCGCTACGACGTCAGGCTGGTGGGCCACGAGGGCTACCTATACGCCATCGGTGGGGAGTACGAGAAGATCTCGCTGAAGTCCGTGGAGAGGTACGATGTGGCCTCCAACACCTGGACGTTTGTCTCTGACCTGCCACAGCCGAGCGCGGTGGCACCCTGCGCCCAAGCCATGGGCCAGATCTTTGTTTGCTTGTGGAAGCCACTGGACACCACCGTCATCTACGAATACGAGACCCAGCGAGACGAGTGGCTTCCCGTCACTGAGCTCAAGCGGCACCAGAGCTACGGACACTGCATGGTGGCCCACCGTGACAACCTCTACGTCATGCGCAACGGCCCCTCAGATGACTTCTTGCGTTGTGTCATCGACTGCTTCAACCTGACGTCGCGGCAGTGGACTGCCCTGCCCGGGCAGTTCCTGAATAGCAAAGGGGCCCTCTTCACCGCCGTCATCAGGGGTGACACCGTCTACACCGTCAACAAGATGCTGACGCTCCTCTACTCCGTGGATGAGGAGACCTGGAGGTTCAAGAAGGAGCGGGCAGGTTTCCCGCGCAGCGGCTCCCTGCAGACCTTCCTCCTGCGGCTGCCGAGGCGCGACCACGACATCGCAATGTAGGTGGCCCCCGTCCCCCGTTGGGATGCTCTCCTGGCACGTGGCCTTGGCTCTCCACCCACTGCTCCCCCTGGGCTCCTCTCCTGCTCTGCGGAGCCATGCCCAGCTCCAGGGACACGTCATGCTGGACCTTAGAGGTGACACTAGACCCTGCCAGAGAGAAAAGGGCTGCAGGCAGCTGCTGCCTGCACTGCATGGGCTGGTGCAAAGTCCTACCAGATGTGGGCTCGTGAGCCAACCACGTGCAGAGCTTCATGGCTTCTGCAGAGGACGGATACCAAAAAGACACAAACATGGGTTGTATTTATTCTGACCACACTCTGACGGTGTGCAGTATCCCATCTCCTGTCTGCTCTGATGGGAAATCATTCATTATATCCTGGAATTAAAAGGAAAGCTGTAAGAAAAACTGTGTTTTCATTACTCTTGGGTTTTGGGGTTTTTTTCTTCTCCTTCTGAAGGAAGAAGCCTCCTAACAGGGATCCACGTCAAGGCTTGCTCCTGCCCACTGAATGCTTTTTCAGCTGCGGCTCCGTTTCAGAGCCGTGCGTGGGAGTGCGGTTCCCACGCAGCCCCACACTCCCTGGGGAGATCCCCACGGCCGCTGCCGGCCCCAACAGGGTCCTGGGAGGAGGAGGAGGGGAGAGGAGAGATGGGGGATGAAGGAAAACATCTCCTGGGCATCAGGTGCTTAATGCACTGAGGGGTTTCTGGGACCTGGGCACCATCTGTCACCCCTCCGAGTGTGTCAGCCAGCCATCAGCTCCTCCAGGCTCATCTGAAGCCCAATGGGGTGGCAGGCGCTGGTGCTCATCAGAGGCTCGTTTGAACCAAGAACAGGGTCTTTCTCAGGACATGGCAAAGCTTGGAAATACAGAAGGTGGAAAAAGGGAAGGAAGGGAGAGGGTACCACCATTGGGCAGCGACGCCAGGCTTGCAGAGGTCTTCTCCATTAGCAGTTCTCATGAGATACCACCACCCGGTGTTGAAGGTTGCTAGCCCTCAACACCAGCTCTGGGGACAGTTGGAGAACACGGAGCTCCCACAGCGCTGCTTGGAGACCAGGGGCAACAGCAAACCCAGACCATGGCTCAGCTGGTTCCCCGTCCGTCCCGGCCGAGGCGGAGCGGAAGGGAATACCAGCTGGGATGCCTCAAATACCTCCGCTGCTGACCCTCGCCAAGTTCTCAGCACTTTCAAAACAGTTCCCGCATTTGAGAAAAAAAACCCCACACAACACAACCACAAACCAAAACAAACTAGAAAACCCCAGCTCACATCTACGTCCGCGTTGAAACCCACTCCACGCGCCTTGTCCCCGTTTGCCCTCTGCCACTGGGCCTGGCCACCACCTTGCTGTCACCCCTGGGATGGGGATGGTGGCCGGTGGAGGTGCAGGTCTGATGGTGGCACAGGGGAGGAGACAGGGGACACTGGGGGACCTCACCCAGCTCCACACCGTGCTGTGGCATCAGCTGAGCAGCGTCGCCGTCCTCGGGCAGACCGTGAGCAGAAAGCCCATCAAGTCAAATCCTTGTTCCCTTCCTAGACGAAGCCAATTAACATGTCACGCTGTCTTCTCCTAACTGAAAGCGGCGCACGGAAGCACGCTGCCTTCTTAAAACCAGTTTAAGTTGAATAAACAGCCTAAACCCCCCATTAGAATGAAGTTAAAATAATTCTGTTACTAAAATATTTCTCCTGTGGCTAACCCGGGAGAGCTGAACTTGGCAGGCTCTCCCCTTCCCTCCAGCTCCGACACCACCCAGAGACACAACCTCTCCCCTCACCTTCAGATGCTGGGTTTTTGACACTTCAGGGGTTTACAAAGACATTTGCCAACCAAACGCAAAAGGTTTTAAGCTTGTAAGTGTAGCACCTGGGGAAAAGAGCAGGTCTTGGCAGGCACTGGTGAGTATGGCATGGATGCTCCCAAGAGAGGAGTGATTTTTTGCATCCATCAATCCAGGGCGTGATATAGAAAGTATAGTAAGATCATTTTAGGTGCACAGGGAGGAAGAAAAAAATACACAGTTCTTACCTCTGCAAGGAGTGGGGGGAAAAAATGACGAGCCAGGACCCAGCAAATCTCTTAAGGAGAGCGAGAGGCTGCGCAGCCTTTGCAGGGCGAGTGGGCACCAGCTCAGCACCAGGGCTCAGCCCCCAACCTCAGGCAGCGCTGGCACCGGCGCGGCACCCTTATCTTCCCCTTTCAATCTTCAGGGTGTTTACTCCGCCAGAGATTGCAGTTCGAGGCGAAGCCATCTATCTAATCACAGTTTAACCTTTTGCGAGTTTCTTTTTTTTAAGGTGACATCATCTTGGCAAGGAGGAACGTAAGGGAAAGCTGTCTGTAGAATGGACTTGCCTTATAAGGGCCGTATCAAAAATAAAAGCTTGTGTAACCAAGGGAAAGCCGGAGTAAAAACAGGGCTGGGAGCTCCAAGAGGAGCCCCTGAACCCACAAATATCTCCCTTGGCCATACAAGGTGCCCACATTTTCCTTTTCAGTGCCATCAAAGAGGAGAAGGTATAAAGCATCCTTGGCTAGGGACGGCTCAAGCCCCCCAAAAGCTGGATGCAGAGCTGCCTCGTGGCATCCGTGGGAGGAGGAAGGCAGCCGTGGAGGGCTGTACCCTCCCGCTGGTGTTTGGCGCCTGCCTAGAGACCCAGGGGGAAGGGACACGGTGTTTTAACTCGATGGCAGCGCGTTGGGCTGGGAGACCGCTTGGAAGGACACAATGGAAAAAATGGTACTAATGCAACTAATTAAGATTTTTTTTTCTCTGCTAGGTTGTGCCAGTTGGCATTTTCGCAGGAAAAGCCACAAATAGATTTCAGCAGAACCCTTCCAACCATCTTTACTCAAAGAAATTACATCTGTATCTAATTCACAGGAGAATAATGTACTTTTGTGCGAACACTGCCCGCTGCTCCACTGCCAGGCCACGAGACACATCCCGAAAGGTGACCTGAATCTCCCATTCCCCGTCCTCCAGTCACATACAAAAATTCCCCCGGGCATCCAGACTCCTCCGATCCTGACATTCGTTCTTAGCTTCACCTGGAGCCACAGTCTCCACAGTTTAGGGAAGCATCCTTCTGAACTTGCCTGATTTGGGCAGAGCCCTGGGCAGCCGAGCCGTTCCCCATCTCTCCGTTCCCATTTCACAAAATTCCCCGAGCACAAACCTTCGCATAAGCCATTTTTCATGGCGCTGGATAAACTTCATGTATTTCTAGAGCAAGGGCAGCCTGTTTTCTTTCCTTACCCTCATTGAATTGTGTATTTTTCTCAAGTTTCTGGTTTAAAAGGAGAAGCTAATGTGATTTGACTGGATTTCAATTCCAATATTTAACCATGACTAAGTCAGCTGAGACTCTTCCCAAGCAAGGACCAACAACTGCTTCTGCAGGAGCCTTCAGCTTTTACAGAAACAATTTCTTTTGTGGATTTATATAATATTTTAAGAATCCACACTTGACTGCAGTTGAAAGCGGGGCACTTCAGGAATGAGCTGCAGGAACGGTGCTACCCATCACACCAGGTTGGACTCTATGATCTCAGAGGTCCCTTCCAACCATGGTGATTCTGTGATTCTGAGAAAACTGTGGTTGGGGTTTTAGAGAATTTAAGCTGAAGGCGGTTTGGATCTTGCTGCACCTAATCTAAAGAGCTGAGATGATCGAGGGCGGAGATGTGTGGGAGAAGAGATAAACACTCCTGCTGGAAAGCCTTTTTGCCTTAGTACAGTGACAACCACGCTTATGATGGATGTCCATAAAATGAGATGAGCCACCAAGCTGGTCCTCTGAAGGTTTGTGCCAGGTGAGTGGGGCTGCCAGGGCTGGGGATGGAGCAGAAGATGGGTAAGTGTGAGCTGATCCCCCCGAGTCCTTCAGTGGTCCAGTCTGAAGAGGAGAAGCTGTGACTGGGGTCCGGGATGCTGCTCAGTGGGCTTTCATCACGAGCTCCTCCAGTGCCTTCTCCCTCTGATTCCCACAAAGCAAGAGAACTTCTTTGATTTCATTTTGCTGGAACCCCATATCGTTAAACTGAGCTAACAAATGCAAGAACTCAGCTGCCTGGAGGAAGAAGGAAGAGAAAGGAGCGATGTTATTATCATGGACCTTTAAGGATGGATTTATCACAGAGCTGCAGCAGAAACGGTGTTGGGTGACGAGGCTGCAGCCAGATGACCCGGGTGGGTTGTATTACTGCTGAAGGGCACTCCTGGTGCCACCGCCGACAGCAGAGCAAGGGCACACACACACACTGCCAGCATTTAAAAGTGTGCCTTTATAGCAACCTTTAAAGTAAGAAATATTTAACAAAGTCAGCCTCCAGCTTCACTTATTCCTTATAAAGTTTAATGCGAATTCCACGCAAGCGTTTGCCTGCGTTATAACGAGACCAGGGGAAGGCAGTGAGTAGAAGCTAGAATTAATTTGCCCTGCTTCCCCCCCTGGCTCAGGCTGGGCCCCAGCACCACAACATCTCCCAGAGCTGCGTCCTCACTAAATAACCCCCTGCCTGACACCGAGACCCAGGCGCCCTCCCGCTGCCGCAGCCCGAAGGAGCGGTGGGCTGGGAATCCTACGCGCCATCGGCGTCACGTCAACCACCACCAGCCCAAATTTCAAGCAGCTTTTCTCTTCACTACCCCCAGGAGAAGGTTGGTGATGGAGACCAACACCATGGTTCTTCTCCCTGGGGGGGTGAATGCACAGGGGGAATGGGGAGGGACTGCTGGTGGGCTCACGGTGGGAAATTCCCCGCGCAGGGGCTGAGTGAGCATCGTGCTTGCACAGCGGGGTGAGGGGATGGATGGAGAAGAGTGATGGAGCAGGTGTCCTTCCCCAGGTGTCCTTATGGTGATGCTACCCCAGGGTCTGCAGCAAGTGCAGGTTCATCACTTGCAGGGCAATGGGTCTGACCTGCTGGGAAGCTGAGTGAGGGATGGTGGAGGCGCAGGGGAACATGCAGCCCGCTGGAAAAGCGAGCTCGGAGGACGTAGCACAAAGGGCTGGGCTGTGCTGCCCCACTCTGACCTTTTTCTCCGAGTACTGGAACATTTCCATGGCCTCCTCCACTTGCCCTTCCTCGTAGCCCTGCTTCAGCAGCCGGTCGCAGGCACCCAGGTAGCTCAGGAACTGCAGAAGAAGACAACCAGGGTTAATCCAACCTCATAGACATGGGGTGGAAGTGCATTCATAAGCCCACCTTGCCACCTTCCAAGGACATGCTCGTGGGGAGGACCTGGGGCACAACTGTCCTGCTGGCTCCCATCTGATGATGAGCCAGAGTGGTCTGTCCATCAGCAGGACTCCCACCGCAAGAAGACATCTCGGTCCCCCCAACTCTCCCAGGGTGGGAACAGGAACAAGGCGGAGGGAGGACGAGGAGCAAACCAAACATCTGAACCATCTGAGATACAAAGTGATGACCTCTCCAGGCTGGGGGGCGAAGCAGAGCCTGTCCCCATGAGATGTCTACCCCCGGCCAACCCGGCATCCCTTTGATGAGCCGGGGTTCGGGCGCCCGAGGGTTCGCTCCAGGGTCCGAGCACAAAACCCACCCCAAGGGAGACCCGTGTGCTGTCATTACTGAAAGTAAACAGTTATTTTTGGCTTTCCTCGTTGTTCTTGGAGTGCTGACAGGACTATTCCCAGCGGTACCTTTTAAATACCACCAGAATCATTCACTGTCCAAAAACATATGGGACAGACAATAATAAATGAGCTATACAATAGCAGGGGGAATAAAAACATCCCACGGGTCTCCTCGAAGCCACGCCGTCCTCATCCAAGGAGAAGCTGATTCATGTCTCCCCAGATCCACCAGCGCACAGACCTCCACCCTCCCCAGCACCACCCTAGCCAAGGAGGATTCACTAAAAGACCATAAAACATACAAAAAAGCCAAAAAAGTCCCTCAAACTGAGCTGATCGTTTGGCCAAAGAGCAGAGTAAGGATTTTAAGAAATGTCAGACTGAAGGAGCGGCTTCTTAACTCAAAAATGAGTTATTCATTGGTCACTGGCATTCGTAATCTGTTTTTATTCTCCTCATTACCTTACTAACTGAACCCCCCAGATCTCTGCTGTATTTTCTCACCCTGTGGCAGCAGGGACAGCTGCTCACGGCAGAACACAGCCAGTCCTGGCAGCCTCTCCAAGCCCAGCATGAAATCAGGGCTGTTGTCAACTCAGTGATTTTTATCATTAAAAAATATTTTTTTATATATATATATCCTCAAGACTAAACAAAATCAGTTTTTTGAATATTATGACCTGCTAACGCCTTGGGCCTGGTACCAGCCCCACCACTCGCTGGGGAGGAGGAGGAGGTGCCACTGCCCTCCGGAAGCTCCTTCTCCCCTTGTAGCTCTCAAGGAGGCTCCTTGTTACACTTAGATGTGAAGTTCCTCCAGCGCAGGCACCCCTGGAGAACTTGGCTCTAACTGCTACACGGCCAACCCCACCACCTCACCACGAACTGCTGGTGTGGGAAGAGACCTCCAGGCTCTGATAGATCAGTAACCTCCTGATTTGTCTCTTCCCTCGTTTGCTGCTGCTTGATGTTCTGTGCAGCAATGTAGCTTTTCACATCAAAGACAAGCCTGTGCAGTGACATCAAGGAAATCCCTCCTCCAGTGGGATCTCCTCCAGTATTATCTTCCATGTACCTGTACCACTTTGGCTGATGCCCAGAGAAAGGCCCGTCCCCAAGAGGTGGAGCTTCAAGTGCTCCAACAACTGGCTGCTGAAGAAGAGCAAAGCCTTACCACCAACCATTTCACCGACCTGCCTGGAGCATGGACTAGAAGTCACTAGCTTGGAAAAAAAACACCAGCAAAGTCCACCAAAGACCCAAATGCTGATTTCGTCATGGAGGAACAGGGTAAACATCACCTCAGTCTTGCAGCAGGGTTCAAGCCAGGGACACACAAACCTGGTGGGCACTACCCCTCGGGTACTGAGCCTCCAGGGACAGAGGGTGTCCAGGGGGACAATGAGACCCCAGCCAGCGCTGCGGGGAACAGCCCTGCTCAACTCACTCCTGCAAATGCCACCACTGAGAATGCAACTTCTACAAGTGTTGGAGAGGCTCGGGGAGCCACCGCTGGTGGTGACAGCTGATGCAAGGCTTGTAGGAAGCACTGAAGATCTAGATTGTTGCTCAGGGGAAGAGAGCAAGTTCTCACAGAGGAGGAAGGGAGCAGGAGCACACTACAGAAGCACATGTATTACTGATTTTACAAGAGTCCAACAGCCCATAGGAAGAGACTCCCCATCTGTGCTTGGCCAGGAGGTGGCTGGCTCAGTGGGCTATGTCCCATGGTGAATATCCAGCTCTGAACCCCGTGCTTATGGCTATTTGGGGAGATGGATGCTCACCAGCTGCAGCCACTTGTTGCTTCTCAGCTCACACGGACATTGAGAGCTCCGTGGATCAACGATACATTTTTTGATCCATCAATGATCATTGATCAAGGTGCAACGATGCATTTTTGCTTTAGCCCTTGCCCATGACATCCTAGATGATGAACCTCTGGCGGGCTAGGGCAACTAACCCTGCTTGAGCCTTTTACAGAGGTTCTTCCACCAAAATTGAGAAGGCATCGCCTCTTTAAGGCAGCAGACTTGCTTTCTCCAACAGGATGGGCTCTGCCAGTTTGACTTGACACTGCAAAGAAATGGAGCAATTTTTGGCTACCATCTGGTACTACAATCAATCTTCATGGTGGAAGCTGTCATCGGCACTCACTGAAACCCTGCGTGACACCAGCAAGCAATGCAGAGCACCCACAGCTCTTGTTTTTAACTTGAGTTGAAACATATTTTCCAGGAAGGTTTATTCTAATTTGATAGTTTTGTACTTGCAAGAGATGCACGAATGGCGAGGCTTTACATTTTATCTTGGCTGCGTTGGGCGTAACTGCGGAAGACGGGAACTGCTGGTGAAGGAGGTGCAGGATATAAGGTCGACCTTGTATTTTGG
Source organism: Arenaria interpres (assembly GCA_013399435.1). Taxonomy (NCBI): domain Eukaryota; kingdom Metazoa; phylum Chordata; class Aves; order Charadriiformes; family Scolopacidae; genus Arenaria; species Arenaria interpres. The sequence continues at coordinate 362,068 of VXAK01011327.1, forward strand.
TGCATTAATCTCCTCTCCAAGGGAATGGGAGTCCCTGTTTTTACAGGGAAGGGAGCAGACTGTACCCATTTCCATCCTTAGTAAGACGAACTGCTTCTTCATACTGAAGCCAGCAGTTGCTACAGGACACACTTGCACAGCTCTGTGCGAAGAACGTGGGCTGGGCTCTGCCCAGCTCCCTCTGCATAGAGGAAACCTTTATGAATTGAAGAAATAAAGCTTCCCTTCCCACCTCGGCTTGCAGCGACGATTGCCTGGAACACCAGCGAGGGTCTGGGGAGGCTGGTCCAGCCGGGGGTGACTCAGGAGGGAGCCAGAAGCTGCAGGATGACTCAGCTGTGGAACGGCTTCGTGTGCCGACCAGACGGGTAAGAGCTGGCCCACGCAGTGCAGGCAGCTCCCCAGGAGGACAGGATGGAGACCGGCACCCGACAGCGGCTGCTCGGTGCCATGTCTGCTCACAGGGGTCTGCTCCTGCTCCCTGGTACGACAGCCTGGTGGAACATCCCTCTTGCTAAGCTGCAATAAGCCCCTTCTCTCTCTGCAAGAGCTACTTGGATAGTTTAGCCCTACCAAACCCTCTGCTGGGATGAGCAGGTCCAACCCCAAAGCTTGCCAAGCCCAAGGGTCAGAGCCAGCAGCATCCCTCATGGCACGGATGCTCCAAGCCCACCCGGACCACGAACGGTTCATCTGGACAAGCAGAGACCTAAGGAATCAGGATGCAGCACAGGAGGCTGTGACGTAACTCAGATATCGGGGGTAAGAAGAGGTTGTATGCTAATTATTTTCAATAAATTCCAGGTTATTACAGAGGGTTCCTCAAGAAAAGAGCTCTGGGACCCGGCTGCAATGCTTTCACGGAGTCCCTGGTTGCTCCAACGTGGGGAGTTTGTGTTTTGGAGAGAGCCCAGACAAATCCCCGAGGTATTTGCACAGTCCCCCTCTGACAGGATGAGCCATGGCAATAATCATACGAATCTAACAGCTGAGAAAAAATGATGTGCAAAAAGTTTCCATATACGGGGGCAAATTTGTGCTTCAAAAGGACACCATGCTCCATACAACAGATCGAACAGATAACGTTACCCACCCCTTAGTACTCGCTGAAAAGCTGAGGGCGACTCATCGCTATTTTATTAGAGCAAAAATGCAGACGTGTGATCTCACAGAAAACCCTCTCAACTGTGCTCCGATACCAAAGTGGGAAACCCAAGGCCAGCAGAAGACCACCCCAAGCAAGGCAGCCATCCCTTTTCTCCGTGAAAATCAAGTTTTTCTTTACCAAAAGCTTTCCGCGGCACCGTGCCGGCTCCACCAACCTGACTTAAGCTTTGCTTTCCAGTCTTCTGGAGGGTGAGGATGGCTTTGCGGGTGGGGTAGCCCAAGGCTATAACGGGCTCGATGAGGTCTCGCTCCTCCTGGCTCAGCGCCGAGAGCAGGTCAGCGGCCGAATCCGGCTGGGATCTGTGGGAACTGAGGGGTCGCGTAGGCGTGGAGGCCGGCGTGGAGGCAGGGGGCAGGCAGGCGTAGGGGCTGAGGGACTGCAAGAAAAAATAAACAGCAGACTCACGAAATGATGTTAAACAACCCGGGCTGAAGCAATTCTTTCGAAAGCCAGCAGTTACCTTGCTCTTTCCAGAAAAGGAGAATTCCCATATGTGGAACAAACCCCCCCTGGGCATCAAAGGAGACTGGACTTAATTAAATCCAGGCTCAGCTATAGATACAGATCAGGGAAAACAGCGCTCAGGAGGGTTAAGGGGGCAAAGCGAGCAGAGGCAGGTTCCTTTCCCTGGGAATCCTGGTCACATCTCCAGCAAGAGATGCCACACTCGTCCTCCACCGGCCAAACAAGAGGCGGCACTGCCCGATGCAGCAGGAGGATGCTCCCCTGATGCCTCGTTTATGCCCGTGATGCTGATCAGCTGTGTTTAGGTTTCTCTTACAAATCCGCCTCCAGAAATGACCTTGCACATAGAAACGCTTCCCTGAGCGTGAGGCTTTAGTTTTTGGCAGGATCCATTTGTAACAGCAGCCGAGCAGGGTGGGCGATGGATTAGTAATTAGTTGCAACAGCTGTTTAGTGTATAAATACACATGGGCATTTAATCTTTCCTTAATTACCCCACCGTTAATGCAGCTACATATAAGTAACCTGGCCTTTCATGTGTCCAGTGGTTTTAATTGCGGGTTTTCAGTAATTCATGTCCTAAATCTCTTAAGTAGCTGGATGAGATGTGATTTCTTAAAAAAAAAAAACCATGGTGCAATTCCAATTTAAGGTGACAAAGCAATATTTACTCCATCATTTCACACCGCTGTCTCTACCACCAGTTGGTATTTCTAGTAGGATTACGAAGTCTGAAGTTTCCTAGAAAAGACCTGATGGCTGTAAGGGGGCATTTCCCCATAAACTCTGTTTATCTCTGTTCAAGGGGGGGAAAATGGAAAGGAAAGAGGTGGGAAAAAGCCTCATTTCGCTTTTTTTTTTACTGTTTCAACTGAAAATCAAACAAGATGCCCTGCTTGTTGGGAAAAACAGGGATGTTTTGGTTAGGGCCAAACTTACAAAAACGAGTCAGCAATTTCTCATGGTTCTCCCCAAAGCCCCACTTTGGTTCCAGACCCCAGCAAACGGGACCGATCCAACGCCCTCCGCCCCCACTCCTCTCTCAGCGACAAGGGCTACCAGAAGAAAACACCTCACCGGCACCGTGGGTTTATGCTGTTTGATCGGGGGGATGGACGTGGCCACGGATGGAGGAGTTGTCACCAAGGTCTCCAGGCGGGACGCATCCGGGGCTGGCTCGTAGGCGACACTGCAGCTGGTGCGGGGGCGCTGGGGGAGCGGCCGTGGCACAGGGACCCCTCTGCTCTCCCCCACGGCTCTGTTCAAAGGATGCACCAAAGCAGCCAGTTTCCTCCTGGCCGCTTCCAGCTCGTTCTTCATGTTGTTAAATATCACCATGGATCTTCTCTGCTTGCCCTGGTCCGGGTTGGCTGGGCTGTGTTGGTTGTTCTCCGGTGGGGGCTCCAGCAAGCCTGGAGACGTCTTTGGTCTGGTCTGGTAAAAGCCAGGACGCGGAGGGACACTTCTCCCAGCGTTTCTCCTCCTGGAAACCTTTTCATCCTTGTCGTTCTCTTCCCAGGAGGTCGAGGAGTACTCGTCATCCTCTGAGTACTCATCCTCCTCCGAGTGCCAGGTCTCGCTCTCGGTGTCGGACAAGGCTCCTCTGCCCTTGCTGTGCCCGTAGCTGCCGTCGGCAGCGCTCAGGCTGATACAGCGCCGCACCGCACCGTCCCGGGCTCTCCCCCCATAGCTGTCAGCGGGGTCCACCAGCAGCAGCCAGCACGGAGGAGCCGTGGGGACGACTTCGGAGGTGACGCGATGCCGGGAGGTTTGCTGCTGAGAGGCCACCTCCACCCAGTAAAGCACTTTTCTTTCCAGCGAGAAGTCGTGCTACGGAAGAGCAAGAAGCGGCTGGTGAGGGCATCTGAAACCAGCAAACCACGTCCTTCACTAGGTCACCTTAAAGGCTGCATCCTTCCCATATTGGCTGCTATTTCCCTGGGCATCGGGGCTGCCTGCGGGCACCTGGGCTGTAGGATTGGGCAGTGCCAGCCTCATCCCTACAGGGAATCCCCAAATTTATGCTTGAAAAAAATCTGGCTACAAAGTTATTACTATTTTGAGTGATACCTACAATTCTTTTGATAGGTGTCTTATGCACACAGGTGGTTTTGTGTCAGTTTGGCAGCTATGGAAGGGGACAGCACCTGTTAGTGGCACCTGGGAGAGCCACATCAGGGGCTCAGGAGCCACCAGGGCGGGAGATTCCACCTTGGGCAGAGGCAGGACATTGTGGGAGTATCTAGCAGTGCTGGGGGCTCGGCTGGTCCCAGAACAGAGTCATCATTTCCACGTACTCCAGCTTAAAATATAAGCATGTTTGAGACTGAAATCTGAGGGTTTTCCTGGAATAAACAAGCCCTGGCTGTCCCAGAGCTCTCCAAACAAGGCCTCCTCTGGACGGGCAGGCAAGAACATTCACAGCCCAGGAATGCTGTTTTCACTGCTCCCTTCCACTTGTCAGCCACGGACCCAAACCAGCCTCCCCGAGGGAAACACCACCACGTGCCTCGACCAGGATCAGCCTGGACCACCAGCACAATCACTCAGCCTCTGTGGGGAGCACTGACGTGTCCCCAACCAGGGAGAAACCCAGGTCTGGGGGTTTCCTGGGACAGGATGGGATGGTGGACCACCACAGCTAGTCCGTGGGGATGCTCACCATCACCTGCTTTTACACGGGTGGCAAAAAACGTGTGCATTGCTATTTCCCTTGGAGAAAGCACTTAAAATGAACAACACAGTAACTTCAGGTTAAACACGTCCTGCAGATTCGGGATCTGTCATTTTTGGAGGAGGGACGAGCAAGGCTGAACTAGGGAAAAGGCAGATGTGGGGTTTACTGCTGGTTCACCCATCACCAGGAGCGAGCAGGGGCTGGTTGGGATCACCCAAACTGCCTTCCCCCCATGAAGTGCACTGACCCCATCTATGGGCGAGACTACTTAAGGCTGAACGTGCAAAATCTCTCTGAAATCATCTTCGACTGGAGCTGTGCTCACACCACTGGGAGAGCCGACTCCATGCCTGCAGAGTGGTTGTACGGGGAAAGGCTTCCTACCCCCTCCCAGAGCACAGAGAGCTCCTTCCAATCCCTGTGCCAGGGGTTAAAATTGGTGCCAAAGCTGTTACAGCAACAGGTGTAGATTCAAAAGCAGTTTAGGACTGAGCAATGTGGAAGGTCATAAAGTGCCACAGAATATTATATATATATATATAAAATACATATATGTTGCCGGCACAGGTGGTATTGCTTGCTTACATCTGTTACGATTAATAAATATCATTAATAAATGAGATGGTGATGATTCCAGACTAGAAAACAATCCCAGAGCAGAGGCCGAGGCTTGGTCTTCTACCCCAGAAAGACCCAGCCCTCCTGCTTGGATGGGAATTGAAATAAATCAATCCTAAACCTACCCCTTCCTCACCCCCACCCACCCACCACAAATTGTCCTCACCTTCTCCCACTCCTGCAAACCAGCCAATTAAGAGGAGATCAATTAGGAGGAGGGTTTCCCTTCCCTTCTTTCACCAGAAGGCAAACACTGCTGTCTTCCCTTCGAGCATCCCCTTAGAAATGAATCTGGGCACAGACATAAGCAGAGGGGACTCACCATGGTGCTCATGAGGATGTCGGCGCAGTCGGGGAGCTCGATGGCCGGGGCGGTGATTAAAGCCTTTTCTCCCCCCGAGTCCCCGTCGAGGCTCCTGGCCATCCGGAAGGGAACCTCGTCCAGATAACTCATGGCCGCTGCCTGATTTTTTGCTGCCAGAGGAAGGGATGAAACAAAACTGTAAAAGGCAGGAGTAGCACCTTTGCAGTTGGGTGGAAGGAGAGAAAGATGAGCTATTTCAAGTGATGCGGGTAAAAGGAACCCAGTCCTTGGAGTACCACCAGCCGGGTAAAAACCGCTGTGTGCAATGCCCAGATTTGCAAAATGTTAATTGCTGATACCAGGAAGATTTCTCTGAACTAACCTTTGCTATTCTGAGCTTCAGCCAGCAGGACCTGACCGAGCTTACTGCTTCATTTGGCAGAGATCCTGAGCGTTTTTCCCCTCCACTTCCACCTCCATGCACACCCCGCTGCTTTCCATCCCTCCTCCCGCCCATCGCACGCTCCCTTGCCCAAACTGGGGACAACCCAAGCCCTTTTCCCAGCTACAGAGGCAGAAACCGCAGCCAAGGAGAACACCTCGCAGGTCTTCCCTCTCCGCGTGACCCGAGAGCACCCGTGGCCACGGAGCTCATGCAGGCGGCCACGTGCGGCTAAAGCCACCAGACGGAGCAGCCCGGGGGGGAGATGGGGCCAGGGTATCCCCTCCGGCGCCGGCGCAGCTTACCCTGAGCCAAACAAGGAGGCTGGGGCATCAGGCGAGCTTCGGTGTCAGAGGGATGACAAACAAGCCATTTTAAGGCCAGATTAGCTTTTAAGAACCATCTATTTCAGCGCGGTGATGTTTTTAGATCAGGAATAGCAGGGGAGAGACAAATTTCTGATGAACTGCGAATGGTGGCATGGAAAATATGACTGCAATATTAGAGCCATCAGTTCTGTATAACTTAGGAATTTAGGAAAAAAAAACCCACTACTTGCTGCATGAAGCCCTGAGTCCCCCCAGCTTCCTGGTGACGACAGTGTGCAAAATAATTTCTTTTATATATTGTTAACTGGCAAGAGGTGATGGTCAGTAACCCAAGTTCTGGTGCCTGTTCACCCCAAAGCAGCGTCCCGCAGCAGCCATTCTCAGGACACACACCATAAATACTTGCTGTGAACACAGAATCATAGAACGGTTGGAGTTGGAAGGGACCTTAAAGATCATCAAGTTCCAACGCCCTGCCCTGGGCAGAGACACCTCCCACCAGCCCAGGTTGCTCCAAGCCCCCTCCAACCTGGCCTTGAACCCCTCCAGGGATGGGGCAGCCACAGCTTCTCTGGGCAACCTGGGCCAGGCTCTCACCACCCTCACAGCAGAGAATTTCTTTCTGGTATTTAATCTAAATCTCCCCTCTGTGATCCACAAGTGCTTTTACCAATTATTTTTTTCCCCTTTAAAAAGAAATGGCCTCTAGGACAGTGAGGATAAACACCCCACAAAAAAGAAAATAAGCAGGTGAACGTATACAAGGAAGAAAAAGCCGCCTGTTTAACGCGAAAATAAGAGTCTATAGTGGGAAATGACATTCAAGGGAGTTTCTTCAGTGAGCAAAGGTCTAACAAAGTGCTTCCTGCCACAAAGAGCGACAGGGACAATTGCTGGGTGCAACTCAGTCACTCTTATCAGAATTACAGAAGAGCTGTCACTCTCCTGCTTACGCCAGGAGCCTTTAATACCCGGGGCTGTAGCGCAGCAGAGCCCCTAACCAGCTTTGCGGCTCCCGCACGTGTTCTGCCGCGAACACGCGACACATGCAACGTGTCGGGAGCCCGCACGGAGCCAGGCCATCTGCTCCCCAGCCTAAGAGGGCTCAGCGCAGGCTACAACCCACCTCGGCGCCCACAAAGACAACGCGTCAAAACATCCCTAAGCGAAGCTGCCTTCCCCCATCTCCTCCACGGGGCCACCTGCAAGAGGGACCGACCCTCCTCGCAGCTTGGGCTGTAAATCAGCCCTTCCCAAAAGCTGTGGGGTACAAAGGAGCAAAATATCCCGTCACCCGTCACTTAGAACAGCTTTACTTGGTTTTAAATGCCACTTTAAGGGGTGGAGATGGGTCGTGAATGTGTCTGAAGCCACGACAAAGCAACTATACGGAGAGATGATGGTATGTTTCTCACTGCATAAATGCTGTGCTCTAAGAAAGGCTCCCACAAGCATCCATTCCCAAACCCACTATTTAGAAAAAAGAAGTAGTACAGTTGGAGCGAGGAGCAATGACAATGAAAACGCTACTAGACATGAATAAAAGAGTGATAAACACCAACTTACACCAGAAAGCAACTCCTGCAAGGGTTCTGACCTCATCAGCTCCACACCAGCCCTGCCCCTTTCACACCAAAGACACAGCGAACGAACAAATCCCTATCAGGAAGAGGATGTGCCTAAAAAGCAGGAGAAACCTGAACTGCACTGGGACCAGGGAAAGAGTGGGAGGCAAATGAGTCTCAGAAATTCATAGCCAACCCCTCTTTTCTTCTGGGTTCTAATATTTTTTTAAAACTTAGAATAGTAGGAAGTACTATACTCAGACAAGTTTGCATCTTCAATCTGAATACACAAGGTTTTTTTACCAATTAGTACCCTGTCTCCATGTAGTTTACGAGTTAAGATTTTAAATGTTCCTCTTCCATCCGGGGCTTCAACATCTTTCTCACTAAAAACAGAAAACATTCTAACGCAGATGTCCTTAGACAAGAGCAAACATATGTAACGACCACAGAAAGCTAGACATTGAAGTGTACCTAAACATACATCACCCACTGGCATTTCCAAGTCCTATTTTTATTAAGTTATATAAAGTAAGTTATACTGTTATTAAGTTGTCCTTACCGTCAGAGGGAATCATGGAGCTCTTCTCGCGGCGCAGGGAGAACGGGGCTGCTTCTACGCTGCCGGCTTCTCTGCTGCTCGGTTCTTTTAAATTCCTGCAGCGTCAGAGAAGCATCTGACTTTGACAGTTTTAAGATTATGATAGCTTAAGCGGTTAGTCTGTGTCATCAGACATGCCGATGGGATAAGGAGCCTAACTATTTAAGCAGAGCATCCTCCGGTCACTAAGCTTCCTGAACCGCAAGCGTTGTTTTCTGCAGTTGTTTTTACGCTGTTCGAACTGTTGCAAGAACTGCGAACTTCTGCACCCAGATTCATTCTAACATCAAAAATGAGCAGTGCGTGTGCTCTTGCCAACAGAAATCAATGCAAAGCTTCAGCCAAGAAACCGTTAGCGTGACACCTAAGGCCCAAGTGTTGAATTCAGGCAATGACGTGTTGCCTCCTCCATGAATTACACCAAGTTGTGACGCCAGGAGGTGAGGAATTGGAGAGATTAAATCCATTCCCACATATTAGGGCTAAGCGAGAATAACGACTGCAGCTCTGGGAGGATGCCACGACTGACCAACAAAGCTCAAAACCCTGTTCCAAGCAAACTGCCCAGAAGGCAGAAGGCTCGGAAATCCAATGCCTCTGTCACCTCATAGAAGGGAGAAGTTCCTTCACACAAACCTTTTCCCACCAATTCTCTCCACGCTGGGAATCATTTTTGATGCCCGGTATTAGAAATCTCTCCCTCGGAGTAAAAATGCTTCAAACAAAAAAAAAACAATCCATTTTTCTCTGTTTATTCTGTACAAAAAAAACCCCTTACAAAATAGAACTGTGTTTTTTAATCCAATATTATATACATCATCCATCCCTATACAAAAATAGCTATATAGGCAAAACCAGTTACAGTAGGTTAGACTTCAGATGTTATTGTTTTTTTCCAGCAGGCTTATTCATCAAATTTATATGTATTCACATGGCTGTCTGACCTATTTCACCACAACTGGGAATTTTTTCCATGTTGTGGTACCAGTTTTAGTCCACAAAGGCAAAATGTCAACAGCTGCTTTAATCAACCTTGAAAAACCCTGTCTTGTTTGTACTTCAGAATTTGTTTAAACTTGTAATAGGTTCGTTTCTACACACAAAAATACAGGAACTATTTTGACAGCGATGCTTGACATGCTTCATTTAAGAAGAAAAACATGTTTACTAATGATCTCTTTTTTTTGATAACTTATTTCTGGAAATTTCATCATCTGGATTTAGGCTTATAAAGATAAAAGTCACTAAAAATAGGATGTTAACACTGGCACAAATACCCTTGTCAGCAACGTTTCTTCAGTAAAGGTTGAGATTTGTTAACAAAAAACTCGCAGCAGGATTGTAATTCCGTCCCGCGAGAGGCCAAGCAGCTTCGGGCTCGCTCAGATATTTCCCCACTGAGTCAGATGGCACAAACATTTCTTACGCTTTTCTTCAAGAGATTCCACTATCTGGCTACCGAAACAGAGGACGAGACTTCCTCTTCGAACCCTCTCGTATTTCCACACATAACTGTAACGAAACATTCCTCCGACATTAAAATAACTTATTACTAAATTATCTGACAGCCGTGGCCCAAGTGTCGTTAGTGGGGAGACTCGGAAGAACCCATCCTGGAGGGATGCAGCTTCCATCGGGGTGATCAGCTGGCACCAAGTACTGATCCCATTCGTGCCTTTAACAGAGAAAGCGTTGTTTTGAGAGGAGAGCTGGTAGGAGTTCGGTCACAAGATTTATTAGATACCCACACAGGTATTTTTCCATACCGATCAATACACAAAACACTGTAAAACGTACTCCCAAAACTTGTTTTCAATACAGAAATATGAAAATTATATGTACTATTCTATTAAATGGAATGGTTACGCATTGAAGTGCACTCTGCCTCACACAGGGATCTCTATCAAGCGAGAAGCTTGATCCTTAGCTGAAAAAAACCAGGCCAATTCATTGCATAACCATATTTGGGAGTTAACGAACCAAAAGGGACCATAATTTTACAATCTCAACAAACAATACTTGTCATTTTTGATCATACAATAAAGACTTTGTTTAGTTTTACCTGATCTGGATCAGAGCTGCTACAGAATGCTCAGCCTGTAAGTAATACTCTCTGAAGGGCTGCAAGAGATGGGCTAGAGGAAATTCATCTGTTAAAACACAAACAGAGAAATCATTCAAGAAACTAGAAAGAACTTTGATTCTAGTGAGTCTTAGAAGCCTCAAATTTGCCAGCTCGCTTGCTGCTCCCCAGCTGTAACCTGAAATCCCTTCCCCATGTAACATATGAAGGACTACTTAGATGTTTTGCACGTCTCCTCATCCTGAGCTGTCAGAGGCAAGTCAAGATGAGCAAAACTTTTCCTGCCTCCATCCTCTAAACAAGGGGAACATATGGACACTGAATCTTCACAGACTACCCGAGCTGCACTTACCAAGTCACCAGACTAAAGCATCTGTTGGGTGCTGGAAGTCTTCAATCTATGCTGTTTATTCTCACTTCAGCTTAATCTACAACCTCTTCTTGCAAAACACTGTGAAATCGACTTGAGATACACTCCAGTCTATGCTGAAGAACTAAACACGTCTTACATCACATGTGTTAACAGCACACTCCATCTCTTCCTCAGAGCATAAATTACTCCAGGGGGTGATTTCTTTCTCAACTGTTTTTGCGCCTGCATTTTAAACCCAGTGTCTGTGAGACAGAGGCGTGGTGTGGAAAAACACTGTGAAGTACAGCAGAATTTACCTGGATCCCCAAACAGCTTGGAGTCAATTTCAAGTTTCTGCTGTAGTAGTTTTTCCCTTTCCTTCTTCTGTTTCTTTTCCATTTCTCTCTTCCTTTCCTCCTCCTGTTCTCCCTCCAACATCACTCTTAATGCTCTCTCCTCGGCTTCATACAGCTCTGTGCGATTTTTGAGCAATGTTTTGAGGCTCTCCACCTGACTTTCAAACGCTTCGTCTGCTGAGGGGGGTGGACAAACACCTAAACAGAAAAAGAATTCATTTTAAATTTTCAAATTCGGAAGCGGCTCTATTATCAGACTTGAAAGCAGAGTGGCAAAATCTCAGAGGAACATGAGCTTAAGCTGGCTAACAACTATCTTACTGGAATAATTCTTCTATCAAGAAAGAGCTTAGAAATGTAGGAACACAACCACTGTAATCAGCATTTTATAGCTATTCCTGCATAACAATGTCATTAAAATCACTAACAAAGAAGCAGCTTTTTCAAGCTGCACCTTCCTATTCAGCTCAGGGAACACACATCATCTTATTTCCTGTGCACGCAATTAAAAAAGTTTGGTAAAAATCTCGTAATTAACCTTTCCTGGCAGCTGCCTCTTTCCTCAGTTTCCGAAGCTTTTCTAATGCGCGCAGGATGTCCACCATCCTCTTTGTGTCTGCTTGTTTCTTCCGTACTTCAGACAAGACGCTGTCTGCAGCAGCCTTAAGTTCTTGCTCCTATGAAAGAGAGACAAAAAGCAGACACGACGTGTGAAACATCCCTCGTAGACAAGAATGAAATAGTACTTTCAAAAAGATTAGTGAAGCACTGGAGATCAGAATAACTTCCTAGTGACACAGCCATAGTAAGTTCAGTCAACCATCCAACCTCGCCTTTTTGTGATAAAGCTAAAACATGACAGACTTCAGGAAATAATAAACAAAGCCAAGCAACTCATAAATTTGGGGCAAAAGGTTAATGAATTCAAAAAGCCTGATAAGCTTTAACCACAGAAAGTTAGGAAAACCATACAATAAACACAAACCATCCTGATTCTACAGCTCAATAATTAAAGACCATTAACGTGCCCCAGCCCAAACACAAATCCTTTCCCAACAGCTGCTCCACACCATCCCAGTAGCAGACCTAGCACCAGCAGAAGCATAGCTCTTCAGCCAACACAAAAGTGCCTACTGCACTTCCCAGCAAGCCTAATTTGGAGTGGTTGGGCTTTTTGGGTTTCTTTTTCTGCTTTGGAGCCATTTTACTTCCCAGTGAGACTGAAAAGCTTGCAAACAAGCAGATTTACAAGGACACAGCCTGTAGGCAAAGCTGGCAATTCCTGAAACGGGGCTGACCATTGATGGGGAGCTGTGAGCAGAATGGGGCAGGCTGACATATTGGGACCAGAGAGAAAGACCTCCACGCACAACCCAGCATTCAGAAACCACTTAAACAACAACCGTCAAGGCCTAGGACAGGAGCGTGGCAAAGCTGAGATGCCCACCAAGGCTTTTAGGGAAGAAGCAGGGCTGCAGGCCTTGGAAACAGCGTGTCTCCAAGCAAGGCAAACCCATGCAGCACCCAGGTGGCACCTACTGAAGGGCAAAGGGCCAAAGCCAAATGGCGGGCAGGCACAGCCCGCTGTGAGCCCATCACTGGCAGGTCTCCCCCGGTTCCCCCGGGCTGCCCTGCATCCCCGAGGGACACGCAGGAGGAGGAGGGAGACAGGATGAAGGCACCCCGGTCCATACCCGGTTCTTCTCCTCCACCTCCTGGATGCACTTGGCCCTCCACTGATCGATCTTGGCCTCCCTCTCGGCGGCTCGGGCCGCCTCCTCCTCCTTGGCCGCCTTGGCTTCTTGCTTCCTCCGCTGCAGGCGCTGCCTCCTCTTCCTCGCCCTCTCGGCCTTCCTCCGCAAGGCCTCCTGGTAACCGGGCTCCCTCAGCGGCCGCACGATCTCCTGCAGCTCCCGCCGCGCCGCCTCCGCCTCCTCCCGGGCCCGGGCCCAGCCTGCCTCGTCCCCCTCGGCCTCCC
>VXAK01011327.1:375374-397125 GCA_013399435.1 Arenaria interpres
TACCCATAAAATTTCAAATTTCGTCAGGGATGACAACTCTCCGCTGCTTGAATATTCGCTTTGTTTTATTCAAACGCCAGAGGTGAAGTACAAACTGTAGTTACACAGCGGTTTTGTTTCCTTAAAAACAGTTCTCGGTTACATTAATTCCAAACAACTTTCAAAACTAAGTTGTTGAACGGTTTTGCCTAAAACGTTGGGTTTGTTTTTTTCAATCTATTTAAAAAAGGATTTGAATTAAAGGATTCAGAATTAAAAGCAGTTATATTTCTTTCACTCTACAAAAAGGAAAGCGAGGATGCAGTTACAGATAGTTCCCCAGCGATTCCCGTTTTGAGGGGAACTAAGATTCTCCTAGAAATACCCTCAGCTCTGAAGACAGCTTTTTCTGAACCATTAGTGGGCCATTTAGCCTGAAAAAATCCCGAAATCCTAAGGGAAATATCTGATGCATCTGGCTACGACCACATGTCAGGCTGCTTCTAGGTAAGAACACAAGTATTACATAAAATTTACATGACAAAAATTAACAGTAAAAATAGCGTTCAGCACGCATCTGCAGTAGCCTTTCCGCTCCTAAAACATCCACTAGACTGAAAAGAACGATGAAGGTTTTAATTAAATAGCTTGAATCAAGGTTTCAGAGAAAGGGGTCAGTAAAACTTACGTCCACGTATCACTGAAGGACAAAACAAAGTTGTAAGCAACAATTTTAATTCCTGAAACAAATCAAAAACATACAGGTCCTTTAGTGTTTTTACAAAGACTTTCCTAAAGGATTGAATTAATTTTGGTGTAGAACAGAAAGAGGGAGGGTTGCTTCGCTGCGAGACTAAAAATCAAAGACAAAAACCACAAGATGCAATACTAGCATTTGAGCGTATAACTTAAAAAGCACTGAGTCGTGTGAACAATCACTACCGATTACATCAAAAAATATTATACATTTACTTCTTTCATCTCTTAACATTATAAGATAGGCTGGGCAAATACCTGGCACCAAAAAATTGATGCATGATAGTTCCAATACGTTAAACAAAATGTACTATATTAGAACATTAATATTTAAAAATTTATGTCGACTTCTCATCCGAATTCAGATGGCTTACCGCTTCCTAGAAATCCTGTTTACCCTTCTGGAAAAATGAGCAAATTACCGACTTCACCTTCTTTCACAGTATTCGAGGTGACTGAAACTTACTCCTAATGGAGAGGTGAAGGAAAGGGTATTAATTTGATATTGCATTCAGATTACCGTAACAAGTGTCACATTTTAGCACAATCTCCCAGCAGTGTCATCAAGTGTGTCCCAGTTTTTCCAAACCCCTGCTGCAAGGGCTTCCTCCTCCTCCTCCCCCTCCCAGTGTAACAGGTCACTCCAGCACCCAGCGGGTTTCAAACACCAGCAGAAATCTAACACTGACCTGAACGCAACCCCCGTGAGTCGTATGAGGAGCTAATAAGTTTATTCACCCTCTACTAATTATTAAGCTTGATTTCCCATTGGTAGAGTAGCATTATCGTAAAATCTAACTATTGGCAGCACCTGCGTTGCTGGTTTAGTTTCCAGAAAGAGCAATCCAGGTGCTGCTGTATTTGCTATACATTTTAATTGAACAAGTGTAATATACAATTCATATTTGAACATTATGCCATCCAAGTCCACACAATGTCCATCGAATAAATCAACGGGATGTTGCAATAAAATACACGATCTGATTTATCTAATAAAGTTCCTCATCACGTATCATATCCGAGACAGATCCAATGCCTTTAGTATCAGACTGAAGCCAGAGGCAATCGTAAGGAAATAACCACGTGCGCGTTATGCGGGCGAGCATTCTGACAGTATTTAATGGTTTGCAGCATCTGCTTGTCGAGGCCAGCCTTCTTCCTCAACGCCAGAGTCGTATTCTTCTTCAGCTGAATCTTTAGTGGGAGCCCTATAATTAAAATGAACTGATCAGATACTTTAGAAATGGAGGAAAAGCAGGGAGACAGTTTCCATAGCTTCTGGTAAACATGCCACCTGCAGAGTGCCCCAAGGACAAGGGTTCCAACACACATCCGTCTGCTCAAGAATCGATTGATCTGAGCGCGGTGCTGTGCAGATTTACACTGCTACCAGTATACGGTCCCATTACCGAGAATCAAAAGGCTATTGGATACAGTGAAGTCATATGATTTAATCTGAAAATTTTAGATTTCCGGCAAACGTGAACGCTGGTGCTCTACAAAATCACTGAGAGCAACCTCCACTGTAAGAGTGATGCTCTTCCACTGCCTTTGAGACACGTGTGCTGAGCCAAGCTTCAGCGCTGGCACAAGATGAACACAAAGCATTCACCTTGTGCCAGCTTTCTCAGCGCAGAAAGTTTCTCAAAAGAGCTGTCAAGAGGTGGAAACCAAGCCAGAGGTCCTAAATTTCAGGCCTGTCTTTTCAACCTGACCCATCCCCTCTCAACTCCATCCTTTGTTCACTAAAATTAATTTTTTTTTGTCTAAATCCAGATTTGTCCAGCGCTTCCAGTGTCCTACCACATCATTACCATCATAAAATCTTTACAACATTAAGTTGATTACTTTAACAAGAGTTCAGCGAATCAATAAATATGCCTTTGTGGCTCTCCAGTGCTGCAAGGGCAAGGGAGAAGAAAACTCCAGCAACCTGGAGCTTGCCTTAAAAACCACCTCACTGGTAGAAAGAAGGAAGAGGAAGGAAAAAAGTTCTGTACAGTCACAATTAAACTTTGTAAGTCAACAGTCAAAATCTGAACCTTACAATTTACTTCTATTTCTACAGGTAACACACACACACAAAAGGCTTAAAGTAACTTCATATTTAAGTTTATTTTTACATTTCTATTTAAAAACTAAGGCAATACAAACCCAAAGTTTCTAGGACAGAATAGGCAGCTGTGTACAGTATACAGAGAATGGGCTCCTTTTTAGGTTGTGTGCATGGTTTTGAGTGTATAGGTTTGTTCCTATAGCAAACATCAGAATACCTTTCTAGCCGTATTACTCGTCTGCTATTTCCGTTAGGGTTTTACCTAATGTATCCTGGTTCTTTTTTGCCTTCTACAACATCTTTGTCAACTTCCACGCATACAATGTCAGAATTGGGCACTTCAAACATGGGCTCCAGTAACAGCTTTTCCTACAAGAAAATAGAGGGAAAAAATATTTCTGTGTGCCCTCTCTTCTGCATAGCAATACAGTTAGCAAGTCATTTTCAGAGTGGGGAGTTTTCTTGGAAGAACTGAACGCCCACAGTTTTAGAAAGTTTTACTGTATCCACATAAGACCCACAACTAAGTCAGGTTTTGACTGAAAATTGTCAGTTAGGTCCGTACACACAAACGTGGGTTAACTTCATTTACTCACCATTATAGATCGAAGACCTCTTGCGCCAGTTTTTCTGTCCAGGGCCAGTCTGGCTATAGCCTTCAACGCGTCTTCAGTGACATTTAATTCACACTACGTAGAGAAAAAGGATAAGTTTAGTGAATTATTTCATTTATAACTCAACAGCATTGAATGCAACAGTGCATTATCGAAAATAACAAACTGCAGGGATTTACTTGTTACAGACCACAACCTTTAAAATACACACACAAAGCTTCAGCTACGTTTAATTTTTGACTAATGTTACCGGTATTGACTACGTCCCTTTACCTACAACTACTCCAAGTACCTCTGCAGTACCCCAAGCAGCTCTTGATGCCTATTAGGCAAGGTCACAGATGTTCATTTGAATGTTAACACCAAGAGCAGCTCAACTCCTTCCAGGTTACTTGTCCCACAAGGACAGTTATCCAACCTAAACCTGTCAGGTTTGAATGAGCTAGCTTACTTTTTTATTCAGGGTGGAGGTGCACATGTGGGGGAAGGAAATTATTTCAACTGGTATTTTAGATCACTTCAGCACTGTATTTATAAACAAGGACATTGAGGAGTCTTAAAAATTCAAACCTTATCCATGCTGAATAGTGCCTGGTATTGAGGAACCACCGCATTTCGTGGCTCAGTAAGAATCCGTACGAGGGTTTTCTCATCCAGGCTGTGCAGAGGAACCACAACGGGCAAACGTCCCACAAACTCCGGAATCATGCCAAACTCGATGAGATCTCTGGCTTCCACGTGACGCAGCAAGCGATCCTTTTCTTCAATATCTTCATGTGGGTCGGACTCTCCGCTTATATTAGCAAGATCTGCTGCTGCTGCAGCCCGTCTGCCTTTTCCCATGTTAGCTGGCGTCCCAAATCCTAAATACTGCAAAACAAACGTGTTGTACTTACACAACTATAACAGCTAAGTTTTCTTTATGTAACTAAATCACATTCCATGTGCATTAAAAAAAATCTGGAGTGACTGATCATGTCATTACATATTAATTCAAGCTCCAGAAATTACTTATAGTATATTATACCCCTTACACACAATCAATGTCTTATAACATTTAATTCCCCCAGTAAAGTATCAATACCTCAGACTAAGAGCAAGTTTTTCTTAAAATAGAGAAGGGTTAGTAACGTGTCCTGATAAGTTTACAGATACCGGTGACACTAAAAAGGGCTCTTCAGAAGCAAAGCAAGTGCATGCAAGTATGTTTACATGATAAGCTACACAAATTATCATAAATGGTAATTCGGATTTCAACCACTCCTCTGGCCTTAGAAAGAGGGTGCACATTTTGTCAGAAAGCTGCAGCCAGAAGAACTCTGTCCCCAGACATTAATATACTCAATAGTGAACTGCATGACTGGGTATTTTAAGACGATACCTATTATGATGATACCTTTTAGCACCATTTGCTCAAACAACCTGAATATCAACAGTAAACCTTTGGATATCAGTAGAAAAAAAAAAGCTTTCTATTTCATACTTGGTACACTGCAACTTCTTTCAACCTTTTTTCCCTCCTATTTTTTTTCCTGTTTTCATATGCTAAAAATTTCTCCATGGAAGAGAAACCCCGGGAAGGTACTTAAGCTCACTAACAACAGGCTTGTTCTTTGCTAACTTCCTTAGGTAGCAAAAAACTTCAGGTTCCCAGACAACAGATGGAAAAGCTGCTCTACAAACAAACTTAGCGGGTTTACAAATATAGCAAGACCTTTAGGAGTCAGTACTGTGAACTACAGTAATTAAGACAATAATTTTTCAGTGCAGATACAGCCTGATGCACTCACTTTTTCATTTTTCCTCCTGCTGATAATTCTGTCGAGACCATTAAAAGCACCAGAAGCTACAAAGAGGATGTTTGTTGTGTCAACCTGCACCGTTTCTCCACGTAGTTTACGAGAATTCTTTTCTGGAACGTTGACTATTGTGCCTTCTAGTAGTTTTAACAAGCCCTAAGAAGGAAAGAAGAAATAAGCAATATAAAATTCCACTGTGTAGCATCATATAAGGCGGCACACCATACTGTGATTACTTTCACAGATGTATGTACTTTTTTGCTCCCTTATGCCTTTGTATTAACAGTATGCATCTAAGGAAACCAGTTTTCCATATGAGACAATCCCACTCAAGGACAGACAAAAATCTTCCTTTAGTGTGACATTATGAGCTGCAGTTAGTAATAAGTTGCTTTAAGGGTTTTTGTCAAAATGGAAACCGTTATTTACTCTTGCCTAATTATGCAACTTGCTAACTGAATGCTGCAAAGACATTTCTCAAAATGTTTCTATGAAGCAGCCTCAAGTTGCTTTTGAGATTATTTTTTTTTAATTAAGAAAGTAAAGAGGAAAGATGAAGGTTTCAAAAGTTAATAATTAAGGAGCTGAAGAACTACGACTGTGTACACCCCTGTGCTATTTGCCATATGACAGGACAGTATGCAGGCTTGACGGGCTGTTCGCTTACGAAGTAAAAAAAAAAAAATCACTCCACAGAGGTACTTACTTGTTGAACACCTTCTCCTCCGACATCCCGTAACTGATGAATACCAGGAACGCTGCCAATCTTATCTACTTCATCCAGAAAAACAATTCCTGCAGGTACAGAAAACGGATTTAAGGAAGTCTCCACTTTAAGAGAAGCAAGAACTTATGCACAGGGAAGAGCATAATTTAAGACAGCTGCAGTCTGTTCTACCTCCATACTGTAGATTGCAAAAACGTATGCACTGTTGTCCAGCTATGGACAAGAACAAAACCGACAAAATACACTTGGAGCTCTTTTCAGGTTGATTATTTTTGATTTAAAGGGTTAAAATTCATGTATATACAACAGGAATATAAATTACAGAAATACCGGTAGTATTTGAGACCACCTCGTCGGTCTCAAAGCTTAGAGCGCTTAAGCGAGATTAATACAGTTTATGAATGAACTTCAGGAAACATATTGTATAAATTTACCTTGCTGAGCTTTTTCTACGTTGTAGTTGGCATCTTGCAGGAGTTTCGCAATCACGGATTCGATGTCTTCCCCAACGTAACCAGCTTGAGTCAAGGTAGTACAATCACAGATAGCAAAAGGTACATCTAGGCATTTCGCTAGAGTCTGAGCCAGCAAGGTTTTACCTGGTAAAATAAAAACTTCATGTTATAACTATGAGACATTTCCCGAGTGCACACAACCGCAAATATTCACCATAGGATCAGAATTACTATTATTATACATTTTTAATGATGCAAGCATGTTCATATATTCTTCTAAGAATATCTTCTGAGGGAGTTAGTTTTCATAAACAGTGTTTTTTACATCGGTAAGCTGCATTTCTGAATGAGACTAATGTTCCACATTTCAGGCAGCTTGACATGCATAGAGCATCACAAATAAAATATCAAACAACATAAAAACCAGAACACACGTGCTTGCATAGATTAAAGATTAAATAAGTCAGCAGTCCTTTGCAGGCACTCAGGGTGCAGTGCAAAGTCCAACTGCTCCTGCTTTGAAGTTGGGGAGAAACAGAATTAAAATATTATTTAGTGAATGCTCTTCCAAATAGTTTGCAAAATGCTATCACTACAGCACAAACGTGCCCACTTCTTTGAAAATACAAATATCATTTCTCTTTTAACCCCCTCCTGCAACTGATCTGTCCCAGAGATGAGACAACAGTTTCTAACTGCAGCATCTCAGCTTCCCATCTAAAGCAGAGTAACTTTAAATGCATTTTATTATAGCTTAGGGAAAGTTGCATCTTTTAATTGGTCTTCAAATATAGACGTAAAAAAAAAAAAAGAGAAAAGCACACGACAAACTCCACCTCCTTCCTTTTCAAGGTCATTTAGCTCAGCTTGTTACCATGGCATGAAAGCACAAAAATCCCAGTTGGGAATTCACAGTTTAGCTTTTTACACAGTTACACAGTAAATTGGAGCAATCACAAAAGAGGCAAATCACTCATTAACAATCAATCCTCAGAAAAACCTGACACCTAGAAAACCACGTAGCTGCATACCTGATCCAGTTGGTCCGAGCAGCAAAATATTACTTTTTTCAAGTTTTATGTCGTCATTGGGTGAATCTAGTACTTCTCCTCCCCGTTTTTCCTGAGGTATCTGCTGGTTCATTTGTTGCTGCATCGATGCTCCCAAAGCGTTACCGTGTGGACTGATTCCAGCAATCTGCAGCAGTTCTGTAGAGAACAAGAACAGTACTGTTTGAGAACTGGCAAGGTCTGCCATTACCTTAAATACACAATAAACGCTTGGTTCTTCCGTTTTGTTCTGCAAACCTATAATTCTACCTGTACAGAAGTTGACAGATAGGACTGCAACAGAAACTGGCACAACTATTACAAAAACAAGAGTTCAAATCGTATTTTTGCACAAGCGTGTATGAAAAGAATTTCCAGTGGTACAGTGGATTATCTAAAAATATTTCTCCAAATTAAAAATGAGAAATTTTCATTCCTTACAAATGAACTCATTTTAACTGCATTTTTTTAACTTTTTTTTAACACATGAGAAGAAATAAAGCCCAACTGTTGATCTCTATGATGAAAAAGAACTGGTATACTTTGACAATTGAAGCAATGCACAGGTCTACTCTCAAATCTTAAGGACTTGTCTTAGTTGAGTTACAGGTTTTGTCTCTACACATGGATATGGAGATTGAGCTGGATTTTCTATTTTCAGAGCACTAGTTTTAATTGACTTGCACGGTAGAATTTCAAAGATTAAGAAAACTTGTTTGAGGAGGCGTAACTGGGATTACAAATTGATCTACACTGGACTAAGGAAGAAGTTCAACAGCCAGTGAGAGTTCCCTTCGACTGAAAATAAATGTAACAGACATCACATGGAGGGAAAAAAAAAAAAGGATATCCTGAGGTTCAAGGTGACGGTGTCTTTTAAGAGTGTAAGTATCCTGCAGAAAACAGTTGCATAACTTCCTTTATTATCTACCTCACATCATATTCTGTATGGCATTACTAATATAATCACACCTCAGAACTCAGCTAAAAAAAAACCATTCCATTTCACTTGGCCTACCGAGAATATTCTAAGGACAGGTAACTATTTAACCAACTTCATAAAGGGTATTTTTAGAGTTTACCTGCTTTCTACCTACATAAAGAGCCGAATGCTAGTCACCTCTGTTAAAAACCCACTCAAGGCCATCAAGTAAATTTACTTGCAGAAGAAAAGCAAACAGGATTTTACTCGGCATTTCAAACTAGCGGTCACTAAAGACTATTCTACACGAACATCGAAAGAGTAGATATTGCAGAGGAGGACATGAGGAGAGAGTTCACTTACTTGTAAATCTGTACTCATCCTCCCGTCTTCTGATTTCTAATTCTAAGAGAGAGGATGAAAACAGTAACAAAAAGTAAGTTTATAAAAGCTTATAAATTCTCCACCTCTTGCCCTCTTCTGAATACATCTCATCACTACGCATGAATGAATTTCTAACAAGAAATCCCCCTGTGTGTTAGTTTTTATTGCTGTCAAAATTAACTCAAAATTCAACTTGCATGCTTTTAAAATGACAGCAAACTTTCTACGACTAACCCCAATAACAATCTATTACCTCAGGTTAGAATTTTAAAACTACTTATAGAAGGGGGAAAAAAATGCAATAATATAATTTTGTTTTGAAAAGGCTTCCTTAAACTCTCATATTTGTATCTGAGTGTTACAATGTAAGATTTCACTTATCTCAAAGTGCTATCCCTTACAAACATTCACTGCCAGTCCCTCTGGGTGTGCACCATTTTATCTTCCTGTGGAGGGTCGGGAACTTGCCGGTGTGAGGTACACAACCACTATCAGAACTGTGCTACTAATGTTCCCCCTCAACTAAAATACTTCTTTAAGTTAATTCAAAAAAAACAAAGAAGATTTCTGTTTGCTTAGCATGCTATTTTTTGCAAGACAGAACAAAACACCTTAAAAAAATAATCAAGGTACACTTTGAATCGGAGACAGTAACTTAATCTTATTTCTAAAAATAAGCTAGATCAACATAGCGACACACTTACTCAGTGGCAAAAGTACTGCCAAGAGTAACTCTGTGTACACTTGTTAGATATGGAACAATACTGTGGTGATCAACAGATGCTGCCAACAGCGGCAAGTGAGGTTAGAAAGCTGGAGATTCATCAAATCACCTATGCAAAGTATCATCTTCGTGATCTGCATTGTTGCTGGCAGATTAAGCAGCAGATTTACCATTAGGGAGTAAATGAGATTAGAGAGAAAAATTTAGGAGGCTCACGGTACAAAGTTAAAGGAAAATACCTAATACGTGTCACTAAAAATTGCTAAACATTTAATACAGTAGGTAATACCTGTGGCACCATAAACCTTCTGGATTACTCTTTAAATAAATCACAGAAGTTCACATACAGTGAAAATTAAATTTAATAGAAATTCTTTTTGCTCACTTCAATTACAAAGCATCTAATGTCAAGGTAAAACCTCTCAGGTTTCTTAAGTGAGGGCCCTGAAATCCTAAGTTTTATTTCACCAGAAAAACACCAAACATCATACAAACCTCTTGGTGTTAAAGAAGTCTGCTTTTCAACTTCTGCTTGCTGTCTCAGGTTAGCTGGGATATTATTGTAGATTCTCTTGTAATGATTGTACACAGCAACTGAAAGCACCTTCTTGGCAAAACACTGACCAACAACGTATTTGTCGAGGTAGTTATAAATCTGAAAAAGAACTCAATCTTAGTAACGCTGCTAAATCCCCTTGCAGCAGAAAAGAAAGAAATAGTATATTTGTGCCAAAGATAGACTTGAGCCTAAACTAACCATTACAGAACTGAGAAATAGAATTTCAACATCTAAAGTACAAAATATACTCTTGTTGATCAGTTTACTCAAAAACGTGATGCTTACACAATCATGTTCTCCCATACTAATATTTAAACCCACTGTCATTTTCAACCAAATTTGTAATAGGACCAGAAATTTGAAGAATACTTAATGTCTTACAAGAGGGTCTCTCCAGGAGCCACATGCAGCTTCAGAAATCATTCCAGTCCACTAGGAACTGAGAAACACAATCAGCTCCAGTGCTATTCAGGAGAAGGAAACCAAATGACTTTAGGATGGGTCACCACAAAAGGCTAATCAGCCACGGTCCTCACTCAGAAACAGGCCAAATAAGAGGTTCAGCAACTACTGACAGAAGCTACTAACATCAGAGTGCAGAATATGAGGCCACAGCAGGAAATAAAAAACACTAGTTGGTGAGGGTTGAAGTTAGCCTCAGGGTCACGAGGAGAAAATGAAGGTGCTGGACTTCAGTCAAAGGACAAAGCCAGAAGAAAACAAGCCCAACGACTTTTATTGGATCTCCTTGTTCCCTTTATTGCTGCCCTGCCGGGGTCACGTAGCCCTCAAAGGTTTAATCTTGAGCTAATCGTCTTTCTTGTCTGTTGCTCTCTCACAGTAGACCATTACACACCTGATGCAGATTAAGAAATAAAGCATTTCACCACTCACCATGCTGACATGCAAGGGAACACCGGGGTGGAATGAAGAACCATACCTTTTTCGGTGGAGGCGGCGGCTTCTGCTGGAATGCCAACTTCACAGCTTCTGCTGCTGATTCGGGCTCTTTAATGATGCTCTTTTTTGTGTCTGCCTCTGACAGTACAACAAAAAAATGGTGACACTTTTCACACTTCACGAAACGGGTGGAAGCTGCAGAAAAGGTAAAACAAAACGGTTAATGGAATTCTAAGCAATTCCATTCTTAGAAATTCATTCAACTGCCTGAGCTGATCATACAGAGAGGACAAGCACCTGTGAGATAGCACAGTCACCTCTGTGTTCACACAACACTTCCCCTTCCATCACCTTAGAAGCTTTAAAAGCAATTACTGGCCTGTGAAATTCAACACAAAGAGGGAATGCCATTTGCCCAAAAAGTCACAACACAGGGCAGTAACCAAGCAAAGGGATTAAAAAGCAAACATCTTTCATACTTATTCAGGAGCACTACACTTGGAAGAAGAAACTCTGCAACTCAAGAGCGATGCAAATTTAATGAGGGCTTCTAATTCTGCAGGAATTATTCCTAATTCTCAAACTTGCAGACAAAAAAAATAACTGTGGTTAGGGACAGACTAAAGTGCG
Source organism: Arenaria interpres (assembly GCA_013399435.1). NCBI lineage: Eukaryota > Metazoa > Chordata > Aves > Charadriiformes > Scolopacidae > Arenaria > Arenaria interpres. The sequence continues at coordinate 386,929 of VXAK01011327.1, forward strand.
GGGAAGCAATCTACAGCATCACAGGCGGCAGGCTGGGGACAGCACAGCTGAGGCAGCTCCCGGTCCCTGCATCCCACTGGCTGTAGAACACAACACAGAAGATGCTGGAGTCACCAAAGCCCAGGACACAGAGCGCAGCGGGGTCACACAAAGGGCTCATCCCAACGAGCGGCAGCTGCGGTATGCAACAGAGGATCAGGACTTTGATGTTTTGCAAGATCTTTTGCTTATTTATTTTTACTGTCGAGAGCAAAACAAATTTCTTTCCAATTCCAAAAGCCAAATCCTCTTACCACTGACCGTGAACCACGTCTCAAGAAATCACATTATCTGCAAAGACTGGTTTCAAAAATCTGCAAACTAGAACTTGTACTATTTTTTTTTTCCCTTTGGAAAAGCAAAGTTAAAATAACTGAAAACAGTAGAGCAGAATAAATTTGTAATTCAAAATAGTTGGGTTTTTTTCTGACCATACTGCTGTGCTATTAAATGCAAATCATGTACAACAGAAATGATTTAAAGTAAATATATCAGTAAAAGCATTAAATTAAAAGCAAAGTAAATGTAGCAAAACAACCACGTGAAAAACTTCAATGTCAAAACTTCTGAAATCCTAGGAAGTTTTTAGAAAACAGCCTGAACACTGCAGTACGAGCTGATTTTAATAACAACCTCTAGCAATAAACAAGCTGCTTATTTATAACTTGTTGTTGCCTCCCACAGAGCTGGCATCAGCAGAAGAGGAGTGGGGTTCTTTTTTTAATACTAACACACCTTATAACTGGATAAGTTAGACCAGCAAATTATTTTAATAATGTAGCACATAATACTGCAACCATCACAGCTTTATTAACTCTACTCCAAAGAAAATTTGTATAACCACCGGAAAGTTCTCCTGGGAACATGCCAAATTACTGTTATCCACCTGATGGGAATGCAATGGAGATCCACTTGCCTGCACCCAGCCCTCTCACAGAACTATCATTTAGCAACAATATTGTAGAGAAAAAACTCCAAACTTTCTCCCGGTGCTCACTCAAAACACCTCTGATATTCTTAATGACTCCAGTGCCTTGAGGCTGTTGCCCTTCCTTCTGCAATGCTAACAGTCAGCTTTCTTAGGGTGGAAGAGCTACGGGAATACTTGCCCCCTTTATAGAGCCACAGGAATGGTTAAAAAAATAGAAAATAAAGAGCTGGCTATAAGAATACTATTGTGCATCTTTAAAACATCGTTCCCTGAAAACACCTATCATGTAGAGTACATTTTTATCAATTACTCCAAGCAGCACAGAGGAAGGGTATTGGAGATCTTCCTCATTTTCAGTAAGACCGACAGGGACCATGGGTACAGAAAACCTCTGATGTATGGGGTGCCTTGGGGAGGAGACTCAAGTTATCAAAAAGCTGTGAAACTAGCCAGTTTCTATCATCCACCCAGCACTCAGGGAAAAAGCATCAATGAGTTTTAACAGAACAAAAAAGTTTGCTACATTTGCTCACAGATGCAAGGAAATCAAGTTTAAGAGCTGCTATCTCCCATAAGGACGAAACTGAGCATTAAAAATTGCAAGCAACTTTGCTATTCTTAAATGCCGGAATGTTTTTCTGTGTTCTTTTAGCAAACACATAAAAGCACAGCAAAGAGCCTTCACGTCAAATTACCTCACTGTCATTAAGATGCCTGCAAATATTTACAGTGTGGTAAAACGCAAGTCAAGTGTTGTTTTTGGTTCAGGCAACGTTACCGCAGAGGCTGCATTTGCAAAGAGATTTCTCAAGTCCGTATGAGCCGACCTCGCCAAAGAGAAACTCCGGGTTTTTACAGTAGGTACAGGAAGCCAAAACAATTGGGAGGATTAATCTTAAAAACACTTGTAGGGGTGAGATAATGGGCTACTATTAAACTGCTATGAGGTAAAAAGACATCAGGAGGGAAGCTTCTTGCCTACTAAGTACGTACAGTAGCGGGGAAGCCTTGCTTTGGAGGATGGAGCTAACCTGATGGCTTCAGGTGGAGACAATAAAAGCAGCACGTAATTAAGGCTTCTTATGTCAATCAGCTTTAAAGCTATTGGATTTCACTCTGAGGCTCACTGATGTTTCACTGATCATAATGAGCATTCAACAGAGCCTCACAACCCAAAACCAATCCAGGAGCTGCTGGGAAAGTGTGTCAAAGCAAAATTCCTTTTGGTTTGCATCACATTCTTCCTTAATTGTTAATTACTGGAAAGCCAGAGCCAAGCAAATCCTTGCGCAAGATTGCGGATACAAAGTGAAGCCCCGTTAAAAGCACACTCCACTGGACAAGCCTGTCACACTACCACTCAATGGCTAATTACAAATTAATTTCTTAATAAATGTGGCTTTTCATTCAGTATTTTGTTTCCCTATTCCTATCAAAACGACTGAAAAAAAAAAATCTAATCTTCAAAACCTGAAGCAAATGCTAATTGCTTATTTTCCTTTGGCTTTAGATATTTACTTAAGGTTCCACAATTCAAACCAGAATTGAGTGAATTTGTCATTTTTCCTAAGGAAGCAACACCAAAAGCTTATCTGAAAAATCAAGTTACAGCCCATTTAATACAACCTGCAATCCATTCATTTTGGGCAGAACTGGACAGATTTATTTTTTCTGAATTAGTTTTTGGGTTTTAAAACACTTTTTAAGATAATTAGAACTGAACTCTTCTGTTTTTCAACTGCCTTATATTCTACAATCCGGCTGGGATCCCTAACGGCACTGACAATATACTAAATCCCATCTCTCTTCTCCAGGGATCCACAGTGACTGTTCTACTCCGGGGCAATGCTTGAACGGTGTTTCCAGATAAAAGCACAAACTCCAGCAACCAGGGGAGCAAACACCCCAGTAAAGCGAGAGAGTTTCAAAACGTCTTCGTCTGCTCATGAATCATCTGATAAGAAGGTAAATGAGGTTAAAACTCCTTCCACTGTTTCCAACCACACCTAGTCCAGGGAGAGGCCAACTTATTGAACACCACACAGGATCGTATTTCTCATTCCATTGACTAGTGCCAGATTTTTCAGACAACCTTGTTGCCTATAGTTTCAAACAAACAAAAAAGCTTATTATTTCTGGGGAAAAAAAAAAATAGTAGCTGAGCACCAATCCTTTTCTCCAACATAAATAAATATATTACTATTATAGAATTGTCTTGTAATTGATGACGTTTGATCATCTTTATTTTACATGAGTAGCAGCAAATAATAGCACATCCGCTCATTATTTTCACCATCTGTAATATTAACAACTGTTGAACAAGTTTATGCTGACCTTCTGTTAAGCTTCTTAGTGCACAAGTCTGATTATGACTTGATACTTCCTCCTTGAGCCTCCCCGACAATGGGTATTTGCTTTCTGACAACTATTTTCGAGGCTGGTCTCATTAGCACTGAAATAAGGAGAAATATCTCCAAGTCTAATAGAAACTAAAACATAACCAGCATTAATTTGGACTGTACTTCAAAAAAAGGTTGCTATTGCTGCTGTACAGGGGGAATCTGATGCATTCTGGATTTTGTATTTCGACTTTCCTGCCTGGAATATATTATGCCTGACATCACCATCAAAGACTATTCCAGTAAGCCATCTGTCATACACCTATTCCTCGGCTGGATAAGCACTTTGGTTATAGTACACACAGGATTAAAGTTTTATTGTTTAGTAAACAAAGGGCAGACATTACAAACACGTATATATAAAGAATATATATAACCGACAAAATGAAATATCAGTAAAGTGGTATTGTTTATGTGAGCATCTCTTCAGCTGCATAAAACATAACAAACTATTTAAAAATTACATATTCACAGTTGTGGTCCAAATTCCACTACCATATTGTGCTTCACCACCCATCATAGAATTTACACAAATATATTCACAGAGACAATACGTGCTTAGGCCAACGTGGCCAAACTAAGCATAACAAAATCTTTGACATTGTGTAATTAGGTAGGCTAAAACTTAGCTATCAGGACTATGTTAGATCACAAGTATAATCACATCTGTGCCTATTTAAAAAAAGAAAGTATTCAATAAAACTTACACACAAAGGTCTCCACATGTGTGCACAAGTCACCACACTTGGGGCAGCGCAGCTGGTTCCCTCCTTTCCCAGAGCTTCCAGAGCTTGACTTTTTACCACCCCCCTCACCGACAGATTTCTAAAAAAGATTTCCAGACAATTAGCCCCAAACAACGGAGCTGATACATCAGGCATTTAGCAGCGTGTTTATGGACTCCAGTAACGTGAATATTGCAGTAGATGAATGACAAAATAACTACTGTCAGGATTTTGGAAAGGCTTTAAGAACTTAAAGCAACACGATAGAAATATTTTGAAGTGTTCACACTTCTGCATTTCCCAGCTCTGCCAATTTTGGGTGCCCAGAGAAGAGGCCTCCCATATCTACACTAGAACTGCTTGACTGGCACCAGAACAATAACAAGCTGAACAGCGTCAAGAACGGTTTAATAGTATATTCCAACGTAATTTATTCAAACCCCAGAGAAGAAAACCAATCATACTTATAGAAAGAGCAATTTCATTAACTGTGTTGATTCTAAGGGTTTCTGAAGCCACAACTCTTCTCGCCTCCTTGGCAGCTGTAGCTATGCTGGCAGATGGCTGTAGGGCAGATATGGCCTATAAAACAAGCATCTCAGAAATCACTTGGAAATATTCTATTTTTTACTTCTAAGGCAGAGTTCCCTGACAGAAACCTACTTGCCTTTCTCCGTATTACTCTGTTTAGTGGTGTTTAAGATTAACATTTTTCAAATCTACATCCATTCTATGCTCTTCGTGCTACAATTAATAATAAAAGCTATTATATTTTAGGAAACAGCAAAGATTTCTCTTCCCTTTTCTGAGATAGTTCCCTATTTTTTTTTAAACTTCGATTTCCCACTCATTTCTTTTTGTAACCTTTCTCAAGAAGACAAAAAAAAAGACTATTAATAACTTTTATCTTCGTTCTTTTCTTTTTCAAACAAGTTTCATCTGAACCTTCAGAACACACTTGTGTCAGCTGGACAGTTCCTCAGATGTCACAACACGCCACACTGAGGTAAAGTTACTGCCTGCAAACTCTCAAAATCTTATTTGCTGACTAAAGAGCAGTTTTATCCTCAGGTAATCATTTATCTGAAGAAGCTGTTTATTAACTATAATTATAGAGAAAGACTAGGACGAAAATAGGTTACAATTTATTAACAAGAATAAAGCTCGTCTCATCACAAACTTGTCTTGCTTAATGCAGCTACCAAATCACTGCTGAAAACAAAAACATTTTAAAATGTACTTACTTTTAAAAAAAATCTACTTGGGAGTAGCAGGCTTTTGAAGAATAACAGTTCTGATTACTACTCCTTCCTGAAATCCTGAAATCTGTTGTGGATTTACGACATTCTACAGAGTTTTCAAGTGTCCCTTTACGCTAGGCAAAAAAGATTCATAAAACTGGGAAAAGCATTATGGGATGTTTATAGGGTTTGTCTGCTAACACATTCACAACACTTTTTTCTTCACCATCAGTTGTAGCATTTTGAAGAATCAGAAACTTCCAGAGTTAGCAAAAATTTCAGGAAGATTCTAATTTTAACCAAGGAAAAAAACTCCTAAAACATTTAAGAAACATTTTACATAAACTATCAAAAAACCTGATGTATCGAGATTACCTTGCTTCCATCTCCAGACCCATCCTTGCTTGCACCATCCTTTGAAGCAAAATACGCTGGTGTTTCTGAAAAGTTTCTAAGAGGAATTCGTCTCAGAGAACAAGTTTCAAAAGTCCCAAGTTTTCCTAAAACAGGGATGCGTGTACGACCACAAGTAATACCTAAAAACAAATGAAAACATAAAAATAAAAATTGATTTCATGAACCATTACACTGTTGGGAAAATTTTGCTGCTACTACAGTCAGATCATAGAGCTACCTCGTTAGCATCTGACTGTGATGCATTTTGGCTGTCACTATATGCTCAAAGCACACAACCGCAACACACCGTTTCCTACTTTCATCCAACTCTCTAGGGACATCACTGAAGAACCAAACCAATGTTTTCCCTAGGTATAATATGTTCAAAATGCAATATTTATGCAAGTGTTAATTAGCTAAATCCTGGATGTCAATTAAAAATACTCTGGTTCTAACCCCAATGCCACCAAGCCCCAGAATTGATTTACTTTAAATGGAACTCAAAGGTTTCGGCAACAGAACTCTGAGCATTCAAATTTCAGCTATCCAAAATAAATTAGTTCCACCACCTCATTGAAAGCTGCCTGCATTGTCCAAAAATGACCCAGGAGTAATTCCATGTCCTCTAACGTCAGACAATCCAGAGCCCCATTGTGTCATGAAATAGGTAACATCCAGGTGATGAAACCGATCCTCAGAACGATAAATACGATCAACATCCAGCACTTATTGTGAAATAATTCAACCTCTGGAGTAAAAGGGAGACCTTTGAAGTGTCTCCTTATTAGGTAAAAATCACCAAAGAAGTGTCTCAGACTCGCAGACTGCATGTCTGGACTTGGCTTTCACTTGTGAACTCTACTAAAAACTCATTTCCAGGAATTTTAGGTACCACTCGACTAAAAAAAAAGTTGTCATGAGAAAGGCAGGGTCGTATTAGGCCTGTGCTGACAGACAGGCACAAATAAATTCAGCATAATCGTGGCTGTGTTGAAATAGCTTATTGCCGACATAAAATAAAAACCAACCCTCATTGAGAAACTAAACAGCCTTTTTCTCCTCTTGCAACAGCGGGTAGGATTACATTTCATGACGAGGTATGATGTGAATCAACACATGTCATGCTCGTGATTTCAACATCTCTCGGCATAGACAGGAGCCCGGAATCCACGTCTCGTATCACGCTCAATTAAAGTGACGAATTTCTCAGTTACTCGATTTTTGCTAAGAATTCTGTGACTTACCAACACAAGAGTTATATTGTAACAATGACAATTAAAAACTTGCTGCTCATACATGGTTTTACTGTTAAAGAGATGAGAGAATTCTATAGCAAACTCCAAAAACTCTTCCAAAAAAAAGAATGAAAACAGTAAGAATGGCAAGAGGAATAAACTTCATTTGCTCTGAAAGGGGTAACAATGACAACTAAGACCTGGAATCTTAGCTGAAAGGGGGCACTTCAGAAAATTTACCTTCCTACTATGACAGGAAAACAGAAAAAGAAAAAAAAGCATTATGGATGAGTCTAAATTTACCAGGAAAACTGACACAGGCTTCTGCAAAGGCACAACCAAGATGACAGTGTCAAATGAGATTTGTTTTATTAACTTATATGCTGCTTAAGATTCTTGAACTTGACTTGCAGTTAATTTTAACCTGACTAAAAATGTAATCTTTTAAAAATCTGTAATAGCCTTACTTCTGTCGGTAAATGTGAGGGGAGGAATAATGATCAATGCTCTTGCCAATTTTAAATTCCTCTGCTGAGCGCCACTGCAACCTGGCAAAACACTTTTGATTACATAGGACAAACTACGAAAATACCACAGTAAACTTAAAAAATACTGGCTTGTTTCCACAAGCAGTTGTCTTCTTTCAACTGAGGCTGCAGAGAACTCTGAAGGCGACGTGCGCCAAGTGGACTTGTCAGTGGAGAATAAGCCCTGGTGTTTACAATGCAATAGCTGTTCTGCATTAATTCCCTCTCTGGGGGGCTTATTCTTCATAGATGGTTCCTGTACTGAGATTTGTTTTGCCACTTCTAAAAGGAACTGAGAGAAGATCCCTTAAAATAAAAATATAAACAACCAACCTACCTCCCCTCAACAAAACCCCAAGTCACACAACTCTCCTTCAACGCAGGGAGGCCCGTGGAGAAAGGACGAAGCACTAATACAGAAACTCAAACATTTTACCACTGAGCACTAGATAAAGACCATTGATTTTAATTCAGAGCGGCCCCGTGACATAGAAAACACACTGAAAACTGCACTGGATGAACTGTGAAACTGTAACACGGCGCCGAGGACCGAGCCAGTAAGCGCCACGTTACCGGCTGTGCCCATCCATTGAGCAGAGACGCCGCAGCTGCGGGGCTTCACCTCCAACCTCTGGCAGCAGACCCAGGCTGGCCGGCAGCGCTGCACCCACGCTCTAACGCTTTTTGTTGCCTTTAAATTCACTCTCCCAAAAGTCTTAGCCTGTTGGGAACATCAAACTCACCCTCCTACATGTGCTGAACTCTAAAGTGTGTGGATAGGCTAAACCATTTAGAAAAAATAAATAAATAATCACATTACTGCTACATCAACTTGTGGATAAACACGAAAAGCCTTGTGCCTGTACTTATCACGGGTGGTATTTTTTGGGACAAAATATCATTGTCCAATTAAAGAATGAAGCAGTAACAAAGTTATTGCAACTACTTTCTTGCATAAATAAGCCCAGAGGCAGATTTTCAGAAGAAATCGACCTGCCAGCTCAATGCCTGGCGACTTGCACTGAATGATGCAGATCCTGATAAACGCTGAAATGGGTGACAGCTGGCCAGCACAGCTGTATTCGCTCACACACACAGCTGGCACTCAGGGCATGGGTGCTATTTTGAAACAATACATTTAAAGGACATGTATTGACATAAGAACATCAGTGGCAGCAACAGCATCTATCCAGGGTCTTCAGATGAGCGTGTTAAGAAATATTGGGAGGCTCCCTTACACCTTATTAACCTTTAATTGATACTTGAGGAAAGAAATAGTGACTTTTGGGCCAAGCTTCGATATCTCCGAAGAATCTACTGCCCCAGGAAGTGACAGGGAGACTGTGACAAAAGAAAAGCCTCCTCTCCGTCCCACACAACACTCCATGGACCAGACTGATCCACGTACTCTGGATACTCTCAAGTTTGTACCGACCAGCAGCAGCAAACAAAGTACCTGGCCCAAGACATAATCTGTTACAACAACAAAAATGTACCCAAAATAAGATTTTTATATTTTTTTTTAAAAGAACTTTCACAGAAAGCTGATGCATAAATAATCTTTATCACTCTGTATCTGTGGTTTAGCCTCATTTGTCCTTTTGCATACCCATTTTAAATCTTAGTTCTTAAAAAAAAACCCACAAATTTAAACAAGCAAAAAAAAAGGATTCTAAAGTTAGTTTGGAATGTTACTTGCTTTAAAGCTTATTCTTTCAGTGAGTTTACATGAGGCCAGACAGGCTGGAGTTGAAAGTACTGGTTTAAACCTTTCAGCACAAGCGATGTCAGAAATGTAAATGTAAAGTCAACTGCAATGAGTTAACTCATCTCTCGAAGGCAGTAAATCATCTCTGACTCGTCAGGCTATGGCTGAGGGTAGAATAATTAAAAAGTTTTGTTGCAAATATGGCATCAGCAGGAATTTTCAGCCCTTCACCAAAAGCAGCCCATGGTAGGTCAACTCTCACTACACAGAAAAAAAGGATAAAAAGTACAAAAGTAGTAAAAATAACAGCCTCCCTCGACTTCAACTTCCGGCACAGCCTCGCCTATTTACCAAGCTGGAAATAATGACTTTTTGCTAACTGAGCCCAAGTCTTTATGAAAAAGATTTCAGGTTTAGGTTGTAAAAAAAGGCAGGCTTTTAATCAGTCAGCTAGTTAGGCTCGTTTTGTAGCGCTGCAGCGTAACCCAGACTGGACAACTACCGCTGAAAATTACTCCTGTTGAAATAAACTCTATTCTGGCATTACATTTCCCAAAAGATATTCCAGTGCAGGCTAATTTTCCACAACTTTGCACCGTGTAATACTGCCCTTAATCCCGACACGCCACCGGCCGTCCCCTCTCACCACCCAGGGCGACACTAGCAAAAGATTAATGGGGAAAAAAAAAAAAAGAAAAAAGGCCGAAGCAGCCACCCGTTGCCTAACCGAAGCCCTTATCGCAGCGCCGCAGCACGGAGCTGCCCGGGGGCCGGCCGCCGCCGGGGGCCGGGCCGCGGGAGGGCTCCTCTCCCTGCCCCGGAGAGCGCCTCCGGAGCACCACTGCTCCCGAGAACCACCGGCAGCGGCGGGCTGGGGGGGCACGGAGCGCTGACAGCCGTGCGGCGGCCGGCGGGAAGGGGGTTTTCCCCTCAGGGAGCGGAAGGGGCCGCGGAAGGGCCCCGGGACGGAGGGCCCGGCCCTACCGGGGAGCAGCG
>VXAK01011330.1:0-11038 GCA_013399435.1 Arenaria interpres
ATTTATATACATATATATAAAAAGTAATCATCTCTAAATAATTCCTGGAAAGTCTTACATTGAAAACATCCCACATTGCTCAGATTATAAAACTCAATTCTACTGATCAACATTTGAATTAGTCATCAAAGTAAAAATCTTTCCTTCACGACTAGGAGAAGTTTAAAATGTGTTAAGGGTTGCAGTTGAATTCATAAGGGTGATAAAACTGACAGTGTACTTAAGATGAAAAAGGAATCTTGCCAATTGCTGTCCCTGCTAGGAGACAAGAAATCTTTTTGATTTCTCATTCAAAATACTATGCAGCTCAATAATTTTGCTCTCAGGTGCATTGAGTTGAATGCTGTGCCTTTTCTGTGCTGGAATTAACATATTTAAAGTTTTATCTTTCTCAGATTTATCCTTAGGGTACCATCACATAATGCCTCTACTGAGCTATGTGCTTTACAAAGGAAGAGAAGTGATAGGAAATGAAAAACGTTAGGCTGTTGCTGAGAGCTTAGGTTCTGGGGAATCTGGTCAGGTTGAGGAAAGAAGTTTCATTGTGTGACTCACAGCATAGCACTGGAGGTCTGATTCCCAGACTTCCACGTAATAGGGGCAGAGGGGGACAATGACTCAGAAAGATTTAGAGTTGTGCTTTTAAGGTTACTGGGATCTAGCTTTTCTTCATTTTTATAGTTGCAGTCCTACAGATCTCAGCATAAATTAGCATCTATCTCAGTTTTACAAGTATAAATATTTTGATTTGAGCTGGTTTTAGATAAGCTACTTTGGCCTGAGAAGAACATTTGACTTGTCAAGTACACATGTACTTTTCAGTGAAGAACACCTTAATAAATGTAATGCTGTGAAGTTGGTCCTTCTCTGCATGTCCTTCCTATGCAACCAAGATGGGTAACTCTCTATGCATCAAGAAGGTCCAGAATTCCTGTTGTCATAAGAGTACTTTGTAAGAATTTCAGAGCTGTAGTACATAGGCACAGGAAATATTACAATCCCGCAGCATCAGAGCTTTTCATTGACATGGCTTATATTTCCAGAAATCTTAGACAAACAACAGTTCCTACAGTCGAGCAGCTTTCCATAAGAAAATTTAAGGCAAAACCAGGAATAGGAGGCTGTTAAGTGGCTTCTTTTGCTATTTATGGTGTTCAGTTTTTTATTTATTTGTTTTTATAAATGTAAGTGTATATGTGTATAGGTGTGTATACCTACATTTATGTTTCTGTCTCTATATGCATGTACATACAAATATAAATACATAAATATTTTTGGAGCATTTTGTTGTTTTTACAGTAAATATCTTCTCTTTCTTTTTTTCTCTGAAGAACAATTTGGCACCAGTGGCTTGTGTTTGTTTAATCTCTAGGCAGTTACTGCAGAGTAGTTTGTTTATGAGCTTAAAAAAGAGCAGTAGTGGGCTCATATGTCTAGTAAATATTAGAATATACTGTGTTAGGAACAAAAGCAAATAAATCTGTTTGCTGATTTAGAATTCCATTCTGAATATAATGCCATACCTTTCTCTAGAACTTTGATTCAGAGCCTTTTTAGAGCAGCAGCAATTTGCCAACATTTCAGTTAATATATTAATTTATTTTTAAAAACAGTATTTTCATGCTTTAAGCGTAGTTACGAATATTGACTTTTATTTATTGAAGACATACTTTCTCTTTGGTAAAATGGTGAGTCATTTTTAGAATGAAAGTTGTTATTGGAAGTCCAATAAAGCAGTTGTCAGATGATTTTTACTGATACCTGTTTAACTGTCCAAAACATGTTGGGAGTCACTGTCATGTTCCTACAGCCTTTACCATCTACAGAAATCATCAAGTTTTTAATTAGGAACCATTTTGTTAGAGGCCTCTGCAGTATTTTCTGTCTCTGAAGCACTTTTGAAACATAAAAGTTACATGACGTAACAATGATTTAATCAGCTTTACTAATGGCTTTACATATAGTATCATTAATTCCTGTTCTGCCGTAGATTTGTTGGCTAAACAGTTTATGCTATTTAATAGCATTGAGTTCCTATTTCTAAAAGAATCACAATTATTAATGTTTACTTATATGATAAAAATCTCCATCTAGTAGGCTTTCCTCCTCTTCTCTCCTCAGAGCAAATCAACGTTACCTTTGTGAAAAATCAGCTATCAGCGGCCAAACATTAAAGTGGGTTAAAGTCAGCTAACTAGTTGATCAAATAATGATTCTTTCTAATAAAATGTCATTTAAAAAATCCCAATACAATTAAATGTATGATCCTATCAATCAACACTTTATTATAGCTTTTTTTTTTTTTCAATAACACCACAGATTTAATTTTGAAACAGATATTTTCTCTTCTGCAGTTATAGCATGTGAAATCATGAAAAGGAGCTGTTCTTGAAGACAGCAGTATGTTTAAAAGTTGCAATGTTGGCTTCTGAAAGCACCTGGAAATATTGGCAAGAATTTTTTGCCACATGAAAAGAGGACATAGTGTATGTTGGTTTCTGAAGTCCACTCATGTCAGTGCAAGCATTTCTCTGGCAATATAAAGAAATGTAAACCTTTACTGCTTAATTTGTTTATTGCAAAAACCTAAACCCCTTTAATTTATATGGGGGAAAAAACCACAGTTTTGTCTAAATAGCTTACATCAGGGGAAGATAAAGCTTGAAGAAAGGAGGAAAAAGCACAGCATATCTATGTCTTTCTCCAGCTGGAAAGAGCTGTTGACCTCACTGGTACTGATCTCATGAGGCGGTGGCTTGCTGTCCATGCTACATTAACTTCTGTCACGATGTGGTTGCAGCTACTGAGGGACAATTTATTCTGTTGTGAAATATCTAACTTCTATCCTGTGTGCATCCTTCAGATTCTTATGTGTGGTGGTAGTTGAAAGTAATGAATGGTTTGATATTTGTCAATTATTACTTTCTGAAATCTCTTTAAACCTCTTGGACTTTTCCACCAGGTCAGCTTTGTTTAGTCTCTTTATGCTTCTCTTTGATATAATTCTACATAAGGATCTCTTCTGAGCCTTGGAAATCTGGGCTCAAAGTCACATGTTTGCTTGGGAAGATTTTACTTTTGGATTTCTTTGGACTGTGGAGTACCATTTAATTCAGTTCCACTTGCAGTAGAATTGTGAAATATAGATTGCTGAGTTAGGTTTTTGTGAAGTACAGTGTACATGAATGAGAATCCTCCCAATGAGAGTGTGAAAGGTAATTAGTGACAGTGCTAACATGGCACCTTGAGCGCAGCTGGCTTTCCAGTCAGGATTCAAAGCATGGTAGAAACAGAGGAAAAGCATGTCATCTGCCAATCTCCATTTCTTGACCTGTGAATTAAGATTGTTTTCCACAGCTGTGCCCATCATTGCTCTTGACCCAAGGTGAGCAGCTCCAGTGCCAGCACGATCTGCCGCCAAATGCTCTGTTGCACAGGGGCTCTTTCTGAACCTCACAAGGGCACAGTAGCGAGCATGCCTGCGGGGGAGGTACAGCGAGGGAGAGGAACTACTCCACTGAGTGGCAAATCTCCAGGAGGAGGTCAGTAGGTTGAGTAGTATCAAGCAGCCTGAGAGATTGTTGGAACTGCACACTGCCTTTCTTGAGACAGACAAACAGGATGCATGATACAGAGGATTCCCTATCCTCTCTCCACTTGGCTGGGCGCAGTGACTTAAGGGATAGGGGGTAATGGTGACAGGTACCTGCACGGCACAGCAGGTGTGTCTCCTGAGCGAGTCCCCCACCTTCCCAGGTGCCCTTAGATGACAAGTACGAGGCCCTGCAAGTGGAACCAAACAATGATGAGGATGAAGGTTCATCTAGGTTGGAGGTATCACCAAGGTTAGTCAACCTAAAACTTACTATAACTGCTTCCATAAAGAAAAAAAGACAGGCCATTGTTGTAGGAGAACCTCTTCTAAGGGGAACAGAAGATTCAATATGCAGACTGGACCCATTTCTTAGGGAAGTCTGCTGCCTCTCTGAGGCCCAGGTTAAAAATGCAATGAGAAAATTTCCCACTCTGGTACAGCCCTCAAGTTATTTCCCATTATTGTTTTTTTCATGTAGGTAGGGATGGGGTTGCAATAAGAAGTCCAAAGGCAATCAAAAAAGACTTAAGGGCCATGGGGCAACTGTTTAAGGGATCAGAAGCACGAGTAGCATTCCCCTCTATCCTGCCAGTTGCAGGGAATGATGAGTGAAGAAATGTGAAGATGCAGCAGATTCATGCTGGCTCTGTGACTGGTGTCACTGGCAGAATTTTAGCTTTTTTGATCGTGAGTTGGTCTACATGAACCAGCCTGATGGCAACAGATAGGATACACCTGTTTCAAAGGGAGAAAAGGATCTTTGTGCAGGAGTAAACAGGGCTCATAGAAAGAGCTTTGAACTAGATTTGAAGTGAGGAGAAAGGGATAAAACAAAACCTGCTAGACATAAGCCTGCTGGTGGCATGCTAATCTTTGAGAGACAGTGTGCTAGCGAGGTCCTTCAGTCTGCTCCACAATGTGCTGTGCTATTTCTTTAAGAGACAATATGAAATGTTTCTATAAATATATTAGCAACCAAAGGAGGGCAAAGGAGAATCTCCATCCTTTATTGGATGCAGGGGGAAACATAGTGACAAAGGATGAGGAAAAGGCTGAGGTATTTAATGCCGCCTTCGCCTAACTCTTTAATAATACAATCATTCTCAGGGTACCCAGCCCCACGAACTGGAATAGAGGGGTGGGGAGCAGAATGAACCTTCCATAATCCAAGAAGAAATGGTTAGCAACCTGCTACACAACTTAGACATGCACAAGTCTATGGAGATGGATGAGATCCACCCAAGGGTACTGAGGAAAGAAATCTAGTTGGTGGCTAGTCATGACTGGTGCTCCCCATGGCTCAGTACTGCACCAGTTCTGTTTAATATCTTTATCAATGATCTGGACAAGGGGATTGAGTGCACCCTCAGTAAGTTTGCAGATGACACCAAGTTGCTTAAAGTTAAGAAGGCTCTACAGGGGCATCTAGACAGGTTAGATTGATGGCTGAGGTCAATAGTATAAGGTTCAACAAGACCAGGTGTTGGGTCTTGTACTTGGGTCACAACAACCCCATGTGCTGCTAGAGGCTTGGGAAAGAGTAGTTGGAGAGCTGCATGGTGGAAAAGTACCTGTGGGTATTGGTCAACAGCCAACTAAATATGACCCAGCAGTGTGCCTAGGTGTCCAAGAAGGCCAACAGCATCCTGGCTTGTATNGTCCAAGAAGGCCAACAGCATCCTGGCTTGTATCATAAGTAGTGTGACGAGCAGGACTAGGGAAGTGATTGTCCTTCTGTACTCAGCCCTGGTGAGTCCACACCTCAAGTACTGTGTCCAGTTTTGGGCCCCTCGCTACAAGAGAGACATTGAGGTATTGACATACGTCCAAAGAAGGGTAATGAAGCTGATGAAGGGTCTAGAGCACAATTCTTATGAGCTGAGGAAACTGGGGCTATTTAGCCTAGAGAAAAGGAGGCTGAGAGGCGACCTTATTGCTCTCTGCAGCTACCTGAAAAGAGGTTGTAGCAAGGTGGGTGTTGGTCTCTTCTCCCAGGTCACAGGTGATAGGACAAGAGGAAACGTCCTCAAGTTGTGCTAGGGGAGGTTTAGATTGGGTATCAGGAAACATTTCTTCACTAAATGAAAGGGTTGTCAAGCATTGTAACAGGCTGCCCAGGGAAGTGGTTGAGTCCCCATCCCTGGAGGTATTTGAAAGCTGTGCAGATGTGGTGCTTAGTGACCTGGTTCATGGTTTAGTAGTGGACTTGGCAGTGTTAGATTAATGGACTTGATGATATTATAGGTCTTTTCCAATCTAAATGATTTTATGATTCTATGATAGAGTTGGGTTCTCTTTTTTTTTATTTTTTAATCAAGTCATACTTCCCAATAAGCACCTAGTCCTCCTAGTTTCCATAGTGTCTTTCAGGTTCTCAAAAGAAATTACTAAACCCTATTTACCTGTACGATTTTAGTCTTAGAGCATGCGACTCCTCACAATCTGGTTCTTGAACACTAGCTGACAAAAATGGTCTCCTGTGACAGTATTTAAATTTACTGCTTACCTAAAATTGCAGCTACAGTCCATCTGAAATGCTTGAGATAATAGCAATCTATAGATATATCAGCTGAGCTAGGAAAAAACGCATCCTGCATTTAAACCTGTACTGCCTTTTACTGATCTCCTTTACACTAATTTTGTATATTTATGATGACTGAATGCATGATTTATTATTGGACTTCTTAATGCCTAATAATACATTCTGCACTTGCTTTTCTGTATATATAATTTTTCAGCCATAATCACTGCAAATCCATTTCCTTAAAATGTATTAAGAATATTTATAACGCACAACCAATATTTCAAGAAGAAAACGCTTTTTTTCTTATCTAAATGCATTAAATTGACTCAGTAAATAAAATATCTACCACTTAATTGTAGATGGAGAGTTTTAAATATCCCATTCATTATTATCGCTACTACGTGTTTAAATAAATTCTACAAAAACATTAAACTTGAAGGTAAACAAAGAAATAATGCTTCATATTTTAGACATGAACAGGGAACATCTTTAAACTGTGCTGTAAAGAAAAAGCCTTGGAAGTGTGAGCTACTTATTCATAATTATTTGGAACATCAATGCATAATACTGTTTTATAAGTGTTCTTCTTATCCAAGATATTCACTGTATATATTGTTAAGTTGCTACTTTCTTAATGATTTTAGCTACAAAAGAAAGGATGATTTTAAGGCAGTATTTGGATATTATTTCAAAAAGTGATTATTTCTTGTAAATTGAATGGAAACACTTCTTTTTTTCAAGAATGCCTTTGTAGTGATGTCTTCTTGCCTGACTTTTGCCATCCAGGAAACACTGTCACATGCATGGCAGTGATGATATTTTTGAGGTCTCCTTAAGATGTGACATGTTTAGTGCAGCCAGACTGAGATGTAACAGGTGGGTTCTGGCCTCTTCTCCCAAGTGAATAATGACAGGACCAGAGGAAATGGTCTGAAGTTGCTGCAGGGGAAGTTTAGATTAGATATCAGGAAGAATTACTTTACTGAAGGAGTGGTCAGGCACTGGTGGAGTCACCATCCCTGGAGGTATTTAAGAAAGGTGTAGACATGGGACTTCAGGGCATGCACTAGTGCCTGAGATTGTTGGTTTGTGTCTGTTTGTGGGTGTGGTGTTGTGGTTTTTTGGGGTTTTTTTTTGGTGGTTGGACTCCATGATCTCAAAGGTCCCTTCCAACTATGAAGATTCTGTGATAGTGAAGTGTGGTCAAAAGCGTTGTCTTTGGTACTTTCTCTGGGTTTTAATGAATTATTTTGGAGTGCGGTCTGTAGAGTGTTCATTCCTTAGTATAGCAATTCTCGTCTTGCAAGTATGCCTTGTTCAGGAAATGCAATAAACACGAATAAGATGGAAAGCCGGTAAAGCATTAGTAAAACTTTTGCTAGTTTGCTAGTTGTATAAAAAAATAGTTGAATTTTATTGTCCTGGTTTTCTTTTATAATAGTCAGCATTCCAACAGCATGACTCTTTCTTTCCTCAAAAAATATTAATCTATAAAAATGTCTTGCTTATACTGGGAGGTCAGGTGATTTTTTTACTGTAAAATGAAATTTAATTCAGCTCATATGCTTATGCTCTTCTTCTTATTCCCTTCTTCTTTAGGCCCAGTATTTTCACTGCTGACCAAACCAGACTTGTCCTATTTTACACTGTAACCAGAGTGATATTATTTAAAAGGAATTTTACAAATCTTACAGTTTTTTCTTGTTATTTTCCCTCTAACCAAATGTTTTTACCTAAAACATTAAGGAAGTGGCTTGCTTTCCTTGTAAATAAATGTTTCAAATACAGAACACTTGAAGTCACTTGAACACTTTTATTCCCTGGAAATTACAATGAGGGGAAAAAAAGTCATATATTATTTTAATGACTTAAACTCAGATTTCTTAACATAGGGTGAAATGTTTTGGGGCGTTGGATGTACAAACTTTTGTAAGAGAAATACTGCCGGTTGGAAATGTCTAAATTCTGTTCTGCTTGAATAGAAGCTCTTAATCTATAAGCTGTTTGTCAGACTGTGTGTGCATGTGTGCAGGCATGTGTCAAGCAACAATTGTTTTCAGTATGTTTTTGTTAGATGATGTGAAGATAATACTTTTAATTGATTCTCTTTTGCCTGAAGCTTATTCATATAGCTTTGCTAAAGAGACATCTTTGCTTGTCAACTATCATAAAACATAGTTTCTGAAAAAAAAGAAAGAATAATTTTGTAAATTAATGATGGCATAGTTTAAAATAGATGTAATTTGACATAGATCATGTCAATAGATGATTTGACCTCTCAATGTTCTATGGGCACTGACTGTTGTGGCAAGTATGGGAGACCAGAGAAGGTTACAACCATTTTCATTCTGTTGTAATACATTTTTACATTCAGAAATAATATATTAATAATACTGACATTGATTCTCCACTGTAATGTTGCAACCTGTTATTATGTACAATAAATGACCCAACTTCTCAAATTCAGTTGGATGTTGGAAATAACAATAATTAAAAAATAGCACTGTTTGCTATTTTTGCAACCAGTTGCAAATATCTGATGCTTTGATTTCAAGTAACCTTCATAAAATAATAGCAAAACCAAAAAACCTACTATTATTTAATATATTATTAATTATTGTTTAATTTTATAAGTAATTATTTATTTTTTCCATACAGGTAGGATTCAGTGTAGCCTCAGTTTTGTGAATAAATTTGAAAGATAAATTAGAAGTGATTTATAAAAAACCCATAATTTTTCTCCTTCAGAAGAGATCCACCTATAATCTTAATCCCAAACGGTTCATGTTCTGCCAGTGCTCTTCCCTGCTACCCTTATCTGACTTTGGACACCTGCAATATTTATGTCTTAGTTGATCTGGATTTCCTTCAATTAATAAAACAAAAAGTTTGTATGGCAAAATTAATCTCTTTCTGTTCTAAATATCTAAGATATATTCATGTATCACGCCCTAGAAATGCCAGGTGGCATTCAATGAAGAGTATCTGGGTAAGAAAATCAACTGGTGAGTTGTAGATGTAGACAAAATAGACATCTAAAGTTAGATGAGAAAAATCTTATCCTATTCCTTCTTATGGACTACAAACCTTACCTACTTTTTGTGGATCTTGACTGGAATGCTTTACACAAAGTACGTGGCATGGTCACCAAAATATCTGTTTATACAGTATGTCCAAATGGGTTTAAGTGTCGCTTTTTACAGATTCAGTTTGGTAAAAATTGGTTCTAGAATTCTTGGTTTCTGACACTGGGCTTCCCTGCTGTTAGTTCACACAAAAATCTGGTCTGAGTTACTAACAGATCTGGTGTCCTTGTTTGCTCCCTGCCATATGTAATCTGGAAGCTGAATTTAGTGCTGTTGCAAATTATGAATTGAATTTTTCTTTTAAAATACATTTAATGCCATGTTCAAAATGTGATGGTCTGATGATTTTGATATAAAAAAATCTATGGTACACTTTAAAAAATAATTAATATAAATCATAAGACTTCATTTTCCCTAGTCTTTCTTTTAGTATGGATAAGTACTTCAACACAATAATAAATGTATAGAACCATTAATTTCATGTTCTTATTACAGGCTAGAGGAAGAAAAGAATATTTTATCAGAATTTCAAGAGGACTTGAAGAAGTTGATTTTATGGTTAGAGGAAGCAGACAGCATTATCAGTACTCCCCTTGAACCAGGGAATGAAGACCAGTTAAGAGACTGCCTTAGCAAAGTAAAGGTATAATGAATTTTATTCTTAATATTTTCTTACTTTATCAATTCTACATTGAAGAAGATTAAATGGTATTTTCAGATAAGGCTTCTGCCGTCAAACACAGCATTCATTTAGCTTTTTTAGATAAATCTAAGCAGTGAGAATTCAAAACCCAGGTACAAATATATACTGATCATACTGAAATCAGAAAAGTAATGGAAAATGTACTGAAATGAAAATATCTATCCTGTCAGTAGGTAATTAATCATTAGCTTTTTCATCCTCATTTCTTAACTCAGAACTTAACTGTTCTATCTGTAAAACATTTCTCGATATGTGTCTTGTTAATCTTTTTATAACTTATCATTTATGAAATCATATTCAAAATTTCACAAGAGTATCTAGAATTACATGCATAATTATAAATATCAACTGATTGAAGTATCACTGCAACTTTTTCTAGACTAAACATCCACGTGAATTTTTAAAAATGCTTTTTAAAAAACCCAACAGAATATTAATTTTTTGTTTTATAAAGGCTGGAATATTTTCATGAAGATGTTAGAGCTGTTAGGCTATGATACTGCTAATAAATATATCCAGAAGTTGTTCTGGTTTGTTTCTGAAATGTGTCTAATAGAAGGACTGTATTTAATAACTTTCATAATAATAAATGAAACTGTAGCTGGAAAATGCATATTAATTATGGAATACCTGCCTAAAGGTTTTCTGTCCTCTCTTGAGGATGAGGACTAGTTATCCCTTATGCCAATCCAAGTAGAACCACTTCATCAGGTGGTGGAATAGAGGTGATGGAATCTGAAGAAAACTCATCAGAGTTTCTTCTATCCTTCTTTTAACAAATTCTGGAAAAAAAATCTAAAAGATTCCTTAGTTAAAATCTATCTTCAAGTTTCTTTTAAAAACATAAAGAAAAATAGCATGTTTAGTATTGCATTCAAGGAATTCAAGACTTAACCATGCGCTTTGTCCCTCTGACTGTTTAACATATGATGTCAGTGAGTTGGAGAGAGAATTTGTGAGACTCTGCCTCCATTGTTGAGGTTATCAGAACGAAGGCAAAGAAATATTTATAAGGAGTGTTAGATGTATCTTATAATTTGCAGACATGATTACAGGTTTAGAGTCTAAATTGATTGTTTAGAACCTTGAAGACTCCCACTCCTCATTTATACATAAATATTTCCTAATTG
>VXAK01011333.1:2940-52293 GCA_013399435.1 Arenaria interpres
GACAAGAAAGAGGTAAATTGGCTCTATCCATCAAAAAAACCTCTCTTACTCTCTGAAACAAGACAGTTGTATCTGAGCTGCTTACTGAAAATGGTCATTGCCCTATGTTCAATTCTAACATCTTCATGGCCATGATTTCTAACAATGGCCACTGGCCCAGGCTGTAACTATAGCAGGAATAGCAATTTAACAAATCTGGGTTTATGTAGATCACCATCCATGAGTGCTCTGGACTATGAGCCCTCTGTTTATTAGTGTAGGAATAAGTGTTTCTTTTCCTATAAGGATGCTTATTATTACAGTATTCAGGCAAAGAAAATCAGAACTGAGATCAAAAAATCCTTGTACTATTTTTTTTTTTTTTTAACTTATCAGGCATTACACCTTGCAAGAATAAAAAGGATGACTCTGGAGGCCTCTGATTATATATTTTATTAGCAAATCTGCACTCGTAGATTATGGAATTTCTGAGACTCATTCTTGGAAACCAAGGCTGAATGACAGAAAACAACTCATTATTTCCAGGTTCAATTTACAAAATCACTTATTCTACAAATTGAGAACGGGGCAGGCTATTTACTTCTTGTATTGTAAATCAAACTCTACATCCTGAAGGACCTCTTAAGGAAATGAAAAAAAAATTACACATTTAACTTCAGAAAATCGCCAAGTACCAAGAAATTTTTATTGTAACACCTTTCTGGTTTGCTTCCCTGACCTTTTCTGGAAGAAACACTACAGCTAGAAAAAAAAAAAAATAACTAACAGAAACAAAAAGCATAAGGATGCAACCTCTTTATCCATAGTATAGCAACCTGACAAGTGTCAGTAAATTTCCACCAGAACTGTTTAAGAGCAGAATGGGGTCTATATAATGCGATTTATAAAACGTATGGCTTTTATCATTATGTAATTCACAGACAAATAGAAACTATCCCTGAACTTCAGCTTTAGGAGAAAACAAAGAAACAAACAAAAACCATTAAAAACCCCCCAAAAATCAAAAACCTAAAAGCTAATTTAAAATTTATATTGAAGGAAAAGGGTAAACATATGTCAGACTCCGTAGCGCCCATTCCATTTGGTCTACAGTCTCAACTACCACTGAAGACACTATTGTAGCCCTACTACTTCAGAGCAGACTATTTCATTGGAAGGGATCTACGATGATCATTTAGTCTGAATGCCAGCCACTGAATCCACTAAGTTTCAGCACAGCAAATCTACATGATGCACATGTTTCTGCCACTGGTCAAACGGACAATACAGCTTTATACTGCTGACACTGATGAGCAGCTTGAGATCCACCTCATTGCTAAGTCTCAACAGGGTTTGAAAATCAAGTTACCTTCAGCTCCAGTATGAACCGTTAATGATGCAAAGAATACATTTAATGTCTTCCATCACAGTCTCCTCCTATATTCTCCTTTCTCCTCTGGTTGGTTTATTGCCAAGGAGAAAAGAAAGAAAAAAAATCCCTTGCAAGAGGCCAAAAGAATTTCACAGTGGTGATTTCCAAAGAGGATTAAGCACCTCTGCATGCTCAAGAATGAATCTTGTCTTTTGAGAGTGTTTGGCTGTCTGCTCCTCATGACTATTTTCAAAGGCTCTTCAGTGAGCTGCTTGACTTCTGTGAACTTTACTTAAGTTTCCTGTGTAGTGGATAGGGAGTATGGGCACCAAACATAAATTTTAGAAAACAGTTGGGCACCTAAAATTAAATTTTGTAATGCAGACTGTTTCGTTGTCATTGTCCTTTGTATGAACCTAGTCCATAACACCTAAATACTTGATTTGCATAGATACAGGTTTATAAACGGAAAAAAGTGCAGGAACAAATTGAGGCAAGCTTGAAATTGTCTGAAAATTGCTTTGTATCAGTAGAAGTTAGACTCAGACAAAGAAAGTGGCTGTAGGAGAGGAAACAAAATGGAAGCATATGCTACATGTGCATCAAGAAAGGCATACATAAAGATGCTAAAAGAAGAGAACTTAGTTAAAAAGAAAAAGTAAAAGAAAAAAATCCCACAATTGAAGGGGAAGAAAAAGTTTTAATAAGTTAGGCAAACAAGATTCAAAATGGTGTTAATTATGCTTAGCATCATAAATGGCAATTAAAAAAAGCAGAAACAGTGGATGCAATACAGTTGTTCTAAGTTGTTAGTGTAGAAGCAACTGCAGCACATCCCATCATGTAGGAACAATTACCAGCTGTTGCCATCAGGGAAATCATCCCTTCTTCACTATTCTACTGTACAAAACCTATGTCCAAAATAACCAGCTGTGATTAAGAGGGTGAAAAGAACTCAGAATGCGTAAGTTCAATTTTTTTTATCTCCCTCACTGTTCTGCAAATCCTACCCCTTCCTATCCTTTCTTGGATACCTTTCCCAGCCATTTCTTCCCTAAACTCCTGGTTCATCCCATCTGTCTCACCACCAGGATTATATATTATTCTGTGTAAAATGTTTCTAAGAGTTATACATAGGGGAAATTAAACAAAACATATTGTTATCTTTTGGAAATTGTTCTGGTTTATGTCAGGCAAAATATATTTCTATTGACTAGAAAGAAGAGAAATGCAGAGGGCAGACTGTGGGTAATCTCCATTCTGTAGATGACATGGACCTTGACAAGAGTAAAAATTGTATTTTCTCCTAGTTTTAATAAATGAAAGTCCTTTTGAGGACTATGATCTATGATGGTATTTTAACCATTACTCAGCAAGATGTAGAAGAGCATAACAACATAGGGCAGAATGTCACTGATATAATCAGCACCATTAATACCATGATGATTTGACATTAAATGCAATTAGGAGGGGACATTTTTATGCTGCTGCTTTTTTGTTGTTATTGTTAGTTTAATAAACTCATCTTTGATAGGCATTTTTACTCATACAGACTTTGTGTCTCTGTGCTACTGAATGGGTATCTGACATTCAGACACAGACCCAGCCTCCTGCATTTTGATCTGATGGAGACAAACCTAATATAGTTAAACAGCAGGCTGCCAGCAGCCCTTTCAGATCAATTTATGATCTCATATGGCACTATCTAAAAGAAGATACATTTGTATTCTTTCATTAAATTTACCTTCTAAGACTAGTGGTTTAATTTTACACACACATATATATATACACACACACACACTGACACACATATAGTGGCTTAGCAGAGAATGGCTGCAAAAAATTTTTTACATAGGGAGGGACTGCATTTAAATACTTATTTAAATAATTATGAAAGATTGTCACAGCTAGGCACAAATATGAAAAAAACCCAAGCAATAAAAACTTTCCCCCAAAAAATCACTCACAAAACTAAGCCTGAGAAGACTAATGTTCAACCCAGACATGCATACCTTTTAGTTTTAATATGCAAGTTAAACTTTAGGCAGGAGTTATACCCGCTGCTTGTTTACATTATATTAATACTAAAGATGTTTAAGTGTAATAATGCATATGAAAGTAACAACCACACCATGCAGATGAAAAAAGAAAAAAATATAACAAATAAACACATACAGGAAAAAAGTGAAACACACAGGAAATTATAGCAAGAAAAATTCTTAGAACTAAAGAAAAAACCTGGGAGACAGAAGAAATAGGTTGACTATCTGGGGACCTTTAAGTTACAACAAAACTCTGAGAGATTAAACTCTGAATCTCAGACTACCAAGAGTCAGTCTGCTCCTAAAAAGCAATTTAGAGTATTCTGATTGCTCTGAGAGGAATTAGTCAGGCAGCCAGGGATTTTCAGAGCATAGCTATGGGCTTGGGCAATGATGTAAAGCTGGCTATATTGCCTCTGCAGCCCCTATACATTCCCTTCTGCCAAAGAATTTCTCAACCAGTTACAAACTATTCACCTGAAAAACCTGCAATCCATTCCTGTTTCTATCATAGATTTCTTCTATGCCTGTGGACTGCTTGGCCTACAGGGCATGTGTAAATGGCAGAAAATGGGAGCATTTCACAGCTGTCAGGTTCAGAAGCGTCCTGGGAGGTTGGGTGGGATAGCATCCACCTGTCGTCCCCTTGTACTAATCATTCAGCCTTACTCTCCAGAAGGAAACCAAGCACGCAAGCCTGGAGGTGTCCAGGGTCACTATGCTAGCGGGGAAACCTGGGTGTGCTGACTTTACAGTCTTTCATCACAGCCTCAAGGCCATAGTTCAATGCACACTTTTTGGGGCAGTTCCCAGCCCTTTGCTGATCCAAGCCACTTCCTTTTCATAGTGCACCACATCTTCATTGTACTGACAGAGCGACAATGTGCATGGGATTGGTGAACCAGCCCGACTGAAAAATGCCCTTTTTCTCTTAGCTGTTTTAAAATTAGAGCATGTCCATGATAAGCCACACAAAACGATGTGCCAGCTCAGCCAGGGTCGGAAAAGGGTATTTACAGCCCAGGACTGGAAAAACCTAAGAGGCCTTAAGTCCTGAGTATTCACAAAAAGCCCGAGTGCCTCTCCAGAGCCCGTGTTTCTCAGACAACAATTTTTAGATTTTACTGTATGGACAAAATGTTGCATTATTACATAGGAAATAATGCAGGGACACTGATATTAATCTGCAAAAACCAGGGTTTTTTTGACAGGTTGCAATTTCCTTTTTATCACTGGATGTCTATTAGAAAATAATAGAGTATTTCAGCTGGAAGGGACTTACAACAATCATCTAATCCAACTGCCTGGTCAATTCAGGGCTGAACAAAAGTTAAAGCCTGTTGTTAGGGGCTTTGTCCAAATATTGTGTTTGATATTTTCACAGTTCCAGCAACATGCCTCCATAAATATTTGAAATGCAAAGTATGGACAAAAAGCTAAATTCTTCAGGATGATGAACAGGATTACAAACTCCTCAGATGCTAAATACACCCATCTAAATTTATTTCAGCTGCACTAGGATACCAGTAACATCCATGCTGATGGGCTTGCAAATATGACACTGGATCTACAGAAGATTTGAGCCCCCCTGTCCAGTTAGTGCCTAAAATGGACTTACTGTGTTATGTGAACTAGAGGTAGGTACCTCAACTTGGCAGCTGCATTGCTTTATCCACATCTGAATTCCATCTAGCACTAGGGTGCTCAATTAGGCTAGAAAGACATAATTGCTTACCTCTAAATGACTCCTGGTAATATGTTATATCGAGAGAGTAACTTTGGTTTTGGCTTTTGTTTACCAAATGTACATTTTCTCTTTCAGCTACTCCAAGAGCAGTTATACCAGACAAGAAACAATATCAAAGCGAAAGTTTTCTCTTTCTGCTGCAGGTTTTCTGAAAACAAAACAAAAACCAACATTATGAATTGCAATATAATACAAAACTAACATTTTAATGTAAACATATAAAATTCAAAATAAAAAAACCCAACAAACCAAGCTATATTCTGAGTTGGCTAACTCCTTACATAATCCTCAATAAAGTCAGAGCTGGACTTTCAGTCTGTTTATGACTGAAATCCACCAAGTACTGTTTGTTTTCAAAGGAAAACAAACATCTGTGCAATATGAGCAGTCTCTCATCCTTGTTTCAGCTGTTCTTTCTGAATATTTAGAAGACCACACAATGATATTTTTCCTTTTTTTTTTTTTTTCCCTTCTACATCCATGCTTTTTTTAGAGGTGTTTAAGTAATCATTATGTTTTACAGGAGGGGAGAAAACATTTTAAGACTTGATCACACAATTATATTCACACAAGCAAAGTCCCTTTGTAGTCGATTGTTTGTCTGCATAAAGATTGAGCTTACCAATGAGCTCCAAGCTGCAGGATCTGTATTTATTTGACAAAGTATGCAATCTCACATCATGACATACAGACTCACGGCTTAGCAGATATTACAATGGAAATAGACATGCCAAATATCGTCCAGGAAAAGGAGAGTAAAACTGCATTCTCTCAGTGCACATCAGTTTGTCCTGTATTGTATTCAGAACAAAGTAATTTCTAAAATATTTTATTGTAGATGAAGTATTAGCTTTATTCTATAGTACTAAATGTATTCATTTTATCACATTTCCTATAAGGAGAATTTTGGAGTTCAAAATGTTACTACTGGATTTTACCTTTTGAACTGTATTCTTTTACTAAAACTCTTTAAAAACAAAGGAGGGGGATAATAAACTTAGTAGGAGTATCAAAAAATCTGTATTTAAATGGATAGGTCTCCGGAACTGGACAAACTTGGTTTACAGGTATAGGGACACACACCTAAATGTAGAATCATTAACTTCAGTGCAACTTCCCCTTTCAAAATATAACTGGGAGATCAAGGACTGCATTGTGTAGGGTGGGGCTGGCCAGGGTCATTTTTAATCTTAGAGATCTAAAACAAGATCTAACAATACTACTGCTTGAATAGTAAATGGTTATTTAAAATTTCTACCTGCTTTTCTCCAATCTAACATCCAGCTCTAAGCAATTAATTAACCATTATCTTGACTAGTCTAATTAAAGCAAGAGGAAATGATGCTTTCACTGGAGTGCAGCATTTTAAAGGAATTTGCCAATTTGTTTTGTAAAGAAGAGTTTCCCATTTTAGTCACTTTTGTAAAAGCCAGCTGTTATCTTCACCTTTACTTGTTGCACACTTTTGGTTATGCTGTCATTCACTAGGGTCTTTTTGAAACGGATGACATTTTTCACGTGTTAAATAGTTCTAAGAGTTTAAGCTTTAAACTCTTAACTGGATCTAGAAGTAAATTTCCTGGCAAACCCAGTATTTTTTCCATTAGGAAAAATATTTGGCTAATGAGAAAAAGTTATGTTAACTTGAAATATCTTACATTTGCCACCATCTAATAGCACCCCACTAGTAGTTACTATGGATTGGCTGATACATGTTGACTTAATGCTTGGTGACAACAATCTGTGTCTGCTGGACAGGGTCATCTTTGGACAGCTGAGTATCTCCTGAGAAACAGGACAAGACTGACTTTGTAGAGCTTTCTTTCAGATGCTGGGCACCTGAGTTCATGTTGGAAAGACGAACCTGTTACAGAGCAGCTGCTCAAATCTTCTGCTGCCTTTAACAAGATCCAAAATCAGGTGTCTCACAGCACAGAATGTCCTAATTTTAAACGCAATAGCTATCTACTTTTGAATAACAAAATTGAAAAAGCTTCATTTTATCTTTGGCACAGAATCGCAACAGTTAACGTGACTGGCAAATAATTTTCTTCACAGCTCTACTGATCAATTTATTTTTTTTTTACTATGTTTAGTAACAACTGGAGTATATAGATTAGAAGGTAATAATTCACAAGTTGTCTATACTAGTGTAGTTCAGATCTTCAAATTACACAAAGGCCTAAGAAAGATACACATGTTTACTAAGTAAAAGTAATTTGCTATTGCCCTCTTTCATTTCCTCACTGGTATTTTCTGTATTGATTTTGATCTTGCAGTCTTACTTAATTTTACAGTAGTGTTCTGAGCAGTGTAATGATACGTATCACGCATGACTTTTACCCTCTTCTGTGTTTAGAGAAGTTTGTTCATTTAGAAGCAAAATCTCAAAGGATGTTCAAAATATAGATGGTATTCTGATGCCTACCTCAGGAATTAGATTAATTTAACTATTTGTCTCAGTGAATTGGAGTTATACTTCACCTTCCCATGAATATTTTTTTGTCTGATTGTTTTTAAGTGTTGCCTTAGGCAGCCTCAAGTTATTTCCAGTCTTCTTGTTTTCTTCTGATTTTGAAGCCTCACTAATTATTTTTTTTCTGTGTTTTTCTCCTTTGGATTTATCATTTTGAGCATTGGCAACTGAGGCAAATTAATTTCTCTTTGCCTTCCCATGAAGTCCTTTGATGGGTTCCCTGTGGTATCTCTGGTTGGCATATTATGAAGGCTTTCTGCCTTCAGATTAAGAGATTATAATGTATTTCTTAAATTGGTATTATACAGACTCTACCCTTTGAAGCTTGTACAAGACAGAATTTAGCACCCCAATTTATCTTCTTCCACAGGGGTACAATCCTGTCGAGGGAAGGCAGCAGCAAGTTATATTGAGTGATCTTTTTTCCCCTCTTGCCTCAAAGCTTCCTAAGAAAACCAGACGCTAGCAAGGCAAATGTTTATGGTACTCACCTGGTTCTCCAGTGGCATGTGGGGAAGTAATTGCAGGAGGAGACTGAAAGTGCTGACACTCCAATTCCCACTCGATTTCTGCTCCATTGAGAATGGCAGCCATGTCATGTTTGCAGCTCTACCTTGCAGCACAGAACTGAAATCACAGTTCAACTGAGTTGGTGACTGCTTCTGCAATTTATCTGGTAATAGTGAAACGACAAACAAAAGTGCATTTATGTATTTTTTTCTTCCCCAAGCCCCCCGTATGCTGAGGCATAAAAACACCTGGCACCATTTTTATCAACGTTTAACACAGTCTCTTCTATCTAGTGTTGCCTTCCCTTTTCCTAGCTCAAGAAGTGCTCTCAGAAGGGCACCCAGTTTCTTTCCCCAGCTTCTGCCATTTACTGATACTGTCTTTTTGTTTACTGTGGAGTGCAATTTCTTGGAGAAGAACAGAGAGTTCCACCTGGTCAAACATCACAACAGAAATCTGTTACTCTTCTCAGTCTGCTGAGTCTATCTTCTTATAAGCTATCCCACTAAGCACAGCTATGTAAATTTTAGTGCATTTTATACATCCTAGAACAAAATATAATTTTAATTGCTGCTAAGACAGCTTATAGTTGACAGCTCTAACTTCAAAAACATACCGGTAGAAAGCTGATGATCATTTAGGAACTAGAATAGCATGCATATGACATAAAAATATCAGTTTCATCTGGATATAGAAGGAGAAGAAAACATTTCAACATTTTCATATCTTATAAACCGAAAACTTTTCAGAACCTTTAATTTCAGATAATTCCACAACGGAGCCTGAATCCTTTTGGATAATTCAAAAGAATTTAAATGATACTGTAAAATATCCATATTTACAAATGTATTATTAAAAACTGCTAATCAAAGTAATTTTTCCTGCAATATTATAATTTTTAATGAATAATAGCCATTATGATATTTATCAAATGTCAGAATTAAAGAGGAAATCAGTGTTCTACAGTTATATATTAAACAAGGGCCTTACCTACTGCTTTCTTTCTGATGCTTCTCACAGTACAAGAATGTAAAAAGGCTGCATACATTTTCAACCAATGGAAAAAAATCAAAGCAAGCAATACACTCTCACTAGGTTCCAGAGAAAATAAATAGAAATAAAATAATTAACACATTATTCTTACCACATAAAGCTTGTGAACACACAAACATGTTCTCCTACAAAGTGGTTCTGGAGAGAAAAGAAATTGCTGCTCATAATGACCACTAGCCAGTTCAGGCAACTATGTTTACATTTCATTCCTACCACTTTCAGCTAAGTATTTAGACAAACAGGTTATTTTACTGTTCTTTTAGTAAGTGGAAAATAGCTTTCCAAGCTTCTACACTTTCATTTTTGGGGCAAGAAAAACAGTTCCTTCTGACTCAGTGTTCCATGAATTCAGTCAATCCAGTGGATTTATTCAAGGAAACAGCATACAGTTGACTTCTCCAGCTGACTTCAGGGCTGAAATTGATGGATGCCTCAAGCACATTCACAGGATCAATCACTCTAAATCATGTAAAAACCAAAAGCAGCTCAGTAGGCCTCAGATCCCTTCGCCCCCTCCCCCCTGCTGTGAGATCTTAATTTCATGTGCTAAAATATCGTTAAAATATCAAAATAATCGAGTTACTAATATATTTCAAATGGATTGTTATTCTATATGCAAAATTCTTTCAAAAATTCGATGAGAAGTAAAATTTATTTTTCAGTCTGCCAATGCACATCCTTTAAGAAATTCTCTTAAAGGATGATTTAAGAGCCAAACCCGCTTACTATTAAGAGATTCCTAACATTACAATGGAGATTTGTAACTGTTTCTTTTTCCTGCAAATCATGCAACCATAATTATTTGGAAACATGATTTCTAGGTGAAAATATGAAGTCTGATGAAAAACCCTGCAAGAAATTTTCTGGCATCTGTATGAAGATCTTTCTACTACTCTTGAAATATTTGAAAGACAAAGCAATGTCTTGGGGTCCATGCATACCTTCAGGGTTGGAAAGGGAAAATAAGGAAGGATTAGAAAAGACTTTATTAGTAAAGTTGACATCTATATAGTTCTAAACTAATTCCTTACTCTGCATCTTTTCATTTGAGGACATACTGGGGCAAAGAGGCTTTTCGAGACTCATTATGAGATGGATCTAGTTTAAGAACTGCTCGGTCCCTGCCGTGGTTGTATAATATCTTGCCTGAAACACCTCAGGATTAAATCATGCTGTCAAAGTCACTTGATTTTTCCTTCCAGGGTCTCTAGTTATAGTTATACTTGTGGGACATTTTTTTCACAAATTCAGTGATGTCATTAAATTTGCGTACTCCTACATATTTAATTTAAATTTATAAAAAACCTAAATTTAAAACAATTACTCTACTTTCACACTTCTAGCACATCTTCAAGCACTATTTTCTAAAAAACAAAAAACCATCATATTTTCCCTTCTATGACTGCTGATAGGCCTTTTTCTTGAAATCCTATGGGAAGCATATCAGACATCTTTTAGATACCACATAGGATCACATCATTATCGCTATAAACAATATACCCAAATATCTTGCTGACCAATCTACAGTACATTAGGCAGCATAAATTTATAATGCCCTGAACAAATGGTATTTGGAAAATCTATCCAAGCTTACAGATGAATCTTCCACCTATTTGCAACCATTTTCCTTTCTAACAAAGGGAAGACCTGAAAAACAATTCTAGTCAGAAGGTCAATTAACTTTAACCCCCAGATTCTGCAGCAGAGCTTTACTTTAGCTACAATAAAAATATTGGGTTTGGAGCTCTATTTATTAACAATGCACAATACTTAGGTGACAGAGACATAGAAACCCCAAGACTTCTTTAACACTCCAAGATTGTAGGCAATGCTGATAAAACAGGAGCGTAGTCTCTGATATAATACTATTTTAAACATAAAGAAACAGACAGATTGTTTGAAAAGAAATATCGCTTTCCTTCTTTCTTTCTGATTCACTTTTTGGACCAGAGGAGAGCACTGAGAAGGTTTGGCTATCTTGTGAAATTTTGGGGTTTCTTGGTTTGCGGTGGTTATTCACATAGCATTAGCTAGTATTTTATAAATACAGCTTATTCTTCTGTGGCTTGTCTTAATTTTGTGTGTAACAATAGCCATTAAAAAGTAACTGTCACTTGAAAAACAATTACATGTCAGGGTTGTTAGAAGATCCTATGATGAGCCTGTAATACATCTGTTCAACATTTTCACTTAGAATACATATGTGCACTCACCTTCATTCACCATAAAAGGAGCTAGACAAGTAAACTGCATGTACAATGAAGTAAACGTTAACTGCATTTCCTTACCTTTCTTCACTGTATTGCAGCAGCCACTGGGGTGCCCACGACATTTAAACACATTTTCTTTTCATTTGGCTCTTGAGAGTATCCAACTCCCATAAAGGAAGCAAGTTGTAAACAAATTCACAGAACAATCCGCCAGCCTAGCTGTTTAGAAAGGTGAAGATATTAAGAGCACTAATACATTATAATGACATAAAATCCATATGATGGAGAGCAAAATGAGCATGTGCCAACTAGAATCCTGGCCTAGTGATAGCACAAGACAGTGCCTAATGGGGAGCCACAAACAGAGACTAGCAGTGCCAAGGAGGCTATATATCTCTAGGGAAGGAAGCAGATCACTAATGGGAATCTGAAATCTTGCTGACTGAAGCAGTGTCATTGACATGCTAGTGGAGGAAACAGTTTATTTTTAAAACAAACAGTAAGCAAAAGAACCATGGTGTAGGGCCTTCAAGGGACAAACGATAAAAAGGAGTTTTAAAAAATTGGGTGTCTGCTACTCTGCAAAATAAATATGTACTGTACTAGGAAGATTTTTATTTCTAGTATTTGCATATTCATCTTGGTCATTAGAGTTGAAACGGTCTTCATTTGGATAGCATGGGTCACAATTTGTCCCACAGAGCTTGCAATGGGGACATAACTTCATAAGAACTGATAGCCATCATTTTCCTTTCTTCTGCATTTTCTAATTTCACCCACCAGTGGAACAAGCAGTGTTTTATTCATAAAGCAAGGTCACAGAAAGTATTTTCACAGCTTAATCTTCCATAACATTTTAACAAGCAAGACCACCCTTTAGCCCTGCTCTATTTCAGTTATATTTTATCTCACAGAAATATCTGTAGCTTCAGAATGTCTGGAGAGGCACTTAAGATCAGCAGCTTTTCTTCATTTCACAGAGTACAGCAAACCTACGCACAGAGAAACAACTCTGTGTTGGCACAGGACTATAAAATCAATTGCTTGTTTTCACTAATGTGTAGGATTTTGTTGCAGAATTAAATATAGCAGCATTCACACCTTAGATGCCATATTTAAAATGTGGACAGCCTGAGAATCACATTGCATTCGATATGCTGAAATCACGTCTTTGGTCTGTTCTGAAGTTGAACAAGCTGCTTACAACCTTTTACAGGAGCATTCCTCAGCTGAGGCAGTGAAGCCCATGGTTCTGTCCATCATTCATTAACAGCGGTGCTGAGGGCATTTGTGTCCTCCCAGTAGTTACCAGTATTTCATAACTTCACTTCCGTGAGTACCACTTCATTATCTGCGGGAATGGCAGCTCCGGGGGCAAAACCCAGATTTTTCTCTTCCCGTAAAAGCGCGTGAAGGAATCTTAAGAAACACAACCCTTCTGGGGAAAAATTTCACTCTTGTGGCTGAGGAGGCAGCAAGTTCCATTCCCAAAGGAATGGATTTTCCAGGAGTCTGAGATCAAAGTCACCTACAGTGGCTCCTGCCCCAGTGTTATATCCTCTTCAAAGTAGTGACATCTTTTTCAGACCTGTGGGTTCAATAGCCCACTCAGACAAGCTGCACCTGAGCATAGGTGGAACAGCTCTGCAGAAAAAACAGCAGGAAAGGTTGTACTGTCCTGTGCTATCTTTTTTCACCTAAGGTTTGATTCTGAAAGACAACAATGATTTCTTCTAGCCCTATTATTCTTTCTCTTTGTCTCTTGCTTTTCTCTAGGGATCTACGGAGTCTGGAAAAGGAGAGAAATGGAGCCAACGGAACAGAGATTTGATTCTGGAGGGTGGTTATCTGGGTTAATTGCTTCAGTGGGAATTATTATTAGGAAGACACGTGCATAAATCACTGGGGATATGATCTGAGATAGAGTAACTGGGCTGTTTGTGACTCACCTTTAAAGAGAGGCTTTCACTAAATAGAAAAATAGCATAGTTTATGCTCCTCCTAAGACTACTTAAATTATGGGTGAGAAGAACAGGCATCTCAAAACCCCAACACTATTATCTGTTATGTCACACAAGAACCACTTTAGCAGAATCTTCAGGGAATGACATCAAGCCAGTTGCTTAAGGACAGGCTGTATTCCCTTAAGTACAACCAAAGAATAATTTGGAATAACGATATAATCTTTTTAGATCTTTTCTTGGTCCCTTTCCTGTGAACTGTCTGGCTTGCAAGACTCGTGAGTAAAAAGGGCAGTAAAATCAGATAATCCATGATTTATATATTAGATTCTTATACAGCTGTCATTGCACTGACATTTCCCATTGGAACCAATACAGTTAAAAGAGTCTGTCCTAAGACAATGCATAGCTTGTGACAGCAAAGACTCTGCGTGTTTGGTAGGCATAATTTGCTATGTTTTTCTAACATCTGGAGTCAAAATGTCACATCAGAGCGACAGTTTCTTTGTACTTCCAGCTAAATGAATACAGAAAGTCAACAACAAACTGTTAGGCTGAAGGCAAACAGAAGATGTTTGCTGTCCTCTCATAAAGCTCCAAATTAGTATTTTCAAATGCCAACAAATAAGGCACATAACGTAATGCAGTTAAAGACAGATCAAGACTGACCCATTTTATGTTCCACAGAATTTTGGTGAGCTTTATCTTGCAATGTTAAGTGGAGTTTTATATACAGCCATATTTTTTTTAAAAAATCAATTTCTGTAATTATTCATGTGTCTTAAGCCACTAAGAGACGATACAATAAACAGATTAATTATTGTGACCATGGTACTTAAAACAACAATGCCAAGCCTTTTGGAAATGCTGATGTTTTGATTAGATTGATGGGGAGAAAAAGGAAATAATTACATGGGTATTATCTTACTGAATATTATTGTTTCTCACAATGTGGGACTGTGCTTAGCTACCATCCCCAATAAACTCATCACAGATTTAGCCAGAAGGTCACCTCCACTTTACTGTTCCCAAGATCTGACAGACACAGTCAGACTTCCGACATTTTTAAAACGGAATTAATTCCTAGTAGAAATTGCGCTAGTGTCCAGCTGGGTACGTGGTAGATGGATACAGTAACACCACCAAATCCAGTCCTGATTCAGTGATAAACTATGCTCTTCAAGCATCATTTTTTCAAGACTTAACAGTAAGATGATCTTACCTCTCAGACTACTGACATCCAAGACACCTCTTGCAGGAACTCTGCCTGCAGCAGGCTCTAATACAGTCAGTCCTACCGGATTGTGAAAATAGGTCTATGACACTGAATATGTAATTAATGGTCAAAATGGTAACACATCACCCTTAATTAAAGGAAGCCTTTTAAACCGTTGGGATTTATCTGCTTTGCTTACACAAATATAGTCATCCATGGGGTTGTAAGTAACTTTGCAACTTATCCTGTGAACTGCAATTAGAAACTGATGAATATGAATAGGTTCTCTGCAGACAAATTCACCAAACAAAATGGCAAATTCCTTTAACTGTACTTAAGCAATTTCTGTTTCAGTTTTGAATAGATGGCAAATGTGCACTGATATGAAATTATATAATGAAGTTCACACATAGAACACTTAGAATTATTCTCTAATGTGTCTATTTTCTTGACTGACATTGTTCAGTACATGCAAAAATGTGGAAGAAATGACTGCTTATTATTCCAAATAAATACTTAAAAATCATCTTAACTTTCTAGTATTTTTCCTGCTTGTTTCTCCAGTAAGAAAACTACTTGAACAATACGAGGAAACTTTCAGCAATTGCTAAAGATGTTAATTCTTTCAAGAACTGATGTATAGCAATTTATAACTATTCACACACTAGTAACTTATAATACCGTTTTCAGTACCTACAAACACAACATAATAAAAATCTCATTGATTTATGTTATTAATCAGAGAGGTCCAAAACAATTTATACTGCAATTTCTCTTAAAGGCAGCACAGTGATTGGATAAGTTATCTATACGCATCACCTCAGCAGAAACTCCCTGACTGCTACATACAGACCCACTTTAAGAGCAGAACAGGGTACCAAGATTAAAATCTCTACATTTTGAAAAATAAAACTGGGAATTCTTTGGAAGTAAATGAAATTGTAAGCAACCTGTACAGAACTAGGATACTCTTTTAAAATTATTGCTTTAAAAATTGCATTCTTCTTCAAAAACAACTAAACAACTCTTAAGACAAAAGGTTTTGGAAAAATACATTCAGCATACTGCATGTATTCAAAATATAGAAGCTGTATCTTTCGTGTCATGTGCACTGGTCTGAGAGCATATTGAGATAAATTACATCTATTTCAAGACTAATTTGGAAAAAAACGAGCTGTACAATACATAAATTGAGCAAATTATCTAA
Organism: Arenaria interpres; assembly: GCA_013399435.1. Taxonomy (NCBI): domain Eukaryota; kingdom Metazoa; phylum Chordata; class Aves; order Charadriiformes; family Scolopacidae; genus Arenaria; species Arenaria interpres. Next base: position 18,714 of record VXAK01011333.1, read on the forward strand.
AATGAAAATTAGGTCCACCAAACCTTCAAATGAAAATTGTGTACTTGTTTGAAAATCTGATTGATCCATAACTTCTTCCGTGTCTGTGTGAAGACAGTGTAGGCAAGACACCAATAAGTTCAGCAATTCCCAGCTGGCATACAGTTCTTTCAAGACATGCAAGGAGAAGAAGGATATCACTGTCTACATTATTTTTTTGTACAACTAGATTGTCCTCTGTCTAGCACTCAGAGTCACATTTATCAAGGCAATTCTACTGCTGCAGTATCCAACATATCTAATTCTTACAGGTTTCTATTATTGACATTTTCTACGCTACTTCTACAAGTGATAGTGCACACCTGCAATTGATATCCATGAGCTAGCCAACCAAGCTGCTGGGAAGCTAGTCTGGAACTACACAAAGTAGTTGGTAAGGACTGCAATAAAATCAGTCTTCTAAGGTTTAGCAATAATCATTTAACAACTATACCAGATATTATAAATTAGCCATATATCAGAATTAGCACAGGATAGATTATCTTCAAGCCGGTGATCATAATTATGGGAGTCTCCTGAAACCTACTCAAACTTACAACGTCTTTATTAACTGATGGAGCCATAAGGAAATGGGATGCAAAATCCTGGATGCACAAACTATGGCGAAATTCAAGATACCCTAGATTTTGTCTTAGATTCTTAAATATACCCTGGGAAGAAGCCTTAAGCCTTATTCACACATATCATTCTCTCTTACTTGGAGCTTAGAAATAACAATGCAATTTTGAAAATTACGTGCATTAAGCGTCTCTGGTTTCGTAGTCTGCAGGGAGTTGTTAGCAGTCACTCTAGACTCAGGATAGCTGAATACTAGTTCTCATCTTACAAACTCAACTCAATTTCCATAGGGTTTTTCCAAGGGTAGCTGAACCACTCTCTTCCCCGTAGTCCAAAGAGCACCCTTTTTGTCAGCTCTTACTCCTTACAGAAAGAGTATGGCTTCAAGAAGGCTCATGACATCTGAATGTTTATGCACACACACATAAATTTTGATGTGTCTCCAGACCAGTGACATGTTTTCACTTGTAAATATGAATCACAAGTAAATATGGGATATCAGTAAATGAAATATTTGTAAGAATTGCTAGTATTATGAAGCTCACATCTGCTCTAAACTAACACAAATCATTTGTAGTGTCAGTAGCTTGGTTTGTTCCTAGGTTTTAATTCAGAGACTTTTTCTGGCTCAGCTTAGTACATGAAGCAGGTTTGCATGCCAAAGCTGTGATTAACTTTATAGATGCAGTGGAATTATGGAAATGCATCATGCAAAAGTGCGTACTTGCCAAAATTATTCCATGACCTTGTGCTTAAGCTGAGTTTTAAATAATTCAGTGATGTATTGAATGAATAAATTTGTGCTGCTTGTTACTCTAAACAGTCATGCTTTCACTTTCCTTGCCATTTTTAATAAAGCCTCACTTTCTAATATTCATGAAATATTGCATTTCAATTAAATTACATACGTATTGAGAAAATAGTTTGCCCTAAGCTGTTTAGTGTTGACACCAACTGTCATTTGCCTTTTCTTTTTGTATAATAACCATGGAGGTTTTATGTACCAGCAATATAAAGCACTGTCACAGTTGAACGAGAAACTTTTTTCATCATGCATAGCACAAGAAAGAATAAACCTAAGCTATTTTGTTATTTTTAAAGGCTATTAATTTAGCTTAAATAGTGTATACTCAATCCAAACCTAAGTTTTTCACTCCTGTTTTCATGGAAAGAGCATGCAAAGTCTTCCAGCTTTTCAGGTACTCAGTAAAAACTGCAGAACTCAAGCCTTTGAGCTGGTTGAGCCTGAGGTGAACCTGTTTTTAAAATGCAGAAGTAACAGAGCCACAAGTTAAAAGGTTAGTATTTTAAAGACCACAAGAAAGTGAAAGAGGATACAAATATAAAATTATACCTGCATTGAAGCAGCACGATATTGTTGTCCAATGCGTCATTATTTCATTGTAGGCAAATTCATTAAAATTCTTGTGCCTCAGTGTATTTCCCTTTTAAAACGGGAATCCTATCCCCTTCTTACTTATAAGAAATAATGTCATATTTTCAAATTAAAAGTAAAGTAATCTCATTATATCACTTTGGATAATAGGACTGGAACAATATTTTGTATCTAAGTCTATGTACTCATATGCTATTTCCTATTCGACCTGATTTCACTTCCCACCACTTGGCCAAAACAAAGAGTAATTTTTTAACAAGATGAGAAAGATCTCGTGAAGGGCATATTGCATATCACCCTCTATGCCTGATGCAGAGAAAGATTCATTACAGACCTCAACCACAGCCTGGTTCTCAACCTGAAGCTGTAAAGACATCTCTGTTCAATACGGAGACTTGAACCGTAGCTACAGTGCAGCTGCACATAGCAGGTACCACAGCTTATTCCCAGAGTGCAAGCAAATAGAAGCTGTAAAGAAAAAGCAAATATGAAATAAAGGTCCCATAAGCACATGCTCAAAAGGCCAGAAAACTCCTCACAACTCTTCGTCATACCTTGCTGTTTTCAAATAGCAAGGCTGAAGGAAAAGTGTTTCCAAGCTTTGACTGCTAGATAAAGATTTTTCATTAATGTCTGTAAGTGAAGGTGGATATAGTTACCACACTGTATCTCTAGCCATTTTAATAATTTCAAATAGGCCCTAACATACTGTTAATCTTCACCCACTAGCGAAGCAACCACCAGCACAATTTGTGATAATATTTTCAGCAAATTACCCCAAACTGTTCTGGTTTCCTCAGCCTAACTAAGAGGCCACAAATGCTTGCTCTGAAGCACCTACAGTCCAAGGAAGACAGTTGCAGAATTACAGTAAAGAGCTAGGCAAAAGTACATTACAGCAGAAAAAGCTTTTGATTCCATAATTGAAACTATCTCACAATATATAGAAGAAAGTTTTAAATAAATGTCATTCATTTCTTATAATTTTAGGAAAGTAGGTCTTCAGCAGAAATACCCAAACTACCAGTTCAGGAAAAGTTTAAAGTAAGCCAGACCAAGAGCCTTCTCATACAAATGTTTCTTGTTTGATGCTTCTGGGAAAATGTGGAAGTTTACTTTGCACAGAGTTTCTTGTTTAGGTGTCACTGACACAATTACTCATGTGACAGATGAAAGAGAGGCCACACAAAAACATTTAGTGTTTTCAACTCTAGCTCCAGTTTAACTTCCTTTAACTAAACAGAAACCTTTGAGTTGATTTGAGCAAGTAGAATAAGCATGCGAGAAAGAAAGAAAGAATTGACATAATGACTGAGAACAATAAAGTAACTCCAGTATAGGCTGGACTCATGCTGCTTCTTTTCACTTGCCCTAAATCAAAACACAGCCTTATAAACAATGATATTGTAGTACCAGCAATGTTCACCAGAATATGACAAAGTTATGATTTTTTTAAGCAACCATTATTTCATTACAAATCAATAAGTTATCTATCAATATCTAAAACCAAAACTATACAAAGAAGCATACACTTATGGGCATAATTAGATTAAAGCTGAAGGTCAACTAGGCCTTCAACTTTTGTTTTCTTTCTCTGGAATCCCAAATTTGAAAAGTTTTATAATCTGCTTTCATCAAAATAGCAATTTAAGCCTAGACACTATGTTCCCATGTTCTAGAGTTTTAAGTCAGGTCATTAATCTTACTTAAAAATTTCTGTTAACCCTTAATTCCTTATTATCCAAATTTAATAACTCATATTGTATACCACGCATTTTTTACACAAGAGATTAAAGTCTTACAAGAATCACTGTGATCTCTAAAAGTAGGAGTCATTCAGGTTATTTTTATAGTATCCTTGAAGATATCTGGGTTTCAATACATGGTAGATGTTTCAGAGCCAGTGTGACATCCTTTAGGCGCTGATATAAAAAAATTGTGAAAAAAAAAAAAAAAGAGACAGACCAAGAAAACACGTACTTGAGCATCTAACCTTGAAGACCAGCTACTGGTAAATCACAGGATTGATGTTAATGATTCAAGCACCAAGTCTAAGCTCACCCTTTTCTCTGAAAATCTTACCTTCTTTCATTCTCTGCGTACATCACTGAGACTGCAAAATTAAGCCTGGCCTTCACATAAGTGTCTTCATATATATGATCGTTTTTGTGTGCTGTAAATTCTTTTGTGTGAGTACTCTGGAGTGTGCAGCTTCCCTTCTCTTTGGCGACAGAATCAGTGTGCAAGTGCAACCCCAGCATAACGCCTACAGCAGCTCCAGTCAGCCTTTTTATGCTGTCCTTCCATTATAATATCTGTCAAACATTTAATGCAGTTTTGCCTGGTATATAGAGTGATGATTCCTAAGTGCTGGGCTCTGAAGACGTGAAACAAGAATGAGCGCTAACGGTTATCTGGGCATGTAGCCTCTTTTCATTTCCTATGCTGTAACTCATGGCAATCTACTATGTCAGTGCTGTCCTCTGACCTTCACTATGTTACCCACAAGCTTTATAAAGTGTACAAAAAAAAAAAAAAATCTCCCATGAAAAACAACATTCAAAATAAATCTTTTTTCTCTTCCTTTTTCAGAAGTCTAATATGGAGTGGCAGGGCCAGCAAGTCACAAAGCATGAGTTTCAGGCTCAGCTTCTATGTTACGTGCCAAGCGGACTGTTAGGGAGGAGGCAGGTCCGAGGAGACTGGCAGGCGCACAAGCTGAACAAGATGGTGCCAATAGCCTCTACATGATTTCCAATTTAGATTTCCTGATTTCATCTGATTTGTTCCAGCATGTTTTGTAAAGCAACCAGCTTTATTCCTGGTGGTTCAAGGCTTCCACAGTGAATCTGAAATGTTCTTTCTTACCGCATCAATGAAACTATTCCCATCCTCCTTTTCTCTTACTTTCAAAAAAGCATAGATAAAATACCAATTTTCAATGAATTTACCACAACAATTAAAATTTTCTATGAATTAAGAACATCGGATTCAGTTCCTGAATATGACAGGCACTATTTACATCAAAGAGAAAAATAAAGAAAAAATCCAGACCCTATCAAAACAGTTTCAACATACAATGCAACTGATTCATTATTTCATAACAAAACAATGAAAAAGATTGTTTGATCTTAATTGTAAAAACGGGCTGAACACAGTGCTAAAAGAACTTTTTAATTATTTTTACGAGTATTTTGCCAACTTCAAAATATTGCCAGAAAAGCATCTTTATTTTGGTAGAAAATATGTTTTAAATTTCGATGCTTCCATAAATACTAGTTTTTTTCACTATCTACGACCTTCCGCCAAAGATTCTTTGGTACCTTCAGACACTCTATAGCTACAAAAAAGCAAGCAAGAGACAGATAGTATAGATGTATATAAGTCTTATCTTTGCCGAACTTCAGGACTAACTTATCTTCACAATTCTTCTCTGCATTCTTCCAATTTCCCAATATAAATAAAGATAAAGCAAGAAAATATGATTTAAAAAGTGAGACTGTTTAAGCAAGTCTAAACATGTTAATGGAATTAATAATAATTTTGACTTCACAAACAACTCTTATTACTTATTGCAGCTTTGATTACTAATAATTTGTTCTCCTCAGCTACAAAATCTCCAGAAAATACAAGAAAAATGCTAGAGCCAAAACAAATGTAAGGCAAGGTAGCTTGTAACCATGCAGCCTGCAGTACAATATTGCAGTAGCTAAAAACAGGCTGTAAGCTTCACATTGAGTTTGTGAGGCCTTAGGACTGAGCCTTGTCAGATCTGCTCTGTTTGAACTTCTCTTGACCTGCTGCAGCTTTGCTTTACTTAGAGAGTAATTTCTTTAACTGACCAGGTGGCAATGACTAATTGATACTACTTGTGATTATCTTTGTATGGTACAACCGCAGGATTACACCCGTAACAAGCAGTTATTCTGCATAGCATGGGATCCGTATGGCTTTAACAAAACGGGGCAGTGCAGAGGAATACAAGGCAGTAGGAGCTCTGGGACATGGGGACACGGGGCACAGCACAGAGGAGTGCAGGCATGGGAGACTCCACAGCTATCAACAACTCACCCGCAGTCACCCAAAGACATGCAGATCTAGACCAGGACACATCTGGGTTTAGGGACAACGAAGAGAACAAAGAAATCCTGTCTACCATAAGTACAGGGCAACATATACAGTACATTTGGATGTTATGCAGAGCTGTACACCAATGAAGAGGGAGAGAGATGTAAAAGCGTGTTAGTGAACATACAAAAAGATCTCCCGGAAAACGGGTAGGAACTAAGTTACTAAAATACTTTCTGCATAGATGTGTTATTTCTTGTTCCCGTGTATCTGGACTAATTATGATTCTTGCATTAGACTATTATTTTCAAGAAATTATTGACTTTATGTGTTACATGTGTTTCCTGTGTTACACGTGTGCCAAGGCTTCACAGGGAAGAGGAGGATTTGTATTACGTAGACAGTATTTAAGAGCTTTTTATTTATTTTTTTTAAATTTTCACAGTTAATATTGAGAGGTTCCATAAGCTTGCAAATGTTCTGGGTTTATATTTTTATGTCAGGCACCTCTTGATTTTAACATTTCCTATGGCACTGGACTAAAAGGGGATGCTTCTTAACTGACACTGGAAGGATCCTTTGCAATCTTCCTCTATTGATCACTACGGGAAATTTATGTATGGAGGTAAGAATATATAAGATCCTTTTCTTTGATAACGAACACTTCAAAAGGACTTTCCTGATTAAAATATCTCTGAGGCCAGAGAATGCCAAGTGCTTCCATAGCTCACTTTGACTTCAGAGAGTTGCATTTTTATAACAGAACAAGCTCAGCATTTAACTTCCAAAAAGGATGAAGAAATGAAGCCCATCTGAAGTACTTCAATTTTATAAAAAAAAATCCATATGCACATAAACTAATAAGGATTCCTAAGCCAGGTATTTTTAATTAAAGATCTGAGCTATATTAAAATAGGGGCTACTTTGGAGATGTAATTGTAATTGTAAAAATATTGAAGGGGGATAATCAAAACACAAATACAATGTTGTTCTTTGCATAAGTGCTCCCAGTGTATGACTCCACAGTTAGACAAATCAGAAAAAGGGCTGAATATGTCAAGAAAGGTGGCAGTGCTGCAGAAGTTAAATTCTGACATATATGTCATGATCGTGAGGATTTGTAGAACACATAAGCCTCAAGGTGATATTTGCTTGTAACTCAAGTCTGTGTAAGATGAATATTGTGGCATGGTGGCACTTATTAAGTCAAGTTCAATATGTTCACTTTCATGATGCTCAACTAAGACATTTGAAAGGACTCAGCATGGATCATAGGCATAAAAATATATCAGTGTTTTCAACGTGTTAATAAAAGCTGCTTATATTTGATGATTTAAAGTCTTCGACATATATTCTCAGCATTTGTTAAAATTTCTGTCTTAATTACTCAGATGAGCACAGCTAGGACAAGCTACTATACAACTGATTCACATAAAATACGAAGCCATTAACACAATGTGACACAGAATGCAGCATCTTAGTGTTTGGTGAGGTACAAGTTCTACTGAGATGTCACTTGTGTGCTGGAGTCTTGCAAAAATGGCAGAAATTATATTTGAGAATTCTCATATTCTGTTTGTTATCACTGTCCAAGACATCCATAGTCTTTTGTGCTTGAATACAACAGAAAACCATTTGCCCTTGTCTTTTAATTAAGTACACATAAGAACAGTTTTACCAAAGCAGAGAAACTCCTTCAGTGTATTTGCCCAGTCTCTAACGTCTCAAAATCTTCAACCAGAGGTTGGATTGTATAAAAATTAAAATATAGGTTTAATGAAACAAATACACAAATCAAGATATTCTACTATCTAAATATTTCTCAGATTCAACTTTACTCTATCAATGTGGTATAAGTTAAAATAGCAATCCAAGAACAACTGCCTGAAGATGCAACTGTCTGATAACAGAGAAAGAATGTTTAGTTTTAATGTTTGTTCTTCCTCTGTATTTCAGTGAATTTTAATTTTCATGATGCAACAAACACTTCAGAGGGTTTTTGCACTTGTAGAAGTATAATGCCCAGTTAGGAAAGCACGTATAACAAACTTATATCTAAGCATGTTCATATACTTGTTTATATTGAATACTGAAGTTAACATGCTTAAATAATTTCCTGAACTAAGTCCATTCTAAAGTGTCTGGATAACAAAAACCTTCAATGTGGTAATACCAAATCATACACGAGCTAAAAATGTATGGGTACAGTAACAAAATTGAAAACAATTTTGTAGATAAGAGAACGCTACGCTATGAAGGTTTAGAATTTTGAAGGACGTTCAAAGTAAAACACCTTTGAGTTGATTATTTTAATTTGATACCCAATTCTCTTTCATCATTTGATCCTGCTGCTTTCTTTCCTGTGTCTACACTGCTCCTCTTAAAATAATATAAAATGATTGGCTTGTCAAAAAAGCATATTTAAAAATAATCCATGGTAATCAGATCTATGAATTATTATTATTTGTAAAACTCAATTCTACCTTTTTTTAAGTCAATAGCATATATTCAATTTATTCCAGGGGAGTGGGAGTGAGCCCTCGATTCATTCATTTGCATATAATCTGACAGAGAAACATGCTTTTGAATATAAAGTAAAAGAAATCTGTTTCTCTTTGCAGTAACACAGGATTAAGGACTCCCAGGGCAAAGAAGCGATGAATAAGGCTGGTTTGGCAAAAAATTAAATTACTATTCGAAAAATAAAATCTCAAACTCTTATAAAGAGTGCAGTCTAGTAATATTTTCTTTATGAATTCTGACTTTGCAGTTTGTGCAAACAAAGTTTCCTAAAGTGATTATCAGCATGATACAAACAGCTTATGACCCATTTGCAGATATAAAAGCTTCTCATCTATTTTGTGGCCCAACAGGAAGAAACACGCTGTTTAGAAGTAACAACTAAAAAGATATAAACTCAATGCTCACTTTTAAAAACTTAAAATAGATCAAATAAAGTTCTGATATTCCCTTGTTAAGTGTGTGAATAAAACCACAGAATCTAAGGAGTGGAGTTCCCAGTATTATAAAGAAAATAACTGAAGTAATTACTTAGACAAAAGCCTACCTTTTAGTGTGTGAATGAAGCCACAGAAACTGAAGTTAGCCTCTTTCGTAAACATTTGTCTCAGTCATGACTAAAAAAAACCCCACAAAATTAGGTGCAAGAATAGCAGTGCTTTATGACTTTTTCAAAGTCAAATGAGAAAGAAATGGAAGTGTGCATTATGTGTGTGTGTGTATGTGTGTGTAATTCATTTGCCAAAAAGTAAACCAATAGAAGAAAAAGTCACATAAATGGTTGTTAGTTCTACTTAACTTCAAAACAAAAATGGCAATAAATTAAAATACATACCCCAACTAAGGTAGCTGGAGTTTGAGAGCTAGACAGATTAATACTCATTTTCCATGAGCTGTCTGGTTCCATTTTCTATATTGGTAAAATTGATTTTTTAAAAAAATAAATCTGTATAATAGAGATCAATCAAGGATTCCGTGTCACCTTTTATTAGAAAAAAATGTAAGGGCCAAATTTAAGAAAAGAAACATAACGCCAATAAAAAAAAATAAAAATAAAAAAAAAAATTCAATTTCACCGCGTCTGGGATTTCATAAATAGCAGTACGCAAAAAAGTTATTTTAAAAATAGAATTTTAATTTAATAATAGAGTATATTACGTGGGCAGCTGGAAATCTTATTAAGACAAAGTCATTCCATTCCTGCTATTTGAAAGTATTCTCTGCTTTTTAGATATCAAGCACTCTGTCTTTTCAAAGAGCACTGGAGGATATCATACAGATGAGGCACTCACTGATATCCTGGACAAGCTCCATTGATTTTTCCAAATACTCTGTGTTAGCACTGAAGAGTCAAGAAAGGTCTCTATATCACTGTTAGTTTTTCCAGAGTCCTCTGAGAAATTTATATTACTTGTCCATTGAAATGTCACAATATAAGGAAGGCAGAAATAACACGCACCTACAAGAAAAAAGAGACACTTATCTCAAGTGTCTTATATACAACATACTGAACTTTACATCCAGCACTCTAAGCTTTGATGCTATTAAATAAATACAATAAAAACCCAAACCAATCCAGGTGTTACCTTGTCTAGTAATATGCGTAACACTTCACATTTTATCAGTTTTATTTCTACACAGAAGTTTGCGAGTTGCACCGCAAACGGTGCAGAGGTAAATGAACATAGCTCTGTCCTGGCTTCCAACAAACCCTTTCCATGAGCATCCCTTCTGCATCTTTTCAGCTGTGTCTCCTCAACGCCTCTAGCATTCTTCCCCCCCTCACATTTTGCAACTCTGAAGTTTTTAATCCCCATCTCTGAAACATTCTGAAGCCTGCTTGACTTCCTTTCTGTCCTGGACTCATTCATTTTCTCCTGTCTTACATATTTACTCCTACCCAATCAACCCTCTTGAACAACTTTGTATCCTTTTCACATTTTTGTCTTTATGTTCTGTGTTATCAACACTACAACTCTTTTTTTTCTCAAAAGGTATTGGTCTGCTATGTAACCCACAACAAACTGTTAAACCTATATGTACAGACATACCTATATAATATGTGTGTGTATACAGACACACCAATCTTCATAAATTATCAGTCTCCTGTAGACGCAATGCATTTTGTTTGAACATTATTGATAGATTTACAGGTATGCTCTTGGACAAGGAGTTTGTCTCCCACTGTCCTGTGCGGAAATAAAAACTCCAGTAGCATCCAACTGATAATTATATACTGAATTTAAAAGTAACCAACACAACGTGCCCTAGAAATTACTCATGAAAAGGATTATTCATGTATTGCCCTAACACTTGTCACTCAGCCAGAAGTGATGCCTGACTTAACTGAAAGTATTGATTTGCTACCATGAAATTTATTTTTTTTTTCAGAAGCCATTTACAATGTATTCCATAGCACCTAAGAAGCTAGAGGATTTGAGCTTTAATCAGTAGTTAGTTCTCCCCTGCTCTTCTGTCATTCTATCGTTCACAGACATATGAAGACAAAGACATATTTTCAGGAGCCCTTGAGCAGATCATGGCTCTGACTGTTAGAGTCTGCTCCACAGAGCAGAGCAGCTTTTAACTGAATGAAATATCATGTACATGCAAGGATATTTCAGGCATCACTGAGGCAAAGTTTCAGTAATAGACCAAGTAACAGTTCAGGAAATTATCAAGAAAACACACGAAGAATCTGGAGCACAGGCTCAGGTTCCCTCTAAGTCTGGACATGGTAAAATCATTTTGTGAAGAGAATTCTACTTCTATGTACTTCTCAGTACATTTTTGACCTATGGCCCTGGACTCTAGACAGACTGATAACTACATTGAAAAATAATCACAGAATCACAGAATCTTCTAGGTTGGAAGGGACCTTAAAGATCATCTTGTCCAACCGTAAATAATAGAATAATTTATTCTAACTAACTAACTAACTAACTAAATTATTCTAACTAACTCCAGGATACTGCTGTTGTTAGTGATTTACTAGGTAATGAAATCAACCTTGCCTTTTATCTTCGGTTTTTACTATCCAAACTTGCAATCTTTAGACCAATAAATATATGAAGTTCCAGGGCTTTTTCTATGTATAACTGAGTTTCTATCCATGGAAACACAGTATAACAGAGAATGGAGAACAATATTATATGAAACCATGGAGTAAAGATCAAGACTCACACTGAAGAGAGAAGTTTCACGTGCATTGCAGAGTGCAGCTTAGTCTAGGTTACCTTTGAAGAAGTTACCATAAATCTCAGAGACAGTGAATACACAGCACCCTGGAAGCCAGCTCTGGCTAATTATTGTAGTGAGAATGGGATTTCTGGGAGCAAGGGAGACAGCTGAGAAAACTTCCTTTAATGACTTACCTTTGTCTGGGCTTGTCCGGTTATTCAGATAATAAGTTAGGGCTGGCAGACGTGATTTTAGCTTTTCTTCAAGCCAGAAGCTGAAAACTGATTTAACAGAGTGTCTGTTACAGTCATCCATTTTTCTCAGGGCAAGGAAAACTTCGAAGAACTCATGCACTTTGGAATGGTCTCATTCTGGTCTTAGATCAAGTGTTTCTGGATCACGGAGTTGTCTACAGTGATACAACATTCACCAAACAGAGAACATACTCATCAGATGTACATATGCCATAACAGCTTTGAAAATAAACCTCTAATACTAATTTAAAATATTTCCTTCTGATGAATATTTGGTCTATGGCAGTACAACTCATGCAGATGTGACCTTTTATTCAATTAGAAACTCTGTTTCCTTTATCACAATATTAAAAGTACAGATCACAATTAATTCATATGAGAAATTTCATTTTCTTTATAATTTAAACACAAATGATAACCTGTTTAACTAAGTGCTAAAATTAATTTCCAGCTTAACTACCATTTTTTCCTTAGTCATTCTGAAGTAGGACAAAATAATAAATTAAAATTACATTCATAAAATTATCCAACACAAGGATACTTCCTTACTTCCTTAATAGTTCCCAGACACAGACTCCCAGGTCAGGTTTATATCACTACATACTTAGTTTCCACAGTAATTTTACTCAGTAACAATAGGTGGCAGATATGAAAATCTCTTCAGTTCCTAACTGGTGATTCACAGATGTTCTGAGTCTGAGTAGATCCATTAACAATGTACAATGACCTATGAAATCAGATCATCAGTTTCTGGTATATATATTCAAAACAATGAACAAGAATCAATGTCTTTTTAAAAACACCTAAAAGAAAAGGAAAGAAAAAGCAAAAAAAATAACACGGCCAGGCTTGAGAAAGATGTGTGAATACTATACATTAAGCTAATATGTGAATTTAGACTTGGTATCGTCATATCCTTGGTCTGGCCCATAGCGGTCCTGATTCTGGATTTCACGCTTTGCCACTAGTCAGGAGGGTCAGGGCAGGGACAACAACACAGGATAAGAACACGTTTGTCATGAGCAACCACTGGAGAACTTGCTCCTTGATGCACCTCACGTCCTAGCTACTTCCCACCCAAGTCTGGGCTCAAATGCAAATTCCCCTGTCAGTTCCACAAAAACAAGTATAAGTAGTTAACTGTGGACTTCCTCAGATGCAAACTACATGTTTTCTGATTAGGTCACTTGTATATATTCCGGAGGGCTGGTGGGCAAAGATAGAAACTGAGGAAAGGGAAGAATTTCTGCTCTAGCCTAACATGAAATAATTTACCACTTACTTCAAATATTCAGCTTGAAGAAAATGAACAGTGTCTGATTATTCCTAGTGACAAATTATTCTGTAACACTGAGAGAAAAAAGTAAAAGCACAGGTAGGTAATTATTCCTTAAAATCAATCCAGACTCACATTTATAAATGACAGCATTAATCACGTGTATTCTCTGTAAGTGAAAAAAAACGTGATTATCTAGAGCAAATGTTATTTATTCATGTGGTTACAGATTCAGGAAGCAGAAATTTTCAGAGCACAATCTCTTATTTAGAATTACACCGCTATCCATTTTTTATTAGCTCTAAATGCTTTCAATTGTCTTTTGAATTTCTGCATCCAAGTGCTATTTCAAGGAGATTACACTCCTTTCTGGCAGTGAAGATTTAAAACTTAACATGGCTTTCAATGCATACTTTAGGAAGTTGATTTGTTTCCAGATATTTACATTCGTTAGCTAACCACTGTCACATAACAAGTTTAAAAAAGAAAAAGAGATAACCCACACACAGCATAAAAGATTTTTTGTATCAATGTTTTCTCCCCCCACTTTTTAAATCGAATCAACTTTGGTGTTTAAATGTCTTATACTGCAAGCAAGGTTGGGTAGATAACTAACTATAGCCCAGAAAATCCTTTAGTTTGGTAGCAAGTTTTCACTTACGTTATTTTCATAATATCCATATTTTGGCAGATGTGTTGATTTCAAAGGTGACAGTTACACAGCTAAGAAAAACAAATTGCAGAAATTCAAGCACGTGTAACAGAGATGAGGCAATGCACCACCAGCAATGTAAAACCTTTCAAAAGTTAGCACATCATTTTGAATTCTAGCCCTGAAGATCTTACAAATGTGCTAAAGACAACAATGCTAGAAAAATATCCTTCTGTGAAGATTTTTTCCCCCCTTATTACTTATTTTTCCTCCTCAAAGAAATGCAGGCAATGAAACAGCTGGGTACTTAAGTGCTAATGATGAAGGCAGAAGACTGACCAAGCTTATAAAGCTGAGTTTTAAGCTGAGTTTTCATTTATCTCATCATTGCTGGATAATCATCATTACAGAGCATCTTTATTTCAAACACTTAGGAAATTTGCAATTTCTAAGAAAATTTCATTTAATGACAGAAATTTTGCTGACAAAATTCTGTGAATTCTTCTGTGAATTTTGGATATTTTCAATATCAGTACTTTAAAAAAATCAGCTTTCCAGCACTTAAAGACAAAAGGTTAGTAAGCAGTCTAAAGCAGTTTACAACAGAGCCTCTACCAGAATGGCACAGTCAGATTTTGGAGAAAAGAGTGTGGATTCCATGTCCTTAAGGAAACTTAAAGGACAGCAAGCGGTTTTTATGTGCATTGCATGCAAAGTGACATAGTTGGAGCCACTGCATTTTCAGGGAGTCAAGGACCACTCCAGAGAAACTTAACAGGCTTTCGTATATATTCATATACCTTAGGGACATAAAATTCTAAAAATAACTGACGAAGTGACTGAGAGTGTCTCTGGAAATATCTATTTTGCCTGCTTGCTTATCCAACCGGTAACAAGAAACCCGTGAGTCAGGAGCTATGAAGCTGCAGTTAGTTTGAGAAGGACGTTAACCAGGACCAAAAAGCTGCTGCGGTCCATTCAGCAGCTTTGCAAGAGCTCCTGGCTCCTATATCTTGCAAACTCCTGGGTCACACAGTACGTGAGTGAAGCAGACCTGCCAAAACTGGAATGATTTTGTTTAATCACACCCTACTTCATGGATCTTCCACTGCTCTAAGCAACATAAAGACAGACAGGACTCCAGGCAACACAATCCTCTATTTATATTACCCAAGTTGTACAACTAGTCCTAAAACATTTAGCTTGGCTTAGGATCTGCATTCCCAAATAGGTTAAGAAAAAGTAAAGACGTAGGAAAATTATAGGAAAACTCATCCTGCAAAGGAAAGGACAACAGGCAGTTTACTCAAAATAATGACCAGATTATACATATACACCAAGTTATAGTACTGCCATTGATCTATTTGGCAGGAAATACAGAGAGACCAAACAAAATATTAGATAAAAGTCCCAAATGCAAATGAGCAACAATCAATAGCTGCAGTAGGTACTTGCGCTAACGATGAGGTAAGTAACCGTTTTGAATAATTTATCATTGTAACAAGAGTCAGTTTGAAATAAAACCCACTGCACTTCATTAAATGGCAGCAGCAGCTAATTAATGAATTGTTCCTGCTATAATTATTTTAACAAAATAATATAACATATTATAACAAAATGAATATAGAATCCTTGTTCTTGACTAATACTGTTTTTATTAGGTGAGAAAACTCTATCGAGTAAGAATTTGTAAGGGGCCACATGCTCTACATCAAGTAATTTTGAACACTATCTTTCATTATAGGTCCTGAGAAAGGAATTACTGAAATCGGTTGTTTATTTAATATGAAAATTCTGGACAAATAAATTAACATGTAAAGAAAATGTGATTCTGGCATTAAAATTTTGTTGTATAGAAGTGTTATATGTGTTATGCATGTTATACAGTTATGCGTGAAGTGCTACATATAAGTAATACCAAACCTCCTTTCACTACAGTTATATGTAGAAAAATACTTTAGAATACAGCTGTGATAAGATATCTGTAATTACTTTAGTGCCCTGAAGACATGAAGGCCCATAGCTGTCACAAGTGATATTTGTTAATGATAATGACTTAAAAGCTACAATAAGCTTTAATATTTTTTCTTTGTTTGTACAGAAGTTGTATAGCTGCATAATTAAAAATATAATTTTTCAGCACAACTGAGAACTTTTGATAACTTCACATGCAGAAATCCATTGAAAAAAATAAGGAATAAGAGAGCTGCACCACTACTAGAGTATAATCAAAGGCATCTTTTTTACAAACTCTCAGTGTAATATCACAGACTATGTTTTGGATTTCAAGTTAACTTAAATTAGATCACAAATCTTTGTTCTATTGAATTAAGACAGATTTCAAACAAGTGTCTATATGAGACAACTAAAAAGGAAAACTCAAGTCATTGCCATCAGAGTTAATATTCGATGTAGATCAGTACTTGAGCGATAATTTAGAGCACGTATTTTATTTGACTCTGGACTATCACTGCATATGGGAATGTAAGACTGAAATTGATATTTTTATTGATATATACACTGCAATGGCAGGGGTACATTTAAACTTGATACAATCTATTTACTATTGCCATTCAGCATTAATGCACATTGAGTAAGAATATCTGCTGAAAATGGAAGGTGTCAACTTCATCTTAACCTTAAATCCAAGAACAACTTTGACTATTTAGGCAAATCAAGAGTAAGGGGAATTGTTTGTTGTTTGTAAATTATTATATTGTATGTATACAAGTATGCTTGCTAAAATGTATCTCTGAGAAACATCCCTTTTAAAATCATCACAGTGCTCTTTCAATGTATTAGTAGAGATGACTAATGTGCTCATAAAGGACTTACGTCTTACATGGTAATATCTGTGTTAGGTCATATACAGTAGCATGCAGAAAAATCCTCCTCAGCTGTGCCACAAACTGTGAAAGGAAAATGTGATATAAGATATTCAGTACTATCTCCACTGGATCAATTTCTAGGTCAGTTGTTTGTCCTTTAAAAATGTCAAAGCAAGACAGATGTTCACAACTGTAGTCCTTCTGAATAATATGTTACATTTGAAACCTAAAATATATCTTATTGTAGCTTCTGAGATTAGCTTGAGTTGAAGAATGAGTTTGTCCAATGTGAGGAGAGAAATGTACAATAAAAACACAGAGCCCTCAGGTACTGTGGCTATGACACAGGTGTCTCATACTGCAGCAGAAAAATCACTGGAGACCTCATATTTTCAGCGGAAAGGATTTAGAGAATGGGTCACTGCTGCCTGCTTCTTCAAACTATGCTTCTGCCATTCATTCTGTGTACTACTGCAGAGCTTTTATCCATTTAAGGAATTAACTCTGTTTGGGATCACTTGTAAAATAGGTAATTTGAACTTTATTAATTTTTTGAAGGCATTTCCTTCACTTGCACAGGAGATAATTAGTTTAACTCCTGAAACAATTTGGAGCAGAACACAGAAGATTCTCACTGAGGCAGAAGACCATTTTCTTTTGCTCAGGCTAAACGCTTCATGAAGTCAAACAAGGTTAGGCTTCCACTGAGGATGGCAGGTTCTGCTTTGAAAAACCCGGACACAATGTTCTGAAATATGAATACAATTTGATTGAGCTATTTCAAGCCAGGTGCTACACAATGACAGTTTTCTAGTCATGGTATTAGCACATTCTTAGTCCTGTAAGGATTAATGAGATGCCTGAGAATTAATAAGTCCTCCCATGTAGTATTAAACAATCTTACTCTCACAGATGCTGAATGTCCTATTGACATAACAAAAAGGCTTAGCTTCTTTCAGCATTTCACATTATTAGTTTTAACTGCCTTCATACTGAGGGATACAGTATGTTTAAAAAATACATTTATTCAGAGCCACTTTTTTCAGCCTCATGATTTTTTATTTTATTTTCTTTCATGGTGATCAGCAGATTGTGATTGTGTTGGCTTTTTTCAGGAAAGTATTAACACTTTGGACCGCTCTTTCTCCTCCTGCTCTCTGTCCATGCAAAGCTGATCCATGCATCCAGCTTAACTGTTCGATGAGGATCATCCCAACACAAAGTACCACAAAGTATGTGGTACTCACTTTTTATGAAATAATATCTCCATGTAGCAACAAAACCGGGGCTTTGACCAACCTGGTCTAGTGGGAAGAGTCCCTGCCTATGGCAGGGGGGTTGGAACTTGATGATCTTTAAGGTCCCTTCCAACCCGAACCATTCTATAAAAAAAGCAAACCAAAAAAAAACCCACCTCAGCATCTGACTTGAGAAAGACTTTCACAAAGAAAAATAGTACATTGCACAGCAGAATAGGCAAAGTGACACAAAAGACACCTTTCAATCTCTCTAAACAATTCTGTACCAAGAGAAATGTAAACAGAGCCAGGTGTTAGGGTTGCTATTGCTGGACAGAAAGAGGAGGAAAATAAGCACTATTTACTTTACATTACTTTTTTCCATTTACCAATCCGTTAAGCATTGACTTAAATATTGAATTTCTAACAACAACCACAAAAAAAGCATATTAATTCAGAGAAATAAAATATCAAGCATCAAGCTGTACTCGATGCTGACAAGAGACAGCTTACAATAACTCAGCCTACATTTATGCACAGTGTAACACGCGGATCCTGAAACCGACGTGCTCCTCCACCCCAAACGTGAATGACATCAAGTGGGAAGATGATTAAATAATGAAGAGATATTGTAATGTGAGGTTACTGTACAATATAAACAATACAAGGATACTCGCCAATGCATTTACTTGAATTGTTTAAGCAAACAATTTACAGGTTTTAATTAAAATTAGGAAGTAGCGTTGGCTTTGTATATGTAAAAAACAAATAAACAAAACTTATCTTTGTGGAAAAAGCAGCAAACCGCAAACATCCTGATCAGTTTTAAAAATCAGCATGTTGTGAAAAAGCGTTAAAATCGCAGGCTTGAAATTTTATAAACAAAACAGAGCTAGACACGTTGTGTTGTCCCTTTTGACTTCTGATAATAAACTGGGCATCAGTGATGCCAAAGTTGGCAGAACAATAGATCCTAACAAGAACTGTGAAAAGGTCAAAACTGACCCATCTGTCTTAACACAGAATAAAAAGGATATTTGATGAAAGCTGTTAACACCTACACATAGAAGTCTTGGTACCTTTTATACATGGAAAGAAAAGAATAAATAAAATTATATTAAAACTGTCAGTTTAAGAAGAGTTCTATGAATATACTTTATTGCAGTGTTTCATCATTTTTTTGGTTAGCATCTTAATTTGAATGAAAAGTTCACTCCACTGCTCCAAATCCTAGCTGTTCAGAAACTGGGCTGGATAGTTTATGTAGAATTGAACAGTTTGTAAATAATGCATTGTGAATAACCACAACAAGTAACTTTCAAAACCAATGCAAATCAAAACAAAAAGCCAGCAATTAATAAATGGTGCTTCCATGATTCTCTATTAAAAAAACCTTAAAGCCTCACTAAATTCTATGTAACAAGAATTCGCCAACCATTTTATAAGTTACATGGAATATTTAGTATTTTCATGCTTTCACTACATTAGTCAATTTCCTGTATCTTACTTCAATAACGTATCACCCACTAACATGCTGAAAGAAAAAAAAGATCATCTCTGTAAACAAACAGGATTTGGACTAAACATGCATCAGCCAGAGCAGAAACAAATCTAGTTTCATTTACCTCTGGATCTGAACATGACATCGTATCTTTGTAGTACCACTCTGCAAATCTGGCCTTGTCAGGATGGGATTCCAGCAAAATGTTCTTGTGGAAGAGGGTGCAGTGGCAGCTGTGGGTATGGGTGGGGTCAGACTGAAGGGGCAGAGAAAGATAAAAACTAGACAGCTCTCTCACAGACAGCTCTATCTTTGCCAGAAATCTCAGGGGAATGCTTGTGATCAAAAACTCTCACCCAAAGGAGAGCAGAACAAATATGCTGCTCTTACTCTGCCCCAGAATCAGGGAGCAGATCTCAGAGTTAGACCTCAGAGTCATTCCTCTCACTCCCTGCCAGGTTACTCGCAGAAGTGTTGCCTCTCCCACTCCCAGTCACAGCTGTGATACTCCGCAGATGATGTCAAAACCACTTCTTTTGTCTTTGGGATGGGAAGAAACCAACTTCTCCATCACTTTCTGCCATTCATGCCTCTAGTTTCATCACCAGTATGCTGCCCTGTGAAAACACTTCCCTACTGTCAGTTAACTAACAGCAGCTTTGCTTTTTGCATTTTTAAGACTCTTTGGAATATAGGACAGCTATCATTAAAATTTTTCTAGATCCGCTTCATAGCTACTTATTAGGATTTAAAACTGGGGGTCAAAGTATGGTTGGCTATGTTAAAAATTAACTAAAGCTATCTTAATCCATCAATCTTTGTTATTATTATATCCCATTTTTCACATATTTTGGCATCACAGTTAATGTATTCAACTTAGAACTACTTTGCAGCATGCAGATGTACTTTGTATAACAGGAATGTGTTAATTATCAAAAACATTTATAAAAAGTTTAACATATCTTTCTTCTTTAATTTCTGACATTTGACTGAAATGGAAATACGTAAGTAAGGATAGCATATTGTATAAGATACATATGCATATTAACATAAGATAGCATGTGATGGTAAAGACTGCAGAGTATCATCAGATCCCTTTCTTCAGCCCCTTTCTACTTCTCATGGCACCCTACCAACCAAAAAAAAATTTCAAGCAGTGTGGTGTAAAAAATAATGTCTTAGTTACAATGCTGCAGTTTATTTGAAATTCATACTTATCCTAATATTTATGTAAACATATTTAATTTTCCTAGATAACTCTCAGTACCGCTTTCTGTAATTTTGGCTGTAGATCCTAGTTTTCTACAGCTTTATGCCCCAAGATCATGAACAGTAAGCTTTATAGTTATTTAAATACATTACAGCTGTTTAAGTATGTAAGTATTTATTTGAAAGCTGTATTTTGTTACATTCTGATAACTGACATTAATTATTCTGTGTCAGAGTAAAGATGTTTTCCTCATGTTCAGATGGAACTTCATGTGTTCCAGCTTGTACCCACTGCCCCTCATCCTGTTGCTAGACACCACTCACAGAATCACAGAATGTTAGGGGTTGTAAGGGACCCTGCCAAAGCCGGTTGACCTAGAGCAGTTTCCACAAGATTGCATCCAAGGCAGGTTTTGAATATCTCCATAGAAGAAGACAACCTCTCTGGGCAGCCTGTTCTGTCACCTCAAACTAAAGAAGAAAAATCTGCAAAGCCCTGTCAAGTCTACAAGCCCTCCCACATTCGCACATACATCTTACAGTGCTCATAATCATACAGTTTTCTTCAATGCTTTACAAAGGATTCTTTTGGTTCAAGAATATCTGTGGAAAAAAAGATTCTTCCAGATTAAGGTTTGTTAGAGTAATTTGGTTAGGGCCTCTGGATTAATCTCCATTAAATTCTATTAGACCTTTTCCTAAGGGTAATGTTTTCATATAATGAAATCCTGTAAACACAAGGTCAGGCAGTGAACCATGGCTAAGCTGCACAAAATTAAATTCAGGAAAGACTACATGCAAGGTTTTCCTCTTTGTTCATCTAATCCTTGGGTAACTCATGGTCAATACTATAGAGGAAATACTTAGCAGACTTGCGTCCTTACATGCTTGTGCAGCAAAGGAACTGCAATCTCATCTCATCTAGTTGGTCATGATGGGACACTTGCCCCCTTTGACAAAGTTCCCTTTCAGTCTTCACATCCAGGCCTCTCAAGGAAACCACAAGGCTAGAGAGCGGGCGGGTCGCCATTGATACATCTCTTACCTTTCCTTGGCAGCGCTGTAGAGAGCACTAAGACTGAAAGGTCTTAAAAATATCAGAACATACTAATCTCCAAAAGTACAAGACACAAAGCAGGAATATAAAGTGATTACTTACTATTTAAATATATTTTTTAGAAAACTTAGCATTAAGATCAACTACTGTAAGGTCAGTGGTTACAACAGAAGTAATTGTCGCAAAAAAATCAGTGTCTGAAGCACTTTGTTTCAACTACCTTCATTAGTCTTAGAGAACGAAATTCTCCAAGTCTTACAAAATGAAAGCATTTAGTATGTTAACATGGTTAAAGGTGGTATGAAAACTGTCATTTTCTCAATGATGGCAGTAATCCTACCTGGAAATATTCCTTTGGTTTTTAATCTCTCAGAGCAGGAGCAATGGTAGTCCTCAGAACTGCCCCTTTGAACCATATGCCTAATCCAGGAAAGAAATGTCCTCTACTTCTACTATATGAGTAGCATTTCAAAAAACAATAGAACAACTTTTGTACTTAAAATTCTTCATTTTAAAATCAGCTTTCTTGGATGAACCAAGGAAGTCAGCTATTTTTCTCATACATGCCATACTTGGCAGAAGCGAAAAGGGCATTGTGAACTGGCAAAGAGCTGCATGTTCAATAGCTAATTAAAATAAGCATGACTGAATGAAACAGCCACGAGAATCTAAATGAAATAATTCTTCTAAAAATTCAAATTTAAATACTTTAGGACAGACTTTTCTCACATTTGTTAATTTCTTTCATCAAGTATTCAAAACAGTCCTGGGTGCTCTCATCTCCGTTACCATAAAAATGATCTCCATTTTATTTCTTAAATGTTCCTTGATTCGTGACATTGTATATAAAACAATGAGGTCTTCTGAACTATAAAGAATATTTTTTCTACATTAGGAAAAACACTTGGAATGATGAAACAGAAGAATTATAAAACTTTGCACAAAGCTTCGAAGTTTTACCTTTCCTGACTTTTCTAGTGAGGGGTAGAGGAAAAAAGAAAAAAGTGTTGTACAGTAAAGAACTTGGCAAAAGGCACTTCAACCTATTGAATAATTTATGCCGTTTTGAAAGGTGATATATCCAATATCACTGAACAATGAATTACATGTATTAGAAAGTACATGCAAATAAAAGTATTTTTATATCAGAGATTTTGCACCTTTGTTAGTAACTAAGTTTTGAACTTCAGTTTGGTCTTAGACAGTCCTCCTTTCTCTGGAACAGAGAAATAACTGTCACGGCTCAATTAAGAAAAAGCTTATGTGGGGGAAAATGCATGTTAGGCATTATTACTCAGCTATAGATGAGACATCTCAGAGATCCCTGGCTAGAACTACAGTCACAATCTTCTTATGCTGCTCTTCAGAGAGAAGGGAGTGAACATATTGACCCATGGGCACAACGATGGTTTCAGCAGGTGGTGAGAGCCACATTTGGTGACCTCTCACAAGGAAGGCCATTCTAAGTTAGTTTAAAATGGGAAATGTGGCATGGGATGATCCCGTACTCCTCTTGCACTCTTTGTGTTGCAACCATAGATATGTTTGGGTTGTTTTCTGCATGTAGAAGGAGAGAGAAATTGAGCTTCACATGTCTGATCCAGGCCTTTTGTTTCCTATTAACTGAACTTTTCTGAAAATGACACATTACATAGCAGGTTTGGAGCAGAGTCTTCCTCTGTTGGCAAGTAAAGGAAGTACCTGGATAAAATTGTACATGCTGTAGGAGACTGCTATTTTACAAGGTACACTAGTTACCCAAGAAATATGGTGGGCAAACCATTCAGCAGATATATTTTTGATAAAGCTAGCATGCTTTAGATCTCTCCTGCCTGGTAAACTGACTGAGGTTGAAGAGAAGCCTACATTATAGCAAAAGATGAATAGTAAGAATATTTGGTCCACCCACATGCATTG
The DNA here is from genome assembly GCA_013399435.1 of Arenaria interpres. Lineage (NCBI taxonomy): Eukaryota > Metazoa > Chordata > Aves > Charadriiformes > Scolopacidae > Arenaria > Arenaria interpres. Next base: position 42,407 of record VXAK01011333.1, read on the forward strand.
ACTCCTTAGTAAAGCAAAACTAGAATTTTTTTAAGAGAATGCATCTCCTGAAACCCCAACAGCCAAAGCTGGAATCTAATTTCTGGAACTGTGAGGGGATAAACTTCCCTTTGCTCCCACATTCAAGAAGCCTGGAACACTCATAGCTGAATTGAAGGAAATAAGTTAAAATTGGTAGTAAGAAAATAGGACCAACTTTTCAGGAGGCAGAACCTGACCACAGGGTTTTTTTTCCTAACAGAAATAATCAGTAGCAAAACAATCACTGAAAAGCACCAGTTATCACCAAACAATTCCTTGATCAGTTAAAAAAACCAACCCTGCAGGCTGATTAAACCTTGTATCTTCCACACAGGTCTGAGACTGCAAGAATTAGTCCAACACCTCCACTTACCTTATATAATATTTCTTTTTCCATAGGAGAAATTGTGAGGTCAGTGCAAATAATTAAAATACATTTTAAACTGATTAAAATATGTATTTTATGCAACACCCACGCAAGGAGAAACTTTGCTTCAGTAGAAAAAGGGTGATTCAGCTGTAGGCTGTTTTTATGTGTGTAGTATGAGTTGGCAGTAGTCTTTGATCCATATCCTTCGGGCAAATTTGACATCTATTTCACCCGAGGCAGGCACAGATCTTTTGAAGGATATTTCTATATAATGAATGACTGACTGCTAGAAGTCATGTCATTGTCCTCCTCCGCCTCTTCAGATCTGATTTGCAGGCCAGGTGAATCTCATGACATGTCTCCTAGTAAATCAAGCAGTGGGAAGAAATGCCTGAAATAGTCCCCATCATGCTGACACCATAAAATCTAGATGATGAGTGATTTCGAGAATCTGAGGAGAAACTCAGCTTACCCTTGCATTCATTTCAGAATAGGGCAGCAATTTTGAAGGAAATTCAATCTTTCAAATAGCACATTTAGATTCCATGTGGAAAAAATCCTCCACAACTGCTTTAAATAAAATCTATTTTTCTGTCTTAGTTCTCATATCTCTACCTGTATTCACTTGCTGCATTTCCCTTCAGTAAAACACTTCTCTAATGTCATAGCAGTTGATTTTAACTATGAAACAGTTAGTTCTATAGCCAGTAATTAAACACTACTTTTCTCATTGCACATCCAAGTTTAATTCAAAGAAGGTTGTGTGACCTGTTTATGTAAGGCGATGGACACTTTGCCAGTGCCTTGGTAGATAATGAAAGTAAATCATGGACAAAAAAACAGACCTAATATCAGAACACTTGTGAGCTAACTATTACTAATTGTTACCTTAGCAAAGTTTCACCGTGTATGTCTCTTCTGGTGATTACAAGGGGAACTTAAATTATTTCTTCTTTCATTGCATGCATTCTACAGTAGCAAACTCCCTCTACCTATGAAGAAGAGCTAATCAATTAAGAATAAGTAAAGGATAAAATATTTCTGGAGGCAAACAATCCACAGCAAATAAAACCTGCCCTTTCCCCATGCGATTTGATTTGCTAAACATCTGAAAACATTTCCACTCACAAGTCTGCCACAGCAATTTGAATCCTTTTTATCTTCCAAAGAGCAGCTGTGCTACGTTTTGTTTTGTGTAAAATCAGCATAAAAACAAGAAATGAGTTATCCACCTATAAATATCTTTTTGCTTTTGGTGAACAGTAGATGCTTTCACTAGTTGTAATAAAGAGGTAGGAATATGGCCAGATATATATTTAAATAGTGTGGCTCTGCAGTACTATTAAATGGAAATCAGGAGTTAAATTTTTACTTTTCCTCTGTAGGGCACAGAACATTGCTCATCCTTAGCTTAATTTTGCTGATTTTTGTTTTGCTAAAACTGAAAATTCTTTAATTTTAGACAGATTGAAAGAATGGACTTGGTTTGCAGTGATGACATTTCATGCAGTGCTAAATAAGGAATATATGGCTGCATATTAAACACACAAGAAGGAGGATGATCACTTCATGCTAAAGAATACCTAGACATGGAAGTTTCTTCATAAACTGTCTAACATGGAGCTCTTCTGGGAGTCAATTTCTCCTAACATATGCAAAAAAAAAAAAAAAATCCTTCAAGAAGATTAAATGTCACATAGACATAGAGATATAGGGATAGATACACAAGCATACATTCTCACACATGTATACATATGTATAGGTATAGATATATACACAACTTTGTCAAGAAGGTCCAGTGCAAGATGGCTAGTTGTTTTTTTTTAAGAACCATACCTTTATCTTTTTTCCTCTGCGTCCTGACTAGAGGTGTAGCTTTCTGCTCTGGAACAGCAGGCTCACCAATCCAGTGAAAAAACACCGAGTAACATCTGAAATAGTGCCAGAAGTTAAAATAAAATAAATAAAAAGCTTAACCAACCCCCTCTGTTCCTGTCTCTGGATAGTGTTCTGGATTAACCTCGGCCAACAGGCAAAATCCTGCACATCCACTCTCTCACTCCCCCTCCCCAACAGGACAGGGGAAGAAAATAAGATAGAAAAGTTTGTAGGTCAAGATAAATACAGGGAGATCACTTACCGATCATTGTCATGGACAAAAAAGGCTCAACCTGAGGAAAATTAATTTAACTTATTGCCAGTTAAAACAGAACTGGATGGTGACAAGGAAAGACAAAAGCTAAAACACTCCTCTCATACCAACCCTTCTTCCCAGGTGCAACTTCACACCTTCATTACTGATGACTCCACCTGTCCCACACCCCAAGCGGCATAGGAGGATGAGGAAAGGGGGCTGTGGTCAGTCTGTAACAGCTCCTCTCCTCTGCTCCCTCCTCACTCTCTTCCCCAGCTCCAGCATGGGTCCTTCCCACAGCCTGCAGTCCCCTCAGGGTAAAACTGCTCCTGTGTGGAGTCATCTCCACAGGTCCTTCAGGAAATACCCACCTGCTCCAGTGTGGGATCCTCCCCTCTGCTCTGGCACCAGGAGCAGCGCCTCCCCCTCCTTCACTGACGTTGGTGTCCGCAGGGCTATTTCTTACTCTTTTTTTCTTCCTCTGGAAGGAAGAGGTCCTTTTCTAAGCCCGAGTTCCCCGAGGTGCCACCAGCGTGGCTGAGGGGCTGAGCCTGACAGGCCCTGTGGCGGGAACTGGCTGGGCTCAGCTCGGGGAGCCCCGGCCGCTCCTCAGGGAGGCCGCCCCACAGCCCCCTGGCTACTAAAACCCTGTAACAGCCATTACAGGCAGACACCACCTTGGTCTGGAAAAGCACAATTGTTCAGGCTATTTTATTGTGTGTGTGCGGGTTCCACACAGTTTAAAAATTGTGTTTTCTGCTTCTTCAGTTCCACAACCACCGCTGTGCGTTTATGACAGGGTATTAACAACGGAACAAGCTTGGAAGTGATGGCAGACAAACGCATCTCTGCAATGCCCACCGAAAATTCCTGCTATTCTTCACTATAGTCTCAGCTAAATGTCAAGTTGGAAGCCAGCACAATTAGCTTACACAATCACCATAATTTTCTCTTAATATTTACTTAGTTTATGGGAAGTTAAAACCTGTCATATTCTCTTGGACACACTGGAAAATGCTTAATAAAGTATCCAATTGTCCATCTAGCCATCAAGCCTATTTTTTTGGCTGTACTGGTATTTTTTAGCTTAATTTCTGATTCATAAGCACCAGGGTGGTGGAGGGGGCGAGGGGATGTCCCTCCTTTTGGTAGTCTTGAATCCTTCACAAATCTCACAAGGTATGATGGTTGGATAGCAGAAGAACGACTTCTTTTCTTTAGCTGACTTCCTGAAAATAACTCTCAGCTCCTCAGCAGGCTGCGGCCTACAAATGGAAAACTGTGGAATTACACTATCAGAAGAGGTAGCGTCTTGTTTTGTTTTGCATTGCTCCAGATCACACACACACACACGTCTGAGGTTTTGGATTCTCAGCATGGCTCATAAAGTTGGTGGGGTGGGAAGCACGAAAAGGGCCACGGGAAGAGAACTGGGATCAAAATGCCAAGAGGAATGTTCCCAAGGACTTCACTAAATGACATGATTTCTTAACACCTCAGTCGAAAAACATTACTGTACTATTTGTGAGAAAAATACTCCAGGAATTTATTTGTATCTGTTAGTTATCTAACACTATGGTGTCAGAATGGGCTCCATTTAACTCTTGTTGTGGCACTGACAGTCTTGTCTGTACTGGTGTACAGTAATTTATTCTTTTTTTCCCCACTGGCACGATTGCAGAACATTCATTTCAAATTTGAAATGTATTCATCCCAGCTGCCATGAAACCATTTATGCCTTAAAGAACAGTGAGATGTTCCAAATTACTTGGAACCTGTTCAGGTGGTTGGCAAACAGATCTCGCTGTGGGCAGCAAACCCATTCTGCTGGATTCAAAGGCCAGGCCTCTACATTTTGTTGGTTTTGTATTTCATAATAAAATTATAACTCACTGAGATGCTGAGCAAGAGAAGTAAATAACCTTTCCTGTGGCAGTGAGTGCTTCTCTCTGAACATCCAAGGACCCTTGGATCCTACTCAAGGCCTTACCTCTGATGTTTACTTATGTATAGGCATTTCTAAGGCACTCAACACCGCAGTATCATAGTCCTTTGCAAACGTAGTAGAATAAGCCTTACAACATGCTTGAAAATTAGAGAAGGGTCATTACACCATTTTACAAGTAGAAATACCAAGTACTCAAAAGTACATGGACTAATTTACTTAGTCACCCAAGAAATATAGTTTATGACTGATGTGAAGGAGTAAGATAATTAACTGGAGGGAAATTGGGGGCGGGGTGGAAATTCACTCTGAGTTCATTAGAGAAGTCTGTTTCTCTTGGAGCATTATCAGTGTACACACTCATAGATAAAGCACAAGGCACTGAAGCTCCTGGAGCTACGAATCCCATGCAGTTCACCTTTATGAACACTTCTGTACCACAAGAGCTCCACAGAGCAGCACCATGGTTACCCAGTGCAAAAATGACCATGGGTGCACTGAGAAAGACATGTGACAAGGCTGAAGAGGAAACTACATTAATGTCCAGGTCTTAACCAAGACCCTTCCAGAATGACATAAAGCAGTGGGTGCCAAGGACAGTCTCGCAGGACATGTAAGATCTTCTAAAGTTCAGCTATGCTCAGGCTTAGGAACTGATTGCACTATGAATCTCCACTGTGCAAAGGGACATTAAGAGTCTGGAGCTGATTTTATTTTATCTTCATTAAATATTTTTAAATTTTTCATTATTCAGTTCTCACATTAGCTGTATCAACAAAATTCCAGTTGCTTCAAAGTCCAGGGGTGGAGTACCTTCTAAATGGATTTAATCATATTGTCAAAATCTGAATATCTCCATAGCAGTGCTTTAACTGTGCAACTACTGCCTGTTCTGTGGACTGGGGTTTTTTGGGGTTTTTTTTTGAAGGGATGAGAAATCTCTACATAGTGGCCTGGATTAAATATCTGGATGGCTGCAAATGTGAAATTAAAACCTGCATGATTAAACACTTATGTTCTTTTTTTTTTTCCCCTGAATTTAACTTTGACTAGTTTAAGTAATACTTTTCAGCCAGTTCCTTAAGATCACTTCATTTAGTGCTTAATTTTTCTAAATGTATCCAGATCTCAAGAAAGCTAGAGATTCATTGAAAATCTGAGTTTGAAAAAAAAGGTGTATGACCCACATCTTCTTAATTATGGAAATTGAAGGATTTTTCCAAGATCACTCAAAGCATGGGAAACTTTAAAAAGTTCAGCAGCTTTACTTTTTCACAGTGTTATCACAAGCCTGTGCTGCCATACATTGTACAGTAAGTATAAGCAGTACCTTATTCTTTTTGTAGAGGCAAAGCATTTAACGAGATGGCCAAAGGCTATTGCTTGATTACAATAAAGATGACTGAAAAAAGGAAACACTTTTGTAAGCATATTTGTTTTTACTACTCTTGTGCAGAAGCAGAACAGAAATCCAAACCCGAGATTCTTATGACAAATAGAAGAGACTTTCAAAAAATTGTCCAGGTCAACAAACCTAAGCCATTTCCTACTTGTCTGAGGATCTAACTGAAGACTTGAAAGCCCTTCTGCACATTACTTTGCTGTCATTCCTTCAACATTTGTCTCTCACCATATACTTACGTGTTTTGGGGTTTTTTTCATGTTGTCTTTTTTTCTAGGTTAGAGCAGAAGTGAAGGAGTAGTCTGGAAGTTTCTTAGATGCTAAGTTTGTGAATGCTAAGTTCAGGAGGTGACTGAAAATGTAGTATACTCTGGTTCAAAGAAACTGAAAAAAAATAAAAATCACACATACTATGAAGCTTCTAAAAAAATGCACCTACACAACACAGAATCGTGTTCCGTATTTCTAATGGAAGTCAGCATATAGCAAACAAACAAATAATCTTTTGTCTCTATGAACTTATAGTCAATAGAACAGCTGTTATTTGTCTGTAACTGTAAAGCAAATACAATACTGACATTTCCACTTTCAATTGTAATTCCTCTCTTGCAATATGTGGTAGCAGAAAGAGAGAACAAACCTTCATACTTTGTCTATGGAGCCTTTACTGGGATAACAGCTGCTGCCGCGTTGACCTAGTGGCTTCCAAACTGACTCTTGAATCTTTTGTCTTTTTTTCATTCCAGAAGAAATTAGTCCAATTGTGCTTTTTTTTTGTTTGTTTGTTTTTAAGGAGGTCATTTTTTTGCTAAAAGTTTCTAGTTTAAGGACATGCAAAGAATGTAAATGCATTGTTTGACTGTAATTATTGTTTTGTTTTGGTTTTTTTTTAACCTAGAACTGACCTTAAAGCAGAATTTCAGCTCAGTGAAGAAGAGGTTTTTGAAGGCAACAGGAAATATTCTGAAACAGGACAAAAAAGTTAAAATGACAGTTTCTCATGAGAGTGGAAATCTCAAGTGGTTAAATAACAAAGTCAACAAGATCCCCAAGATCAGGAGTCAGATAAACAGATAAGGAGGTGTGCAGTAGTGAGACAGGAAGATATTGGGGAGTTTTACAGCATGCTAAGCAAACTATTGAGGAGTATAGGGAGCAAGCTAAGCTGGCAGTAAACTACACAGTAAGGTATATGCTGTTCAGCTGACATGCTGATCTCTTTTTTGTCAAGAGTTCGGACAAACGTTCAGAACACTTCTGTTTGCTTTAGAAAAATACCTTATTTTATAGTTCCAGTTCTACCTGAAGATATGTTTAAATTGTAAAGCCCCCGATGTGTATACCCATACAGATGAGAACATAGTTTCTTAGAGCAAATATAAGAGAATACACTAAAAAATAGCTTGCTCATATGAAAAATAAATGTTTTCCTAATGCCCTGAAATAAGACATTTTTTCAGTCTCAGAAAATTAAAAAACAAACCTAAAAAACACCCCAAAACCTCAAAACACCTCAGGAATGACTCTAGAAGAGGAGGAATTTTAGGATAAAGAATGCTTTTTTGATGTGTATAACAAACAAACACTTCGCCTCTTTTTTTTTTTTTTTTAACAAAAAAGACCTTGGCTGAAGAAATATGTTGGCTTGTGTGAATTTCAGTACTGGTTATTTTAATGCCCTTTTATTGACCTAATTATATATTGTGAATTCTTCTAGAACTGTTCACAAGTAACCAGAGATGTCAATGTAAATCTGGGAAAGCAGGGCCAGGCTGTTAAGCTCTGACTGACCCATAAAAGGGAGCATTTAATTATGTAAATGAAATTAAAATGAAAGCAGACACATGCACTCACACTATCTTTACAAAAATACGATGCTATACTTTTCACTGATTATGAGCCAGAATAAACAAACTCATGAGTTTGTTGAGCTGTTCAGCCATATTTTCTATAACTTCAAGAACTAACAGCTGTCCATCACAGCATCCTTGTGTCTTAAGTATTAGGACTAACAGTTTAACACGGGCTATGTTCAGTGCTTAGTTACAATGAAATAGGAAAATATTTTGCTCGCTCAATAGCGGACCTTTGGAAAGGTATCAAGTAAATATAATTAAAATAGAAAAATAGTTTCTTTTATTCTTAAGAGAATGGATTTTTTTTTTTTTCACAAGATGCCCATGAGAGGAATATAAGCATAATCATTTAATCCTTAAACACAACATGGCCTTGAAGCCATGTTACGATAGACATAAATATACAATGCTGAGGTGAGTCTCTACGTACCTTAACACTTTGCCATACATTCCAATACAGGGCTTTCACAGATAAAAAAGCCTGAGGCTCTTGACAAAAACATCACAATAAAGCGGTGCGGGCATTTGTTGAGAGAGCCTGGCTTAATACCTGCAAAAGATTAAATTGAAACCTGTGTATAACTAAGAGCAGCAAGAATCCCAGATGAGCTCATTTTCCACTAAGAAGATGTTTACACAGTCTTCCTAAAGAGCTGGGACAGGCAGCACAGCACACTGAAGTTCTCCAGTGTAAGCAAAAGGGACATGCTACTTGATGATACTGTCAGATCATAAAAGGCAAAGTACGCGGATCGCTGTAAACTGGAATAGAGAGTGTACCTAAGCTTCATTCCAGGCATCGCTTCTCTGTGGACATCCCAGTAGGAGGCAAAGTCTCACTATGGCACAGCTGCTAGTTTCACACTGAGAGTTGTAAAACTGGTGTAATTGCAACATGAACTGAAATACTGTGATCAGTTCAGAGCCAGTCTCAGTTTCATATATGAAATTTCAGATAACTTTGAAATTAGGTTTCGATAACAAGACAGAAAAAAAAACCCGAAGTCAAATTCTTTTGTGGCATCTTTGGAATCTTACAGGGTTCACAAGAGGAAGTAATATAAATTAGTTATGTTGTTACAAAAATCAGTTTCAAAGTACTTCTAAAGATTTTTTGTTTTGTTTTGTTTTTTTATAAATGCTTTACAGCAAAAATTATACAATTATACAAGTTAAATTTAGGGTTCTACATACAGCTTCCAGACACTAAGTTAGTTACTTTGTATTTTCTTTGGGGCCAAATGGCAAGAAATAGCCACTTTAAAGATGCAATTAATTTAGCCTCTTTTAGATATCTACTTCAGGATGCAAATAATTACCTTAGATGACACTGATTATAACTCCACTGATTACAACAGACACTTGGAATGATTAGCTCAGAGACAGATACCATCAGAGACTAAGACATGTAAGAAATCTTATGAGATGCAAAGGAAGGGGTTTGAATCTAAATCAGAATGAATCAAACTAAAACTTGGTGCATGGAATGAAAAATAGGACTCTTACCGAGCATGTCCATGCTCTGCCTTCCCAGGAGGCTGGAGTAGCCGTGGCTGCAGGTGGGCTGTCGTGGGACAGGCTGGGAGGTACGGCCCCGCGTTGAGCGCTGCACGTCAGAGCTGTCAATGTGACAATTGATCTCTGCCCTTAAACAGCTTTTTGGACCGCTGCATCGCTGGTTAAAAGACAACGGCAGTTGTCATTGCTTTCTTTTTAGGACACATTTTTTTATCAGCGAAACAACAGATTCTCACTCGTGTGATGATACTTACCAGACCTTGGAAATTAGAGGTTTTGGTAGTAGCACAGCATACCTACAAATTAAAACACATCTAAATTATTTTTCAGATTTTTCCAGAAGTTCCAGCTCTAGTAATGTCATCCAGATATGTCTTCAATAGAAGGATGTAAAGTCTTTAGTGTAGGAGTTTTCCTCGGTAGAAAAGAATGTATGTCCTGGTTTGAGGTAAAATAGAACCAACTTTCTGTTCAGTAGTTTTACATCTTAGCTAGGCCTCTAACACTCTGAAATTAACAGAATATTGTGCAGAAATCTGCTCAGAGTGATAAGACCAATGTTTGTACTTCATGCCAAGGAATGGTATGCAGAGACGCTCTTGCTTATACTTACTGCTCTAACATCCAAGGTCAGCTAATTT